>WBNO01011434.1:1154120-1267549 GCA_013400575.1 Peucedramus taeniatus
GGCCTGGGAGGGCAGCCCCGCCCGGCGCGCGCGGCCCTGGCCCTCAGGGGCCGGCGCCATTTTGGTGCGGGCAAAGGCTGAGGGTGGGGCAGGGTGGGGCGGGGATGCTATGGCTGCTCCTCAGCTCGTAGCCCCCGGGGAACGTGGTGGGGATCGGGGGTCAGCAGTGCCCGCCCGTGGTGTGGCGCAGCAGGAGGCTCCGTGTCCCCGCGGTCCCCTAAGTGTGGGGCCGTTTCATGTCGCCTCAGGTGTGCGTGCGCTGGGCGGAGGTGACGAGGTCTATGGTGGCCAACAGTGCCAAAAAAATAAGTATATATCGGTAGTACTGGCGTCTGTCGGTGCGGGTATTCACCCTGCTCTCCCTTCTAACCATGGCTGGGTGTGTGGGCACTCCTTTATATTCGACAGGCACCTTTGAACCTGGCAAAAAATCCATTCCAGTGTCAAACGTGGATAATCCAGGGAGCAGGTGATGAGCACACAATTGATCCAGTTTATTACGGGAAGCCGTGAGCCCACGATTGTTAAGGCAGCCATGAGTGTGAGTATTGGCAATCAGCACAGCAGCAGGACATTCCTGAGTGTCACCTCAAAGGGAATCAGAGGTGAGGGCCCTGCCACAGGCTGGTCACGCATGAAAGTGAATCCTGCCTTTTCTCCCCACCTTTTCTGGATACCAGGCAAGGTCAGAGCAGGATAAAAGTGGCTTTGTTTAGGCACCAGTAACCTAAGCAGCAAAATATTAGGGATTATTGAGCAAATGGGAGGTGGAGCATATTGTTTGGGTGGAGGGATAAGATGATGGTTTATGCTCCTGGAACAGCCTCCTGACATCTGACATGTCATTTGTCTCTTTCCCCCTCAACAGAATACTTGATTAACCTTACCAAAAGTCTTGAAAATCATCAAATGGCAAAGCAACAGAGGAGCAAAACATTCTTCTTCATGTCTGTGGGTGAGCTCTGACTCTTGAGGCAGGCAGACATTTGCCAGTTTGCTTCGAGATGAACACCCATGAGGAGCAGAGACAGCAGCTGGATCCGGCTGATTCACACCTTTCTTAGCAGTAAAAACTTGGAGCTGAGGTCCAGGGCACACAGCTGAGGAAAAGTCTCTCCCTCGGTGTGATTTAGTGGATTTATTTGCAAATGCCTTCACAGAGTTGATCAGGTACAGAATAAGCTCTGATTTTTCAAAACCACTTAATGGATTTCAGTATCCACTTGACATTAATAACAATTAATGACCTGTGCACACACATCTCCTTAACAGCTTTGACAAAATTAGGATCAGTGTAGTAGCATATTTCAAAAAGCTGGGGAAAATATATTTCCGTAGAGAACTTTGCAGTGTAGGGAAAAATCCAAAAATCCAAAATCTACAGCAAAAGCATGGTGTAATTCCTACTTAAGTGTTTTCAATTTGCTACTGTATGTATAGCAAAAGAGAATTGCAACACTTTTCCATGGTAAGTTTAATGTCATTTCCTTCAATGAGGGTAAATAAATTTGCTTTAAATTCCCTAGGGTTTTAAAAACTGCTTATTAGGTATGCAGTGATAGATGAAAAAAATGTTGGCTTTTTTTTTTTTTCTAAAAAGATATTAAAATAACTTATTCTCAATATGGCTAAGTAATAATCCAAATGTAGTGAGGTGAGGAAATCTGAATCTCTTGGGAGCTTCAAAACCTGAGCAAAAAATTAGGAATAACAGACCCAGCAAACTCAGATCCTTGTATACTACAAATAGAGGCAGAGCCAGGAGCTGAGCGGGGAGATGAAGCCAGCTGGGTGGTGTAAATGCAGGAATTCTGATTTTCTCCAGCTACCTGGGCTTAAAGCTGGGCTGCTGTTTACTTTTTAAATTGACTTTGTCTTTCTGTAGCTTCTGGCAGAAAGTTACATACAAAGTCTGTGATAAATGCAGGATGGGTGAACTTCTGCTGAATACGCTTAATCCCAAAGGATTTCTCTGGTGTTTACTGTCACCTACTTAGGTGCAATAAATCCTGTTGCACCTAAAAAATTCAGGCTGCAGAAGATGAAGTAGTTAAAGCAGAGTGTGGCAATTTATACAACCCCAACATGGAGGTGCTTGCTCATGTCACCAGAGTGCTCTGTCACTGCACCTGAGCCCTGTTCAGGGCAGAACTAACCTAAGTCAAGTGGGGAAAAGTGAGGCTTTATTTTTCCTTCTGGGTGACAAAATTGTCCCAGGCCATCCAAGAATATCCATGTGCAATTAAATGATGATTTTGTTCTTTCTCTCTAGAAAACTCACCTTTGCAGGTATTAATTCAAGAAAACTTGTCTCCTGATGAAGGAACTTCATTCTGAAAAAGCCAACTCTACCAGGTTTTAAGCACAGAAGTTGGTTGATTTTATTAAAACCCTGAGGCAAGAAAGCTCATCTGAAATAGTCAAATGGAAATTAAAAGCTCCATAGGTAGGACAGAATAAAATCCTAGACTGGAAAAGTTACCTCATCTTGATGAATTCCTTACCATGCTTACCAGATTTACCTTTTTTTGGTTAGCATTAACTTTATTTAAATTTAAAGTAATTTGCTCCTAGGATTATAACATTGGTCAAAAAACATCTTTTAGTAGTGTGAGAAAAACACTGCTTGAGTTTTTTCACATGGCAAAACTTAAAAAATTAAATTTATATAAAGTCTTTATCTCAGCCTTTCTCCCAAAAGAAGCCATGCCCAAACAATTTGCTCTGCATTCACACTGGTGCAGCTGAGTAATGCGTGTCCTGGCACAGCCTGATCCATTCCCTCCTCTGCCACCTAAGCCAAGCAGGAAAGGCAGTCATTTCCCCAAATTGTGAAGTGTTCAGTGAGTGCCGCGCTCAGCGCTCAGAGGAGCCCGGCTGCCCGTGCTGGCTGCAGACACTCACTCAGGATCGGGTACATGAGCAGCACTTTCCTCCTGTAGATGTCGGGGGGGAACTTGGCGTAGTACACCTTGGCTCGCTGCGTCTCCTCGTCGCTCTGGATCAGGATCTTCCCGATGCGGATGGAGCGGCAGCAGTCCCGCAGGCCCTGCTCCATCGCCTCCCCTGCAGGGGCAGCACAGACACAGCAGCAGGTGGGACACTGGGAAAGGGCTCGGGGCAAGGGGCTGCAGGAGAGGGACAGTCCCAAAGGAACAGTCCCAAACAGCCCCCAAAGGGACAGTGCCAAAGGAACAGTCCCGGATGGACAGTCCCAAAAGGAACAGTCCCAAACAGCCCCCAAAGAGACAGTCCCAAAGGAACAGTCCCAAACAGCCCCCAAAGGGACAGTCCCAAAGGAACAGTCCCAGATGGACAGTCCCAAAAGGAACAGTCCCAAACAGCCCCCAAAGGGACAGTCCCAAAGGAACAGTCCCAGATGGACAGTCCCAAAAGGAACAGTCCCAAACAGCCCCCAAAGGGACAGTCCCAAAGGAACAGTCCCAGATGGACAGTCCCAAAAGGAACAGTCCCAAACAGCCCCCAAAGGGACAGTCCCAAAGGAACAGTCCCAGATGGACAGTCCCAAAAGGAACAGTCCCAAACAGCCCCCAAAGGGACAGTCCCAAAGGAACAGTCCCAGATGGACAGTCCCAAAAGGAACAGTCCCAAACAGCCCCCAAAGGGACAGTCCCAAAGGAACAGTCCCAGATGGACAGTCCCAAAAGGAACAGTCCCAAACAGCCCCCAAAGGGACAGTCCCAAAGGAACAGTCCCAGATGGACAGTCCCAAAAGGAACAGTCCCAAACAGCCCCCAAAGGGACAGTCCCAAAGGAACAGTCCCAGATGGACAGTCCCAAAAGGAACAGTCCCAAACAGCCCCCAAAGGGACAGTCCCAAAAGGAACGGTCCCAAACAGCCCCCAAAGAGACAGTCCCAAAGGAACAGTCCCAAAGAAACAGTCCCCAAAAGGACAGCCCCAAATGAACAGTCCCCAAAGGACAGTCCCAAAGGAAGAGTCCCACCCCTGTGCTGGTGGACAATTCTGAGCATAAAAACACCTGAAGCTCTTCCCCTTTTTCCTCTGTTTTCAGCAAACCGAGTCTCCTCGGTGTTGCCGAGCCCTGGGTTTGATGTTCCCAGCTGTGCTGAGCTCTCACAGGACAGAGCTGGAAAGGTCAGAAGGGGCAGGTGGGGTTTGGGGACATCGCAGTGACAGAGGGTGGGGCAGTGTGGGGCCTCTGGGTTTGCCAGCACAGATCCAAAGGTTTGCCCAGCACTGGGCACTAACAGGGACTCTGCCCCACGGAGCGTGGCTGGGGTGGGGCCCTGGCTCTGGGCACAAGTGAGAAACAGGGGAGGGCACTTGGCCTCTCACAGAGAACAGCTGCCAGGGAAGAGCCACAGGAGATCTGTTCCAGCCATTTGTCTCCTTAAAGGTTAATGGGAGATATTCCTGGGCATTCTGTTATCAAGGATACCTAAGAAAAACCAAACAAATAATAAGCCGATATATAATTTCAAGGAGATACTGTAGCATTATGAAAAGTAGGCTTTGTCCTGTAAACCAGATATTTTCCTTAATGTCATAGTTTACAGTAGTAGAGCTGTTCGAAGAAACCTTCAGCCAGAGACCAGATCTTGCCTTTCACTGTACTTTGAGAAAGAGGAACCATGTGTCAATATGACAAATAGTTGGATTGAAAACTAACTGATAGGTCTCCAAGTGCAATTGTAAGCAGAGCACTGAACAGGCAGAGCTCCCTTCCTGCCCGATCTTGACCCCACAGCCACTTAGCCACTTAACGTGTGATCGCTGACCTGTGAGAAAATGTTAAATCATTACTGGTGATCTGCAGCTGCACAGAAGTTGGGGCAGGTCGCCAATACCAAACCTAATCTGGATCACTTAATGAGCTGAGTTTAAATAAACAACATGTTTTTCGTGCCACCAGATGTAAAGTCGTTAGCCTAAGAATAGAGCAGCAGCTGGACTAAGGGGTGGGTGACAAAGTCATGGAAAGCAGTGACTCAGAAGAGGAATAATCAGCTGAAGACAAGCTCCTAATGAGATGCTCTGCCAAGAGGAGCTAATGCCTACAAGGAACCACAAAGCCAAGTACCACGGAAGACAAGAGAGGTTTTATTACCTCTGTGTGGGCTCCAGTAAGTCTTCCTTGAGGGCTGGAAAACACACCTTGGTGAGAAAGCACCCAAGGAACCTGTTTTACTAAGAAATAAAAGGTGAAGGGACCTTTTAAATTCAGTCTCTGGGAAGGCACATGACAGATGTAACACTAAAGGGTGGAGAGGCACAGCCTGAGAGGCTGTGGCTGCTCCATCACTGGAATTGTTCAGGGTCAGGCTGGATGGGGCTTGAAGCAACCTGGGATGGTTGAAGGTGTCCCTGCCCTGGCAGGGGTTGGAATGGGATGATCTTTAAGGTCCCTTCCAACACAACCCTTCTGTGATTCCATGATTTATCTGGCAGAGGGGTGTTTGGTAGCTGGACATCAATACAGGTTGCTGTGCATTTTTAGGACTGGGGAAAGCTCTCCACTGGAACAATCCACATGCAGTTTGGTGAGTGTGGCAGAGTGCCTGTCGCTGAAGAATCACTGGAAATACTTAATGAGATCATTTTTTTTCCAAAGGAAACACTCTGGTTTGAGCAAGCATTAATTCAGAGGAATCCGGCGGCCTTCATTAGGCAGGAATTGGGAGCAGGTTATGAGAACAGCTCCTGCTAGATTTGTTCTGGATAAATACAGAAACCCTGTGGCTGCAGGCAGGGGTGAAGGGAGGGGTGAAGTGGGCAGCACAACCTGCACACTGCCTTGCCTGTGCTGCCTGTGCACTCCCAGAGAGGTGAAAAGGCTATTTTTACCTAACCTATCCTCCCTTCCCATATTCAACACTTTTTTTGGGCATTATTAACATTATCAGTGGGAATCCTGGCTGCCCTCAGCAGCACCAACCGCAGGGCAATCAGCATTTGTGAACAGTGACAAAAACGTGCCTCAGACAATTCACTGCCAAGGCTTTTGCTTTAACTCTGGCCTGTAAGAGCACCTTCAGCCACTGGGAAACTTAAACCCATTACAGAGCGAGAATACAATCAAGCAGCATCAGCTTTGTTGCTGTCCCTTGGCATTTGGAAAGTGTTGTGTGCCCACTGGGTCTTGTTGTTTAGGGGAAGCAAAGACTCTGGGCTTTATTGCTTCATTCGTGTGGAGAAACCAGAATGGAGCTAAAATCCTTTAAGTGAAAAATTCGTCAAAGAAAAAGGGAGAAACACAGAATGGGGCTGGAGGAAGAGAGAGATTTCAAGATTTTTTATTCAGTGTTGAAGGTCACTTTCTTACTTACATCCAGAACAGAGTTCTGATGGTTACTTACCAATCCTTATCTTAGGGCATGATTTCTGATATCTCATGTGCAGTCTGAGAGTGTGTCATTGACTGGGTACTGGTGTTTGGTTAATCCCAGGGATAGCAGGGGGGACTCAGAGTGCCCTCTGCCTCTTCTGCTTGGCAGCTGTTTCAACAGCAAATGCTAATTCCTCTCTCAATGTTTTGCTCTTTCTGGGAATTTAAAAATAACTTGCCTAATGAAGCAGTGCTGAGCAGCTCATATGTCCAGACAGATAGGAGTGAAATGCTTCAGTTCAGAAAGCAAAGTCGTCCGTGGTGGCAGTGCCTTTGAACAAGTCCCTCAAGGCTCTTTTCCAAATAATCCCAGGACTGGCTGAAATTAATGCTGGAAGAAATTCAGAGAAAGGGGGGACAATCACGTCAAAGAGGCTGGGACTTGAGAAGACATTTCTGGGTGAGCTGTAATCAGGCCCATCCTATGACATCCCTTTAGCAGTGCCATTTAATTACTCCTTTATGGACAGGGTTTGATGTATGTGTGCTGTAGCAGGGACATCCAGAACATGAAAGAAAAACGTAGCCCTTACTGAAGGCTTTTCAAAGATCAGTGGAGCTCCTTGTCCCTTGTTAGAGCAACGAGAAGCTGAGCAGAGTGACAAAACCTGCCTGTCCAAGGGCAGCCACCAAAGCATGAGCAGAGACAATTACAGGCTATGGCAATTTTCAACTTCTCCCTCAAAAACACCTTGTTTTGTTACACATCTTTGATTTTCTATCTCCTGCACCTGGAGGTCACCATCCTCATTTAAGTTTACCCTGCAATGAGCTCATATCTGCCTCGACAGGACAGGACACATGAGAACCATGAAGGGTGAACATCCGGCAGGAGCTGGAGGAATCGTTACAGAAGGAGCTGGGCATGATATGCTGGGAGGAAAAGCAGGCATGGGGGCCAGGGAGATACCTGGCTTCTTCCTTTGGGCAAAGATTTGAGTTAGAAAATCTCTCCCTGCCCACTTGGAGCAGCCTTAGCCTCTTGCATTGATTTGCTACATTATTGTTTTCTTGATCTATAATTAAATTATTTGCTGTTGGAATCTGAAATGTAGGGAACTCTCAGAACTTTGGGCTCATAAGCTGAAGCTTTGAATTAAGCATAGGAGATCTGAGATCAAATTAAGCATTTGATCTGAGACCTTGGAAAAAGCTTCCAAACTTAGATACTAGAAGTGAGAATCTTGATTTATAATTTAAAGCAGAGTCCTGTTAAACTAAGTACAAAAAAGTTGAGAGTTTTAGAGTACAGTACTGTAGGTTTATGTGTTATAACATGATTGGCTAAGAAAGTTTACACTGTAGCATGAGTCCATAAGATGAAATATTCAAGGATTCGGTTAAAAACATAAATATGGCAGCGTTAATAGTTTATTTAGTTAATAAATCCTTAAATGTATTGTAATTAGAGGTCTTGTGACCTTTTGAACCATGCAGCAAAAATGTGAGCCGAACTCACCCTTCCTACCTATGTAGAAGATAAGAAAAACAAATCACATTATCTAAAAAACTCACAAGTCCCATCTCTAACTCATTCAAAATTCTGTCACAATTCCTCACAATTTGCAGTGCCATAATATTTATCAGAGTATAAATGCTAGTCTTTGTAATATTTCAGTGGTAAAATCCTATTTTTTCTGCAGCTAGATGAATGGTCATTACCTTCTTCAAATCAACTCTTATTTTTCTTTTATTGCTTCTGATGCCTTTGGCACTGTTGAGTGACAGGGTCTGCTCTCCATTCTTGGAGGCTGCTGGGGGAACTTGGCAATGTCCTTATCTCCACAAGAGAAGATAATTGATCCTAAAAAACTGGTGCTTTTATTTGGGGAAGAAAGGATGAGGAAAGTATTAATCAGAAGAGTTTTCCACACAGAGATTCATGGTACAACCCTGTGTTAACCCTGCAAAGACCATAAGATCTGTATCACATACAGCATGTCCATATGTTTTCATTGAATTGTTCCTAGAGTGCAGTTCATCTTTCCCTTGAGTCCTACATCAAATATGCCATGCTGCAAAAGGATGAAATGAAGCCAGACCAAGGGATCATGTGTTACTTTGCTCTGTGCTCATGCCAGGGAAATGAAGGACTTTCACCACTGGGATTCAACTGCTAAAACCCAGGAGTGTCTGTCCCTCTGTACAGAATAATGAATTTCAGCATCTTCCTTCGTCCTTCAACCAAGAACGTGGCCTGTGTGATGTCCAGGGCAGTTCAGGCAATGGCACATTTCATTTTTTGTGCTGGAACCATGACCTAATTCATAACCGTAGCCCTAAAATTAAACTGGTGATTGGTCTCAGCTTGGCCACCCAGCCACTGTTCTCCTTAACCAACACGAGTCTCCACCTCAGCATGCTCCCTGTAGGATTGCAGACTTCACACACTTGGCAATAATTGAGAGATCTGCACCTTTCTGTTCTCAAATCCCAACTCTAACATCAAACAACCTTGGCCAGAGCTGTGCAGTGACTGTCTCTCTCACACCAGGAGCTCTGTGGAGCTCTTGGATTCAATAAGAAGAGTGACTTTTCAGTTCTTGGTGTCATAGCCCCAGCAGAGACTGGAAGCATCGCAGAGAGGTCCTGCCAGGCACCCCCTTGGAACAGAGCCAGGGCAGAGCAGGTGCCTCAAGCACAGATCCAGACCATGTACTCAATCTACATCTCTCTGGGCACTGTTGGACAGGTTCCCCTCACTGAACACTATACCAGGGGCTCATTGCAGCAAGAAAGATCCTAAATAGTCTCCACAGCCAATGCCAGCATTTTGCAGCGTTATCCAATGGGAGATGAAGGAGGGGTACATTCCTTAAAAATAATCCTCTTGGTGGTAAATAATGTGATTAAGCAGGCTGCCTAATTCTCCCCCTCAGTATTAAACTGCCCTGTTTATCCCTGGCTGCAGCTCTGCCCCTGGCCCTGCCCTGGCCTGTGTCCCCTCCTCTGCTGCAGCAGGGCTGGTGTCACATAGCCCTGTTTTAGCAGCTGCCTGCTGTAAAAATGTGCCTTTATCTCACAGACTGCAGTTATTGCTCAGTCTCTTTATTTCCCTTCCTGTAATCATCCGACATTTCTGCGTTTTGTCGTGATAAATACCAGACTGTTGAATCTCTGGGGCTGCCAAGGAATGCATCTCAACATAGCACAAATAGAGCTGCTATTTTTTTTTTCATTCCTTCCTTTAGTTTAACATTTATTCTTGCTATTGTTGTCTTTAGAAGGATAAAGAGGGCCACATCTCACTAGCCAATTGCTCCAAATACATTAGATTAAAGATGAAATAACATGATAACCGAAGGCTATGAAGACTATATTAATATATTATATTGAGATAGTCAAGCAAAGATGTGATAATGTGCTATTCATTATACAGGTGCGCCAGTGCTCACTACAGGATAAAATTAGATTGACTTATCTGCAGGTCATGTACCTTCTACAGCTCAGAACTGGCAGAGCTGTTTCTCTCTGTGCTGAGACAGGACCACGTCAGTCCCAGCCCTCCTTGCACACAGGGGTGTATGTACTCACACTACACTGCCCAGTGTAAGCCACGAAGGATCCTGGTCACCACAGCCTTGGCATCACAGCTCAGGACATTTTTCCCATTCCCACTCTTTAAATGCCACAGGTTTCTCTTTCCCCTGCTCTCTGAGAAGATGTGCAATATGCAAAGAGATCCTGATGCTGGGCACCTCCCCGAAGTGCTGACACTGAGAGGCAAACTCAGCTCACACAAACACTCACTGCCAGGCTGAACAGGCAGCGTGGTTCCACGTTCCCTGTTTTCCTTGATATCCACATCCCAGCTTCCAGCCACCCTTCTTGAGGTACATCTGCCACACACCTGAGCTGTAAAAACCTCTTGCTCCTGAGAGTGTTAAGTACTTTTCTCTCAGTGAGTGGATTTGCTGTCTGGAACTGCCTTTATCGCCACTCACCCCTATTGTTATTTCCATTAAAGGTTGGAAGCCTAATACTGCATAATCAGGTAGTCTGAGATCTTGTAATGAAATCTGTGGGTAAAGAAAGAGGTGCAGGTATAGACAAGAAGTAGAAGCATCTCTTGTGCTTCTCATGGAAAACAAAGAGATACGAGATGCAAAATTCCACAGAAACTCACCTGTGTTTGTTAAAGGGATCAGTAAGCACCTGCACTGTTATTTTGGCTGCCTGGGTTATCTCCCTGGGCGACTCATCTGCAGGAGATGCTCTCAGATGGTGCCCTGTAGGTGAATCAGCTGGCTGGTCTCTCTGGATAACAATCACTTCCCCTTCTGCGTTTTGAGATGGCTCAATATATAAATTGTAAAAGAAAAATCCAGTTAGGAGTTGTGATACCTTGTGGTATCACACAAATAGATAAAAACCATTTCGTTTTAGCACTGTCAAGAAAATGAACTCCATCCCACCCAAAACCAGCACACTGTACCAGTCCTGGGATGGGGAAAGCTCTTCAATGACAGCAAACGCTACTGGAGAAACAGAAACCCAGACACTTGTTTTGCATTCAACTTGTTGGAGCTTGATATTTTTGGAATCCTTTTTTTTTTTCCCTCAATTAGATGAAATTTGTCACAGAGTTCAAAAGTTATGGAAATGGTCCAAAAGATAGGCTGGTGATGCAGTTGCAGAAACTCTCTTTTCTTAGCAAATCAACTTGAATCCCCTAATGACTGGAGAAATGATGCCACAGCCCATTAGTTGGTGACCACTTACATTCCAAGGTCGCTGTCACTGATGAGAGGGAGAGGATGGCTGAATCCTTCCTTTCTCATAATTAAAGCTCATGAGCGGGAGACTCATTTCTAAGGTGCTCCTTTCTATTGATCTGTAATGCCACTTTAGAGATTCTAACTAATAATATTAGATTTTCATCAACTCAGATTTGGTCGTGGATGCTGCTTTCAGCTGAAAGAATTGAGTTAACTGCCTCTTGCCTTTTTCCTATTTATATTTTAACTGCATTGTGTGAGAATAATGTAACACCTTCATTCAGACAGAATTAGTCACTGACTTTATGTTGAAATCTTCAGCTTGTAGTAATCTCACCCACATTCAGCCAAGCAGGTAAGCACATACTGAAGTCTACAATTAAAATCCTTAATTAAATCCTTAAATTAAGCACATACTTAAATGCTTTGCTAAAGAGGGATATAATCTCCAACATGCTCAAGATAAAGTGTATGTTTAAGTGCTTTATTGAACCAGTGCTTTTGCTGCAACACAAAGTACATTTGCCAAGCAAAAGCTACTCCTATAGGTGTAGTTTCATAAGAACTCGGGAACAGGGGAGCCTGTGGGCATTTATCAACATAAACCACATGGCACCTGTCCTGACAGATCACACCTGGAATGTTGGGAGGTATAAGAAACCTGTGGGATGGGATGTTCCCAGTGGATCAGCTGTGCAGAAGCTGGACTGTGCTGGACAAAGGACAGGCCCACCTTGGATGGCTGCTGGGGTCCACCTGGCTGAGATTTTGGGCAGGTTTGGGCTCTGCGTTGACTTTGAGGAAGTTAAATATATTTCTAAGTTTGAAATATATTTAAGAGAAGCACTTATGAATACCCCAGACAAAGAAATTCCCTTTTTTTCCCCTGCTTCGTTGCATGAAGAGACACAAATACATCCACAATTTAAGTCATTACCTGACACTTTCTAGAGGCCTCCAGCCTGCCAATGCTGCAGGTGTTCCAAACTATCCTGTGGAATTGTCTGCAAAATTCTGTTGCTACTTTGGGATGTGGTGAAGGCCACTAACCAATCCCAGAGACACTGAGGAAAAGGCTGGTGTCACCCAGGGCAGGTTTGTCCCCCGGGCAGGTTTGTCCCCATCCAAACTCTCCCCAAGGGCAGCAGCTCCCACTGGCAGGACAGAGAAGGTGATGATATTAAATTACATCCCAATTAAAATCTGACTCTGCCTTCACTCACAAGGAGAAGCCACTGGGCCTTCCACAGACATGGATGACGGTTCATCCAGAAGTTAAAAGAGTTTTAATTATATGTGCTTTTATATAATATACATACAGTAGATAAACACAACCTCATTTAACAGGTCCTTTCTGTAGCACTAATTTGGTGGATGAAGGCTCTGCTTGTTTGATTAAATGTGGTTTGGTACCACTCACGCTGAACATGGACTGGCCAATGTGGGGTTGTGTCAGCACTTGAGAAAGCATGACATTGAACAGGGTCCCCAAAATGAGTTTTTCAGCAACATAACCCTGATTATGGAGAAATCGTACAGTAATATCTCAGAGAAACAGCAGCCTTCCAGTTTGTTCCAAACCCCATCCAACCTGGCCTTGAGCACTTCCAGGGATGGGCCATCCACAGCTTCTCTGGGCAAATGTATGCCAGGGCCTCACCACCCTCAGTGTAAAACAGTTCTTCCCTACATTTAGTCTGAATCTACCTTCTTTCAGATAAAACCATTGCCCCAACCCCTGTGGCAACAGGACCTGCTGAAAAATCTCTCTCCGAGACTTGCACTAAGGAGCTGGAACTATTTCCAGCCTGTGGGTGACAGGATTGATCCCATATGGGACAGACCTGATGGTTTTGGTGGCCGTGGGCCTGGCCCAGCCCTCTGTTATTTATTGGAGAGCTTCTAGTGTCAGATGGAGCTCAGCCCTTCTCAAAGCTGAGCTGCTGATGGGCTTCCCAGGACCATGGCCCCACTCCAGCCCTGCCCTGCTCGGGGCTCCTGGCACCAGGATCCACACGGCCACAGGAGCACTGAAACCCCTCCTGTGTCCCATTTTACTCATGTCTGTGAACACAGGCAGCTTGTAGAACTAGCAGCTCTGCTTTTGGGGATTATTTCCCAGCCCCCTGCAAAGGGATCCAGTTGCAGAACACAGTGTTCATGTCCTGCTTTCTGCTGACAGGGCTGGGAATGACCCAGCCTGAATTGATGCCCCCCTCCTTCATTGCTCCGATCAATTCCTAATAAAAGGAATTGTCATTTTTAAGACAACTAAGGTTTATTTCTTTTCCACACGAAATTTAAGACAGTGGCATTTCAGTGCACACACCTGCTCCTTCCCAGAAGAAGGCCAGTCTGGGAGTGTGCTGGGACAATACTGGAACAGGGGCCCCGCGCATGGACAGTGGGCTAGGAAGACTCCGCTCTCTTCAGGCAAGCCCAGCCTCACCTCCGCACCGCGGAAGGCACAGCTTGAACTCTCTGTTGACTTGGTGAAGTTTCCATTTCTCTCTCTTCAATTAAAAGAAGCCCCACTTTACAGCAGAAGTGATCCAAGCCTTTTCCCCCACTTTTCCCCACCCACAGCCACACCTCCATCCCTGATGTGCTTCACACTAAAGAGCATCAGCCCTGGGAGTGCCCAGAGTACCCTGGGAGGGGACAGCCAGCCAGGTCCTCATCTACAGCAGCGATGTGGTTAAAGAAACGATTCCTAATATTCAATAAATGGCAGTTTTAATTTCTTCTTCATACATGATCTTAAAATGAGATTTTAAATTTTTTTATTTATTCCATAAACAATATAACAAAACTCAGCAAGTTAACAATATGACATTTTCACCATACAGAGTCAGTCACAAATATTTAAAACCTTTGCAACAAGAACAACAAAACCCAAAATATTACAAGAATAATTTACAAGAGGATCTATAAAACAGCAAAGCGCTCACAAATTTTCCAGTTTCCTTTACACAATATCACTACACTCTTTCACAACATTTCTTTTTATTACAAAATTCCCAACAAAAGTTTAATTTTTTTCTTTGTATTTTGGTTTTTAAAACCAGAAACTCTTAAGTATACATCCTTTTATTAACACCCGAAGGTGCAAAAAAAGGGAAACCTCACACATACAAACACTTCACAGCACTTTTCTAAGAAAAATATACACTTACAAAATATTTTACAAATTGGCACACTTAAAAATATACAAGATTTTGTAGGCGTCTTAGAGTGATCCTTAAGAATTATACTTCAATTGACTCTACAGAATATTTATAAAGCTTATTCTAAAAGAAAAAAGGCAAATCATTTCCAAACATGTTAAAATTGCAGTGTAAAATGTGGAACAGAAATGGATATGTTACATTCATAAAAAGGGCCATTTAATAGTTCTTAAATGCTCAAGGGGGGGAATAAAAGTTTTCTTTAGCACCATAAAACAGGAGCAACTTCCTAACGAGGTGCCTCTAGTTCTATGGAAGGGAACTCAAGGAGCAGTACATTCACATCTCTGGAGGCAGCAGTCGAAGCGCCCGGCCAGCGCCGGGGCAGCGGAACAGAGCAGCTCCTTGGATTTCTACCCTGCTTCCCACCGGGAGTAAGAGACAAAAGGAGTTTCACTGGTACCTTGGTTTTGTGTGTGTGTGGTTTAGTCTAGGTTTAAGTCTTCCCTTTGTGCTTTAGAAATGGACGTCTGTCTGTCTCTGTCTAGCTAGCGGAGGGTAGTGAAAAGACCAATTTTATTTCTCGTTTCCTTTTGCACCAAGTGTTTAAAGGCTCAGTAAACGTGTCTGGCAACCCAAGCGTCCTGCGAGATGGAGGGAATCCTCTTGCTTCAGATCCCAATTCCCTTAGATGGCTGTTACTCCACTGTCATTAGTGTCACTTGTTTACCTGAGAAACAGATTTGAAAAGCCTTGCTTCTACCACAGACATTGTACTTGGTTTATTTTATAAATTTTTTCTTTTTTTTTTTCTTTTTTTTTTCCTTTTTTTTTGTATTATTTCACATGCTGAAGAGATAAAGAGGCACATTCTCCAATAGATGTCAGCGGTTTGAACCATGCAACCTCCACCGGACACCCTGGGAGCTGCATGGGCAAAGTCCAACACACTGAGTTGAGAAAGTAAAGACCAAGGGCCTGATCCTGCACCAACCCAAGTCCACGCACCTGATCCTCTTCCCACTTACACTGACTTCAAGGGAGTTTCTCTTGGGACTTGACATCACTGGCTGGGAAAGCACTAGGGACACAGGAGCCCCTGGGAGTGAGCTCCCACCTAAGTACTTTGCTAGATCGGGAGCTTAGAGAAGGAACATGGTCCAGCAGCTAAAGGATGACAATGCTTAAAACATCTTTATTTTGGTTCCTGGCTTGTTTGGCCCACAATGCTGAAAAAATCAACAGCGATCCTGATTTTTTAAAAGAGCAAATGGTGCAGCAATGATTTCTCCAAGCAATCACCAGCCAGCCTTGGCTTCTCCTCTCCAAGCCAACTCAGCCTCAGCAGGACAGCACAGCATGGCAAGGACAGTCCTGTGGCTGCCCCTGCCCTCCTCTTCCTCCTCCTCCTCCCAAAATGCCTGGCTACCTCTGGTCCACAAGTCATTATTCTCAAGATGTTTTTCAAAAACACCCATCCTCCTATGCTCAAAAAAAAAAAAAAAAAAANAAAAAACACCAAAAAACCAAACAAAAACCAAAACCAAAAAACAATAACAACAAAACAACAACAAAAAAAAAACCACACAAGATGTAAACCGGATAAGATGTATTTTGTAATAAAAACCCAAAAGGTTTTTATTAGATCCCCATCACTGATATTTTTCTATTTACAAAACCTCTAAATGTAATCTATGGCCATGGGCTGGGCTGGTTCCTGCTGGGTTGCTGCAGAATTCCTTTCCACAGGATATCTCTCCTATTCCTGTGCCATGGAAGACCCATGCTCCTGTGGCAGAGCAGTGAGTACCACCTTGCCCTGTGGAGTTCTCCTCTCAGATGGATTTTACGACCTTTGGAAGTGGCCAGTCCCTGTTTTCAAACGCCAGTGCCAATTCTAAGTCACCCAGACCGCAGTGACACCGCGGCTCAGCAGCACTGCTGGCACCATCCTCCCTTCCTGCACTGGAGCAGGAGTGAAAAGAGATGAAGCAGAAAAGACATTTTAAGGGATGCTGCAGAATAAACGTCTTTTGTGTGGCTTGGCTTCATTGCTCCCAAGAGCCAAATGAGCTCCGGAGCCCAATGAGAAGATGCGAGAGAAGGATGGAAGTTGCACTGGGACTGGGCAAGAGGATGGGCCAAGGTGGGAGCCAGCATAAGCAGGGGCAAGAAGCCCCAGGGGTGTGGGTGGCAGGAAGGGATGAGTGGGAGCCACATCCCTGTCCTCCCACAGCTGTGAGCAGTGCCATGAAAAAAAAAAAAGCAATTGGAGAACAAGAGCTTGTACGGTGAGGGACGAGGCAAAGGTGGGAAGTGAAAACCTTGAGGTAGTGATAGGCAGGTGGAGATGAATCCTAGGAAAGGGGCTGCTCTTCAAGGAGTTAATCAGTAGGACCCCCTGGGAAACTGTCCTCGGGGAGGAGGGAGCACAACAGAGCTGGCAGATCTTTCAGGAGACACTTTTCATAGAAAGCAAGAGCTCTCGATCCCCAGGTGTAGCAAGGAAGGCAAGAGATTGGCATGGCTGAGTCGGGACCTGCTGGTCAGGATGATGGGCAAGAGGAGATGCACAGGCAGCAGGAGCAGGGACAGATATCCTGGGAAGAGTACTGGGATACTGTCAGCTTGTTCAGGGACAGGGTGAGGAAGGCAAGGTGCAGATGGAGCTGAATGTGGCAAGAGACAGAGAATAACAAGGGCCTCTACAGGTGTGTCCGCAGGAAAAGGGAGGGTCAAAGCAGTTGTGACACAACTGGCAGAGTGGTTGAGGAAACCTCTCTTTCCATCTCCCATGAGTGGTGGAACCACAGGACAGGAACTAAAGGAGCAAAGTCCCTCCCACTGTAAGAGAAAATCAAGTTTGTGACCACCTGAGGAACCTGAACATACCTAAGACTATGGAACCTGATGAGATGCATCCCAGAGCCCAGAGGGAATTGGCTGATGCAATTGCCAAGTCTCTCCACAGTATCTGAAAAGTCCGGGCAGTTAGGTGAAATCTTGAATGACTGGGAAAACTAAAACGTTGAATCACTGCCCTGTCAGCCTCCCCTCTGTGCCTGGAACACCAGGACCAGATCCTCCTAGAAACTCTGCTGGGGCTCATGTAGGACAGGGAGGTGACTCAGGACAGGCAGCACAGCTTCACCAAGGGCAAGTCCTGCCTGGCCAGCCCAGTGGCCTTCTAGGATGGACTGCACCCATGGACAAGAGAAGGGCTCCGTCATTTTTCTGGACTTCTGTAAAGCCTTTCACACAGTGCCCCACAACATTTTTCTAACTGAAGAGAGATGGATTTGAAAGATGGAGCGTTCAGAAGACGAGGAATTAGTTGGACAGTCACATCCAGAGGGCAGTGATCAACAGGTCACTGTCCAGGAGGACATCACTGCTGAGTGCTGTCCCTCGGGGGTCTGTACTGGGACCAGCAATGTGGGGTATCTTCACCAATGATGTAGACACTGGGATACAGTCCCCTTAGCAGGTTTGCAGATGACACCAAACTGAGTGGTGAGGTTAACATGCCTGAGGGACACAGTGACATCCAAAGGGACAGGGACAAGCTCAAGAAGTGGGCCCAGGGGGAACTCAGAAGGTTCAACAAGGCCAAATGTGATGTGCTGCACCTGGGATGGGGCAATCCCTGGGATCCACAGGCTGGGAATGAAGGGATTTATTAAGAGCAGCCCTGCCGATAAGGACTTGAGAAAGAAATTTTTTTATGAGGGTGGTGAAACACTGGCTCAGGTTGCCCAGAGAGGTGGTGGCTGTCCCCTCCCTGGAAACATTCAAGGTCACGTCAGACAGGGCTCTGAGCAACCTGGTCTAGTAGATGTCCCTGCTTTTTGCAGGGGAGTTGGACTAGATGGCCTTCAAAGGTCCCTTCCCCCCCAAATACTCTATAAAGATCAAAAGAGAGGAGGGAAAATGGTTGGCTCAAGGCAATTTCTGAATTTTGGGGTCAAGCAGCAGAGCAATGACCTTTTCAGACACAAGGAAAGGTCAGTACCACACCATGAGGGACCCAGGCTCTTTAACATCTTCCCAGTCAGAGATTTTTGGAGGACACAGGGTGACCACCAAAGCTGTCAGCAACTAGAATGGTAGAAGGACTGAAGGAGAGCAACAAGGCAGCTGGAATTTGTGATTAACAACATTCTGAAATACCCAGCTGGGTATTCATGGATAAAACAGTCGATATGTTTTATGCCTGATCTTCACGCCCTATTGCACATTCCTCAAATGCAGTAAGTATTGCTATCCCGTCCAGTACAAGGGGTTTTATTATGAGTCCCATATTTATAACATTAAGCATAAGGAGCACAGTGCAGGCCAGGTGAAATGTGCTTTCAACTGATGGTTCTGGGTCAGAAAGAAGGTCTGTGCCACATCCCAGCCCTGGGCCTGACCTGTCTCTCTAAGACCAGCAGCCAGAACATCCAAAAGAAGGGAGCTGCCAGACCCACTCCTGCAGCATGTAGGGGGAATGCTGAAAAACTGGGATATGTCAACACCACAGCAGTGGTTGGAGCTTGTAGTATCTGATGAGCCTGTGAATAGAAAAGAGAGCTGCTGGGGAAGCAGGGAGAGCCTGGTGGCTGCAGGCCACCCCAGAGCCCAGGGATAGAGGCCTACCACAGCTCTTGTCTCCAGAGTAAATCCTGAGCATCTTCTGGATCTCCCTCCTGGAGCCAGAGCTGGGGTGGGACACTGCATGCCATGGGGCACCAGGGACCACTCTCATCCCGAGCAACTCACTCCAGGCAATGCCAGCATTTATTCCATGAAAAAATGAACTTACAGGATGTTTTTTATAATTACTATTTTTTTTCAGAGTTCGTCCTTTCATCTGTTAAATAAAACACAATGCAACTACCAAGCTGTTCTCTCTGGGATTGCAGAGCTGAGCTAAGCTGCACCCCAAGATCTGTAAGAGCTGAAAACATGACTGTAAACTAACACTCTGCATCTCCACTTTGATTTTAAGTGATCGCTCTGCTTTTCTGCTAAATTACCTTAAACCAATTCTGCTGCTTTGCCTGGCGCGTGGGTGGAAAAAAACTGACTTGGGAGGAAACCTGAGCCCAGTCCTGCCCTCTGTGTGACACCACATCTATGCCTGTGGCTGTATCAGCAACGTGATCTGTCCATGCTAGAAAGGCTCCTCTTCCTCACTGCCTGCTATTGCATAAGGTGTCCAAGCCTCACATCCCTCGGCTCCCAGTCACTCACAGGGCTCTTGCGTATTAAGGTTTTTCACGAGAAATCAGCAGCAAAACGCACAGGCTCTCAGTTGCACAAGGAAACATCTTTGTTGGGTTCCTTATTCTTGTGGAGGGCGAGGGTGTGGTGAGGAGGGTTACAAATAAGGCCTTTTGATAATACATTTAGCATTCAATACTTAACACTGTCTTAATAAAGTCCAGTCATGATCCGGCCCTGATCGGTGAAATCACAAATAGTTCCATTGGTTGTATTTGTTTCATGAACTGAATCAAAGAAAAGGTTCGGAGTCGTATTTTAAATTAATTACTCTGCTTTTGAAAGTTCAAACTATATTGGCATCGCAAGGTTAGAGATGGAGGAAACACCAAAGCTATGATGGGAGAGCGCTTCTGACAGGCTCTGCATTGAAAATGTTGAAGAAACTATTCAAAGGAAAAGTAAATAGCACTCATTGTATGAAATGTATTAGTTCTGTTTTTATACCTATTTCAGAATTTATCCCAGGTTCTTATAAAATATATAAAACTGAGATACAAAGAATTAGCAATGTAACTTTGCATTTCAAATGATCTTCAGCTACAGGTTTTGCTTTAAGAAAACAGACACTTGAAAAGCAGCTGTTCTGTAGTCTCTAGATACAGACACTTGAGTTCCTGGCAAACTTACCGTCAGTGGTTTTCTGAACTCCTCCACCATTGCAACTCTCTCCTATAATGAAACTCAACATTTCACCATTAAGTTTTTCTGCTCGTGGTTTCAAAGAGAGGACGTTAGCATTTCCCAGCATTGGTTACAAAGTTCCTTTTTTCTTTTTTCTTTCCCCCCTTTTTGTTTCTTTTTTTTTTTTTCTTCCCTTTATGAGCTTTAAACCACAGGGTGAATCCATGAAATGAGGTAAGTAAATTTGGCACACTTCTAGTCATGTCCATAAAACTTTTGGTAAGTTGTATCAGTGAACAATATCGTTTTTCATCGTGAGTTACAGGTGCTTTAGAAGGGGGGTGGTTAGTACTTAGCAACTGGAATGTTTCTAGTAAAACCAAAAGGCATAGCTGCAGAAAACACTCACAACCCAATGTTGATAGAGAAGTAAAAATATATACAATACAGTCACTTGTTCATAGTTTGGCACAATTTTTTGTTGTTGTGGGTAATAGTGCATAAACTACTGTACAACAGTATGACTTTTAAAACAGTCTTTCACAGAGAATACCAGATTAGGTTTGCTTTCAAATAATAAAATTCCCACAATTTCAAACTCTTCATTTCAGCACTTACATTTCAACAGACCACAAGGCAGATTTCAAAAAGGAACCAATGGGGGAAAAAAAAAGAAAAAACAACCAGAAAAAAAAATTGTAAGAAAAGAACCAAACATCAACCGTCTTTCTAGAAAAGGGAGTCTCTTCTTCAAATACAGGAAAACCCAAAAATGCTGTTTCTGCTTTAAGAAGAATGGAGTCTGATTCCCTGCAGGAAAAAATCAAACATTTGATGCCATCTTAGTTAGCTCGTCTGGAGTCACCACGACGGAGCGAACACGCTAAAGGCGGGCGGGTAGAGAAGATGCAGCTTTAGATGATGCAGGTTAGGAGACACAACAGCAGAGGGGGCCAGAAAGCACTCAAAAATTGCCACGTGAAGCTCAATTAGGAATGAGTTCTCATTTGCAAAGTAAAGAGCCTTTAAGTTTTGAGATCTTGGCTTTTGGATGCAGAACCTTTTTTTTTTTTTTTTTTTTGTGGTTTATTTTTTAAAAAATTTTCCAAAAAAAAAAAAAGTCTTTCCTCGTCAAAATCATTAAAAAGAGCGTGTAATCTTTTTTTGTTTTTGTTTTTGTTTTTCCCCCAATAAATAAGTAATTAAAAACTGAAGAAGCCAAAGAGCAGAAAAGAGTAGCCTTGTTAGTTTTTTTAACCCCAGCCAAGCCAGAAAATTGGTCATTCTTTTAGGTAGCTTGCAAGTCATAAGTATTTTCATGCATTTAAAAATAATAATTAAAAAAACCAAACAAACCAAAAAGAGAAACCAACCCCAAAAGCAAAACCAACCAAAACTGTAAAAGGGGAATGTCTTTTTTTTTTTTTTTCATGCAAACTTTTGCTTTCAGGAAGGAAAAACTGAGGAACAGCAGGCCTAGCAGGTGGGAGGGAGGTTAGGGGCATTCCAGCCAGTTTGGTGCAGCATTACCTCAGTTTCTCAAAAGCAGCTGTCACGGGTGGGTCCTTGTGGGGCTGTTCGCGGTCCGTCCGCTTGATTTTACAGTTCTCATCCCTCAGCGATTTCGAACTGGATTTATGACGGTAGAGTTTTTTATGGGTAGGTCCATTATTGCCTAAAGTGCTCAGGTTACTATAGTTTTTATCAAAAAAGGGAGCGTGAATGTCCGTGGTGAACCCGGTGGAGCAGTTGGGGCGACCGGGGTCGCAGGTCACAGCTTTGCTGTTTTTGCTTGAGCCCTTGTTTGACTTGTGGTTCTTCACTGCCCCTGGCGAGCCACCATTCGCCTTCTTCTTCGACTCTTGGGACGTCCCTGCCAAAATTTTAAGAGTTTTCAGTTTCAGGCTGTTGGACTCTGGTGACCGGAATATGTCTGGAACGCTGTTGTGACCGACGGGCCCCCACAAGGGCTCAATGGAGGCCATCATAAACCTCTGGACATCGGCCATTCCCGACGCGATGTTGGACAGGATGTTGGAAGGTTCCTCGAACTCCCTCTGGTCGTCGTCCAGGAGGCTGGTGGCGTTGCCCAGGCTGGCTTCCGACCAGCCCGTGCCCCCCTCTTTTCCCAGTGCCCACTCTCCAGAGAGCCCATTGTGCTTGCCCAGCTTCACCCCTGCCGGGCCGCATTGCTGAGTACCCTCGGCCACACCTTTGGTGGCCGTGGCCACGGTGCCCAGCTGAGTGACCGCCCTGCCACCAACAGCTGGAGCCTTTTCGCCATTGACTCCTGCTGCATTTTTCCCTTTCCTGGTGGATTTGGGTGCCTGCCTGGAGTTTTTCCCTTGCGGCTTATCGGTTCCTTTGTTGGTTTTGGGTGATTTTTTCCGGGTGGCTTTCTGGGAAGAGCTTTGGTTTGTACCCACATTCTTGCTGGATGAACTTTTCCTCTTCGATTTTGACACTTTGCTATTGGTGTTAATTTGACCAGATGGCTCATTAAATGTTGACAAGCATGGACTCTTTTCGAGAAGGCTGACAGAATCTTCATCGTTGAACATATGGAACTGGAACTGGTGATTATTTAAAGCAAACCCATTATCTGCCTGATCCTCTGTCTGCAGGACCCCACAGTTCCACTTGACCTTCTCGGAACTGTTGAGGGAGGCCTGGGGGCTCTCCTGAAAGCCCTTCAGGGTTCCCAGAGGCTTGGCATCAGAGCCAGCTATCTGTGGGGACAGGTTGGGAGTGTCTGGAGGGGACATCTCCGAAAGCGATGACTGGCGGAACCTATCAGGCGTGAAGTTGGAAATGTCTAAAAGGTCCGTGGACTCCTTCAAAGGGGTGATTTCATCTATGCTCTGCTGGATCACTAGCTTGGGACTGCAGTGGGCCAAGAAATCATCATTAATATCATCCTCGCCGTCCTTTTCACAAGACTTTAAACTTAAAGAACTGTAATTGCTAGAACTAACTGACAATGAACCCACTGAATCAAAACTAATGAGCCTGCCATCATCCGTACTGAGTGTACCTCGTTGGAAATGAAAGCGCCCCTCTCCATTATTGAAATGACATGACTGATAAGAATCATCAGACTGCACTTGTTGGCTATCCGGCATGTAATTTTTTTGGTATAGCAATTTGCCGCTATTCAGATTGACTTGAGTGTATCCAGAGGCGGGGAGGCCGTCCGTGCCTGGGGCAAACTCGCTCGGCATTCCGGCCGCCTCTGGCATGTCTCCGGGGAAGTCCTGGCGCTCGCTGCCCTTGCTGGCCGGCCACATGCTGCTGAAGCCACCCTGCTCCATCTCCAAGTGGCCAGGCGACTGCTGCAGCTCTGACTCGGAGGGTGGGGAGAGCACGCAGCTCTGCGCCGGCTGCAGGGACGGGAAGGGCTTTTCCGGCGGGACGATGCTGGGGAGCGGATGCTGCTGCTGCTGCTCGGAGGGGTGCTGGGCGAAGTACGGGATACCGGTGTTGCTCGACAGATCTGAAGCATCTAACAACGTCTGCAGATACCCTCCGGGGATCAGGGGTACATTGGTGGTGATATTAGCAGATGGCAGAGGCTTGTCTGAAGAGGAGGTGGATGGTAGGAAAGGAGAATTTTTAGCAACCTTATCCTCGTGGCACTCTGGGAGATGGGAGCTGTCTGAAGCACAGGGACTGTTTTCGTCCTTCAGACGCGCTGCAGAGTCCTGATTTTCCAGTGCTGGGGAGTCCTCTGCCGTACTGGTGGCAGCTTTTATCTTCTTGCACTTCAACCTGGCTTCACTTTTGAATTTGATTCTGCGGAGCACTTTCCGCTCCGTCCCCTTGTGCTCCCGCTCCTGCGGTTTGCATTTCACGGCGATGCCCGCGATGTCGTGGACGTGTAATCCGTTGGCACAGCTGGGGGTGGCAATGGCTAATGCCGGCAGCCCTTTCAGGCCCACGTCCTCCTTACTGCTGCAAGGCTGCTTGTGATCAGAGGAGCAAGAGCCCAGCTTGTTCACTGATTGCTCGATGGCTTTAATTCTTTGAATCCGGTGCCTGTTTGCTAGCTTGCATTTTCGCTTCCGTGGGTGAGGGAGGAACGAAGCATCTGAGCCGTTAAGATAGAAATTCTGCTTGTGGTAGAGAGACGATCTGAGCAAATCCAGCCGGCTCTGCTGCCTCTCCTGCCAGAAGCCCTTCAGTGGGGCCAGCTTCTTGTATTTGCTGAGCAGCTCCTCGTTCAGAGTAACAGTTGTCTCGTTGGCATCCACTTTGCTGAGCTTCACCAGCATATGCTTCTCCCCTTTAAACCTGTTAATGATGATGTACTTGATGATCACGGGGGGCTCCTTGCGAGAGACTTTTCGCCGTTTCTTGGGGCACCACTCGTCGTCGTCCTCCTCCTTGGGCCCATCTGGGAGCCACTCTTTCTTGTCCAGGATCTTCTCGTTCTCGATGGAGTCCACATCGTACAGGTAGTCGTCGCTGTATCGCACTTTCCTCTTCGCCCGCAACCCGTAGTTCTGCTGGATGAAGGAGCCGGAGTGGTCCCGGGCCAGGTACCGGCTGCAGTCCTTGATGTCCCGCAGCACGTCGTAGGAGGACTCCGTGCAAGTGCTGTCATCGCTGAACTCCCCGGAGTCCTCTGTGGAATTCACCGAGTCCAAGAAGTGGCTCCTCTTGGAGCCCACGTACTGCACCATCTCTGTGCTGTTACAAGATTTATTTAAGGCAGCTTTCTCCTCCTCCTCACCATCCTCTTCCTCACCGTCTTCCTCCTCCTCCTCCCCCCAGATGATGCCTTCCTCAGATTTGAATTGAGAAGGGTCGGTGGCACCGCTGGGCCCCCTTTTCAGGGTGCTCCTGCTGTCCCTTTTGGTGCAGTTGCTGAACACGCTGGGGAAGAAGTTGAACTGGGCGTCCTCTTGTAGGGTGGTGGTCTTCTCCCGCACATTGTCCTGGAAAGATTCGTATCTAATCTTTAGGGAGCAGACATCACTTCCTAAGGTGGAATCGTCATCATCGAACATGTAATTGTCCACGTCTTCCTCAGAAAACAGATTTACAGAAAGCTCATTTTTGGAGCAGAGGTCAAGCAGCTCAATTTTACTTTCACTAATGAAAGATTCAAAATAGCCCCATTCCTGGTTGGGATTTGTTAGTAAAGGTTCCTCACCATTGCATTTGTCTAATAGTAATCCCTCGTAATAATTTTTCTGAGTGGGGTCCTCTGAATCACTGTCAGATTTCTCTGCATCTCTTTTGTCCGCTGCCCTCGATTTATGCATAGGGAAGCTTAAAAGCTGGTCTGAAAGCAGTTGATCCCCATATCTCATGGTTTCTCCTGTGCTCATGCAGTGAATCCCTATATCAGAGACTGAACAGGTGTCATAATCCCTATTTATATCCCCCACTTTCAAGCTTATTCCCGGCTCCGCATCAATGCCGTCCTTGGATTCAATAAAGCAGCCCAGACAGGTCCGGCTCGGCTGCATCAGGCAGTCTCCCGTCAGCGCCGACATTCCCCCAGGCTCCATCATGGTGAAAGGAGCCTTCTCGCAGTCGCCCGGCAGCGACCAGGAGCTCATGCCCTTGGTCACGCAGGACGTGAGGGAGATGGCGTGGGCGGAGGAGTCGTCCGAGGCGTGCTCGGGGACATCCGTGAGGCGCAGCGGCGACTGGGGGCTCAGCAGGCAGGGCTTCTTGGTCGTCGGGGCGCGGTGGCACGTGGGGCCCTCCTTGGGAGCCGCGCTCAGCGCCGGGAACGGCGCCACTGCCTCGGTGGCGCTGCAGGGCCTCTCATCGCCGTCCAGGGCGTGCGACTCTGCGGGGATGGAGGAAAGGGAGAAAAAGAGACAGGGGTTACCACCCTTGGAGGTAGAAAAAGAGAGAGGGTTGTTACAAAGGTTACCACCCTTATAGGTCTCAGGCTCGCCACCCCGCTCCCCTTCTCTCACTTGGGTGACTTTTCCCAAGTGCTCCTTTGGGAAGCCCTTCCCAGCCATCCTCCCCTCCTGGATCCAGTTAATGTGGTGATGTGCGTGGAAGGCAGAGGTAAACAGGCAGCTCCCTGCAGCCAGCTGGAAGAGATACAAGAGTACGTTTGAAACACGCAACGCATCCGCTCTTCCCTCCTCATATCCATACGGTTACCTGGAAACTGCCTCTCAAACCTCACAATGTTATTAAAAAAACAAAACAAGCCTAATAAAAATGTTCTCATTAACATTGAAAAAATTAACGGGAAAGTGAGATTCTTAAAGAAACAAAGCACCCTCCCTGCGGAGTCTGAGCTTGCACACACCTGAGCTGCTTTACTGCTCTGGAGTCAGGGAGTGATGGCTGATTTTAAAAACCCAGCGGTCTTTTTGTCACTGTCCACGCCAAGGGAAGGCAGAAGATAACACAGAGTTTAAAGCAATTATTGTTAGAATTATTGTGGGGTTTGCCATTCTTCCCTAATCGCTAAAAATGCCTTTTTAGTCATGTAAGGATTTTTTAACCTAAGGATTTTTTTAGTTTTACCTCATTGCGCTTCTTTTATGGAAGAATAAAGTTATGAATGTACTTTTATCTGACTCCTGGCTCAACGGACGGTATGACCCTTGAAATTTAAATACAATGTCTTTTCATCCATGAACACGCTCTGATATCTCTGTGTTAAAAAAAAATATATATTCCAATGAGTGCATTCATCCTAGCCAGAGAGCTCCGCCGGCTCAGAGCCCTGTGCTTTTGTCATGGCTCAGGTCTTTCCTTTTTGGTGGCTCCACTGAAGGCAGAAGGGCGAGAGCCAAAGCTTTCCAAGGAGGGACAAGTGCTTTAAAACACAACTGGAGCACCAGGACGTAGCATTAAATGGGGCATGCAAAGGGATTTATTTGGCTGCTGTGACCCTTCACAAGTGCTCTTATTCCAAACTGAGAGGAAAGTGAATCTCCTGCAACCTTGGCAGCCTGGGGAGGGGAGGGGAGGTTTGTGCTGGCACAGGTACCACCAGCACGATGGAAAACCCCCCTGATGGGGAGGATGGAAAGGAACAGGATGCCATGGAAGGAGTGGGGTGCCTGCCTGTGCCAAACAGGAGGTCAAAACCCCCCTAATTTCATCCCAAACACTCCCGTAAGTTTTGTGCTACAGGGGCCTTAGGGATGGAGCCATCAGTGAAGTCTGAACAAAGCACAAACTGCAGCTGGAGCCTCACAGTGCTCCCAGGACTTTAAACCTTCTTCCAAAGACTCCCTAACTCCAACCAGAAGTGCAATGCAATGCCTGTCATCATCTTCAACAGGAACGACTTGGGAAAGGCCAGACTGGCTTGCTTGAAAATGGTTAAAAAAAGGAAATAAATAAAAAAGCTGATTTTTGAGTCCCTCCCACCAGTCTTCAGATCAGAAATGCAGAGGTGGTGTCTTTTTCCTTAAGCACCAAAACAAATTAACCAGTGCAGTTCCACTTCAGAAGTAAAATAAAATAAAAATCAGCTTGGAGCTGACAGGAAGCATGGAAAATGTGAGGATAAAAGAAGAATGTCTGTGAATGCTGTAAGACTCAAAGAAGGGGGAGGCAGAAAGCTGAAATTCAATCTCAAAAGCTGCGTTCAATAGGCAAAGCTGCTATTATATAAAATAAACCATCTCTGGGCGTTTCTTTAGGTTTGTACTTGTGTGAGTGAACTTAACTCTCGTGAAATACAAATGCCAAAACCTGATTTTCCGGGGCTCCGTATCAGCCTAAAATCAAGCCTGTGTTCAACTGATGCTCCAAGGGAATACAGTTCACACAGAGAATGCTGGAGAAGCAAAACCACTTTTCCCAGTTTCCCTCAGCATCCACCCAACAGCACATGGGCAAGGGGAGGTGGCAGCTCCAGAGCTTCATGCTGGCTCCTGGCCTTGGATTCAGCAGCAACTCCCACACAGCAGAGTTAAACTGAAAGTTTAAATTGACAGAGGGGAGGCTGGGATGGGATGTGGGGAAGGAATTCTTAGCTCTGTGGGTGGGGAGGCCCTGGCACAGGGTGCCCAGAGAAGCTGTGGCTGCCCTTAGAACCCTGGAAGTGTCCAAGGCTGGATGGAGCTTGGAGCAACCCGGGATAGTGGAAAGTGTCCCTGCCCAGGGCAGGGGGTGGCACTGGATGGGCTTTAAGGTCTCTTTTAACCTAAAGCACTCTACAGTGTCTAATTAAAGCACTTTTTAAGCCTTGTTTAATTGAATCCCATGGAAGTGAGGTTCTAAAATGAGGTTCTAAAGTATGAGGTTCTAAAAATTCCCTCCTTACTGATCAGGGCAGCGCTGATTTTGTTGCCCACTGGATCAGACAAAGGGACCATGGCTACAACAGCTGCAGCTTTACCGTGTGTAGTCAGGAGGGAGATGGGCTGGCAGGGACAGACACCTCCCAAATTACATGCCAGGGGCAAGTGTGAGCATGTGCCTCACTTGCCACCAGCACGAACTGTGGGGTCCTCATGGGCACCCACGTGGCTGGAGTGGCTCCAAGGTTTTTGGCCAAGAACATTTCTCTCTACCACCTTCTTTAGAGCTGACAGAAAGATCTGAACATATGCCAGAGGACCAAGTCTTTGACATCTAACAGGATCAAATTTATATATAAATAAAATATATCTATCTATCTCAAGATTAATGGGCCAATACAAAATGTAAAAAGCCATGAAATTAAACATAAAACACATTGAAGAATGAAAGCATCAGGCTCTGCCTCCCCTCTGCATTTACTGTGGCCAGAGATTACAGTCCAAATGACCTCAGAAAATGCTCAGAGGATTATTTATTTCAATCAGGGTTTCAGACAGCTGAGCACTCTTACTCCTAATTAGTTATTCTGAGCAAATATAGAATCGATGAAATAGATACAAAGTTGGGCATTCTGGGAGGCTGCTGCAAGGGGCTGATCCTTCCCCACCCATGTTGGTGGCTCCCAGGAACACCACCTGTCTGTGCAGAAAAGGGATTACAGGATAGGAAATCCCATGTGCTGGGTGATGTGACACAGGCAAGAATGAGCTCACAAATCCAACCTTCCCTTCCCACTAATCCTGTTTTTTTTTCTCCTACTTAATCCTAATTTTCCCCCAGTTTGTAGGAACTAAGGATCCTTCACCCAAATCTTGATAATATTGGATAATAGGATCATAATGCTCAGAGAGGGAAGGATTCCCAACAGATAGAGGGACTATGAAGTCCTGGCCTGGATGACTTTTTTCCCCCAAGAAACCAAACTAAAATCTCTAATTCAAACTGCATGTGCACATAAACATTTCCAGCCATGCCCATGCACAGGTAAAAGCATTTCTTGTTAAGGCCTAAAAAGGTGTAGATTTATGGCTGGAATGATTCCTGTGCAGAAAACACCCATTTACTCCCCTGTTCCACATTGCAGAGATACCCACAAACTGCTAATATTAAATGCACAAAAGGAATTAGGAAAATAAGTTGGTTTCCAAGTTGTCGCTGCTCCCTCATGTACTGTAGTTAAGTTCCTTACCATTTTCTTTCACCCCATTAATCAGGATAGTTTCTTGGTCTTCTGAGGCACAATCCTGCTCTTGTTGGTCATCCATCAATTTAACCTCTTTCTGTTCACTCCATGCCCCACTGCATCTGGCCAACCTGCACATTTCCAGAAACACAACCATAGTCAGTGCAATCCCCAGGATCAGCTCAAGGAACCGTGAATAAAAAATAACAACAATAAAACACCCCCACACAGCCTCACACGCTGCCTGCATCCTCCTTAAGAGGACAAATCCAATTTATTTAGGCTCTCAGCTTGTCACTTTTCCACTCCAAAAGCCAAGTCCCATGTATTTTCAGCAAGGTGAAAGTGTTGTTATCAGCATTTCCTTCCCCAAAGTCCTGCTCTGGGAGGTGGAGAGGTGCTCAGCACCTCTGCAGGATGCTCCACATCACCCAAAATTGCTGTGCAAAGACTCATTAGTCATGTCCAACCAGGAAAGCCCTCCCATCTCCAGATGGATGAGTGGAGAGATGAAGGATTCATCCCAGCTCAGCAATAGCAACTCTACAGTGGAGCTGGAAAAAAATACAGATGTGGAGTGACAGCTGCTCAGCCTCACCATCAGCCACTGCCCTTCCAAGCACCGGTATAAAAAACTTCCCCAAAAAGCAGTTTGTTGTGGAAAAGTATCTCCAGTCTCACTGTTCACCACCAGAGCTCCATCCTTGGAAGCCTCATCCCCCAGACCCCTATGACTGCCCCCACTGCCCCCAGTGGGTGAAGCTCCAGCTCCAGGGAGTGATGAGCAGTCAAGGCTGACTGGGCTTAGTGGGACAGAGCAAAAAACCTGAGATGAGGATCCAGCCCAGATCTTCTCATTCCTCCACGAAGAGCCCCCCACCCTTCAAAGCCACCACCTGCCTATGGAGAGGGAGTGATGTGGCTGAAACCCGGGCCTGGCTGGCACTGGAGAACCCTCATCAGTGCTCCTGATTGACAGAATTTCACCTCTTTTACTCCAAATCCAAGTCAAAATCTATTTTATGCCCTTCTGGCAACTCAAACTCAATTTTTTCTCTCTCACAGAACAGGTACTAGATTGCAGCGTTGGTTTAGGTGTTTTTCTGGGTTTGGGGTTTTTTTGTTTGGCTTTTTACTTTTCACATCAACATTTGTCAGTGTCTGCTGTTCCCACAGCACTCATTGCCCTGGGGTTCAGCAGCCAAACTTCATTCATATTCAGATTTACAGTGGAGTCCTCTTAATTAACGTGAAATCTTTACAACCGCCTTAGTAAGTGAAACCTTCACCCAACTTAAAGATGTTGTGACACCGAGAGGAAGATAAGAATAACAAGCATCAGTAACTCCATTCCTTTGCATATTTAGAGGAATATTTAACTAACCCCGAGAGTTTTCCTTTGATGCAAATCCCCATCTCAAAGCTCTCCAACGCCAGCCTGTTTGCTGTGGTAAGACCCCTCTCCTGCCAGCACCCTCCCCACAGCCTGAGCTCCCTCCGTGGCCTTTCACTGCTGACATGCTGCAGCAGGAGACACTCCAAAAGCCAGAGCAGATATCAGAGTTATTTTTCCATGAAGGAGATTAATGTCTGAGTGTGGAAGGTGCTCTGCATCTGCCACTGACAGGCTACAGCTTCGTGTCTGTTTGATAATATCTCCTGCCTGTTAAATGTGCCTTAATTAATAAAAGTATTAATAAATTAAGTTTTTAGAATATCTATTAATGAAAATATTAATGAAATATCGTCAGCCTCAGGAGAACCAGAGAGGTCTCAGGAGACCAGAGAACCACCAGTGGCTCCACACATGGGCCAGCGTGGCTGCTGGGGAGGGGCTGAGGTGTCACAGAATGGTCTGGGTGGGAAGGGACATTAAAGCCCATCCAGTGCCACCCCCTGCCCTGGGCAGGGACACTTTCCACTGTCCCAGGCTGCTCCAAGTCCTGTCCATGAGGAAGGAGTCCATCTTTCCTTGATTCTGATGGATACTCAAGGGCCAACCTTCATGGAGAGAGCAGGAACAGAGAGGGGGGCGAGCAATGAGCACAGAGGCAGCCAAGCAAACAGGCACAAAGGGAGAATTTACAGACCTTTAATCTCGTGGTATTATGATTTTTTGGGATGTGTGTGCAAAAGGGGGAGGGAAGCACACCAGGGATGTTCCCGGTGGATGAGATCCAAAGGCTGGAGAAGACAATGAAGACAATGAAATGCAACACGGTCGGGGATGTGCTCGGGGACAGCCCTTTTCCTCAACTGCAGTGACCCAGAGAGCAGAGATGAGCTCCAGAAACCAGCTGGGAAGAACTGAGAAGGGTCCAGATGGGCCATCTTCCCACAGGGTCAGACAGAGATGAAGTACAGACGGGACAGACAATCCAAGTTTGCTGAGACCTGCCGAACAAGGGGACCTTTGGGACCAGTGTTACCAGGAAAGGTGAGATCCCAAAAGGGACGGGGAGAAACAGCAGCAACTGGGAAAGAAAAGCAGACAAAGGGGCCAGACATGATGCAGAACAGGAAGGGACAGAAGGCTGGGGATAACAAAGAGGAGAAGGATAGCTGGGTCCCAGGCAAGAAAAACAAAAGCAGGAGAGGTCTAGGGGATAAAGGCAGCGTGCAGAAAATACACTGGGTAGCAGGAGAGCACAGAGCACAAGAGTCATCCGCAGACTGAGGTATAAAAGGGAGAGAATATAGATTTCAGATGGTGTCAGGCCACTGAAGAGAGGCACTGCTGGGGTCACAATATTATGAAGAGCTGGCAGGAAGAAAATCAGGCACCAGCTCCAAGAATATGAACTTGACTGGAGCCAAAGTGGATGGAGGAAGAGGATGGTGGATGGAAGGCAATGGGCAAAGATGTGGGGTCAGATGAACTGCAGGCCTCTGGAGGAGGAGGGCAGGAGCACAGCGGGGCTGGCTGTGCTTCAAGGACAGGCACAGCACGTTCAGTCACAGGGAAGAATTCAGAAGCACTTTTGCTGATTGCACCATGGACTTCAGGGCATCGGCCTGCTACGATCACAGCTGGCACCACAGAGAGTCACTGGCTAGCAAGGAGATGGAGGGGAAGAAGCAACAGGAAGCAAGCAGTGGAGCTGAACAATAATCCAACTAGTTTTAAGCACAAGATGGACAAATTAATGGACAGAAGGCCAGGATGCAGAGCTGTGGTAGCAATACACAGGGCTCAGTGACCTGGAGAAACCCTTTCAGCCCCATGGTTCAGGTCAGGTGAAAGACTGCAAGTGCCTCTAAAAACCCTCAGCATCACAGCTGAGGAAATTCCCCATTCCTCACAATTCCTGTCAATTTTCCTATTTCTAGTGCTAACAGGGCCATACAAAACCTGTATCCTTCAGCCATGTGCACCATGGCTGGGAGCACATGGACCAGCCCATGTGCACGTGTCTGGGAGAACACAAACACAGCACCACAATGGACCTCTGCCACAAACCTCCTGCTGCCTTCCAGCAGGTCCTTCAGCCCAGGGGCCAAGAAACCCGAAAGATGTTTTTGTTCTCTTTTAAAAAACCTCCTGAAACACTCAAGAGGTTTTATGGGTGTTGGTGTTGCTGGAATGAAAGCAAACGTGGTTGGAAAATGATGTCCCAGCTGAGGTTCCACCAGCTCCCTCTGCTCCCAAGAAAGAGCAAGGTCCTGGTGGAATGTCCCTTCACCAGTTCCTTGGAGTAAAACCAGAGTATTTCTTGTTCTAGAAATTCCTAGAATTGCAGAATCCCAGAATGATCAGGGCTGGAAGGAACCCTTGAACAGAGAAGGAAACACCCAAATTGCAAAGCTAAAAATCCTGGACACGTTCCCTCACTCACCTCCAGTGACATAAATGATGGACCCGCTGCTCACTCAAGCCCACCCAAACTTTAGGATTTAAGCATGCTCCTGTTAACACTGATTTTACAAAGACAAAAGGGGAAATGCCATCCTTTTATACAACCAAAATCAATGCACCTTCTCAATGGCTGCCCTCTACAAAGAGAGCAACAAGTTGCTTTGCTTCTTTGTCAGCCAGAAAATGCCCATTTTCTGGTGAAGCTTTTCTGAATGGATGTTTACAGAGCTCACAGGTCCATCACTTCACTCTGTCAGAGCTGCCATGGGGAGGTGACATGCCCTTCAGCCTCTGCAGCTCCACAGATCCCCAGATGCCAACCCAAGGAGGAATTGTGCCAAGGGACCTGCTGGAGAGGTTTCCTCCCGCTGAGGACTCCCTGCAGACTCTTCCTTGGGAAGCAGCAGTGATTTGGCTCATGGCATTTCCCAACAGAACCAGGGATGGTCACAGTGATGCCCTGGATGCACTTAGAGGGGATAAAACAAACGAGTTGGTCATGATTGCCACAGAATCCAGTGCTTGGCCACTTAAATCTATACCTATATCTTAATATGATCTACAAATACAAATATTTATCCACTGCTGGTTGAACATCACCTCATTCATATGTCCTGGGTACCACCATTACACCACAGAACTCAATACTCTGCCCAGGCAGAGGAGGGAAAAAATCTACCAGGTAAAAATAAGAAACAGCCCATGAGCCCATGACTGAAAGCCCAGCTGCACACGTGGGAATTCTATGAGGTGGACAAGGTTCTGAGCTGGTGATGCTGCTCTGGAATTAAAGCTGCAAGAGTGTTTCCCCTTCAAGCTGAATAAACAAAAACTCACACAGCCAGAAAAAACCCAACATGCCAGCTCCTATCTACACACAGCTTCCACATCATGAGTGTTGTAGCTCATGATGGGAGATGGAGAGGGAGTATCCAAAGTGAAGGAAAGTCTTTTTATGGAGAAGTGGGGGAAGAAAGCGAAGAAGAAGAAGAAGAAGCTGTACCTTTTTTTCCTGCAGAATTGTGAATAAGTGCAGGTGTTCTATATATGCTGTTGTATCTTTCAAAAAAAGAGCTTTAGAGAAATTAATTACATGTCAGAGCCTCTGACAGGTCTTTTAAGAATTGTGATACTTTTGAATGAAAACATTATATACTTAAAAAGAAATACCATGTAAATGTCTCCGAGATATTTACAGTCAGTGGAGTAATAGTAGGAGAGGATTCAGCTCTCCCCGTGGATGGGGGATGCTGAGCACACCATGCTCCTCCTAACACGTCTCCTGCCTGTGCAGGCCCTCAGAAACTGCTGCAGCAGCTCAGAGCAGAGCTCAGGGCCAGGAATTGTCTGGGAACAGAACCCAGGCTCTCCCTAGAATGCTGAGCCACCTGTCTGTCCCTTCCAGGCTCCATCCCTGAGCACCCAGCTCCTCTCAGCAGCAAGGACATCACACACCCCTCCTCCTGAGCTGACAGGGGCAGCTGGACCTCTGTAGAGGACAAGAGCCAGGTGCTTTTCTGCTTAGTTGGTTTTTTCTTGGGTTCTTTTCCCCCCCTTTTTTTTCCCTCTTTAGTCCCACAACAGGACACATGGCAGAACTCTCCAGGGAGAAATTGTGGTGAGGCAGCACCAGAAGCCACAGCAATGCCAGGCTGGTTGTTCACTGCCCTGAAGGATGCTGTTTTCCTACCACATTTTGAAATTCCCTGATCCTTTTTATTCCAGGGATGCCATTTGATCCTTGTTTTTTCACTATAATTTCATAACTGGGCGATGAAGTGATCAAAATTTACACTTGCCAGCAAATGAGGGTACATTTTAATGCTAACAGCACCTCTCTGAGTAAAGCTCTCTTTCCATGAATTTACATTTCTACTTAGGCTAAGGGTCTCTGATTTTTGCTGAAATAAGGAAAAAATGCAGAGTACCTGAGGTTTCCAGATCTGACAGGGTCAGAAAGGTGAAGCTCCTAAGGAAAGGTCCAGTGTGGAACCATCCTCCCACTCTGCCCACCACCAAGTGCTGCTCCAGCCCACCAAAGGAATGTTGGACTTGAGCGTTCTGGTTTCAAAGCTGTTTTCCCAGAAAAACCTCACAAGAAAATTGCATCTCCCAACAGTTCCCTGGGGTTTTCCTATCAATGATGGTGAGTACACAGGAGAAAAGCACAAGTGAAGGAGAAATGGGAAACAAAGAAGGGTTTTGTGGGTCAATCCCAGCAGTGAGACATCTAAAACCCTACAAGAAGGTAACACCTGATAGAGTCAACTGAGAATGGCTGAGAATACATTCAGGTATAAATACAGATAAAAGCCTCCAATTAGGAATAAATCTGGTGGGGGATAAAGTTGATTAAAGAAAAAGGGGGTTGCAGAGAAAATGGAGAACACAAAAAACATTAAAAGAGGAAACAATTTCAGAACTGGTGTGTTCCCAGAAGGTGTAAAGGATGGATGAGTTGTTAATATTCATAGCAAGCCTCCACTTTTCCTCAGCTGAAAGCAGATGCAACAATTACTGCAGAGCCCAAGCCCCAACTCCAGCAGACCCCCAGATATGATATTAAGAACAGGCTATTCAAAGCCAGCTTTCAAATAAATGACAGTTTCTGACCTTACTCTGGGAGGACATAAGGTGTGAGTGTTTCAAGACCTGTCACAAACAACTTAAAGGCAAAAGGAAGGAAGTGAACAAAATTACAGCCTTCCTGACAAAGCACACGTTAAATACCAAAGGAGCTTTCTCTGTAAATGTATTCTCAGACATCAAGAGCAGTAGCGTATCACAAAGGGAAAAAGGTGGCAATTAAAATCCTGGAGGAGCTGAAACGCATGAGGGAACGTCTGAAATGTGGAGGGTTTCAGCATAATACTGTCCTGGGTTAGGGAAGGCAGAGCTGCCAAACCCCAGAGAGGAGAGCTCCAAAATGCAAAGCAAGAAAGGGAAGAGTCAGGGAAGAATCACTGGAGAGAAGGGGAAGCTCGTGGGGAAATGGAGAACAGAGAGACTGAGGAAATGTAAGGGAAAAGCACGGTCCAGGGCTACAAACAAAGGCTGTGCCCTCAGATGAGCACAGCTCCACTCCATGTCCCCACAGCCAGTCATCAGGAACCTGAGGAAAACTTGATGATTCAAGGAAGGAAGAATTAAACATCCCATTTTACCAAATGTGGGATGAATTTGCACATGGGGCCGGGTAAATATTCCGCTGGGAATAATGAGGGTGAGGGAATGCAGGAGCCCAGGTGGACCTCATGAGGGTTTCAATGAGTGCACCCCATTTTGAGGACAAGAAGCATAAAGAGAATTCCTGCCTACCCAGAGCAAGGGAGGATGATTAAGAAGAGTCACTGAGGTTTTTTTGGTCATCCTCTCATATTTTATAGAAATGGAAGGAAATGAAGCAATAATTAGTGTCAGCAGCTGCATAGTTTTGAAAAGCACTGGCAAGTGAGGGGGAGATTTTAATCTCCTGAAAATGAGTAAGAACACAAACTTTGGTTTAGCTGCGATGGCCAGAACTAAAAACATTTCTAATTAAGAGAATCACAGAATGACTTGGATTGGAAAGGACCTTAAAGCCCATCCCACCCCCTTGCCATGGGCAGGGACACCTTCCACTGTCCCAGGCTGCTCCAAGCCCCAGTGTCCAACCTGGCCTTGGACACTGCCAGGGATCCAGGGGCAGCCACAGCTGCTCTGGGCACCCTGTGCCAGGGCCTGCCCACCCTCACAGGGGAATTTTTCCTCTTTGTTCATAATCTGAATCTCCCCTCTGGCAGTTTAATCTCTCCTTGTCCTGTCTGCCTGTCTGGAAAGCCTCTCTCCATCTTTTTTTCAAAGCTCCCTTTAAGTAGCAAAGATGCCCAAACTCAGCCCATGATGTTGCTTTTTGCCTTTCCTCCTTAAAAGCAACTGTATTCCAAACATGTCATTTTCACTCTATCTCTGGATATGAAGTTAAGTAAAATCAGAAATGTTAAGGGCCTGGATTTCTGAGAAAATTAGAGTGGAATGACTGAAAACTCCATCATAAACCTGCAAAGGTTGAAAATTCAGCAGGATCGTGGGGTATTAACCTCACAAAACCACGAGGACTCTCCAAAGCTAATTATACATCAGTCTGCTCTAAAATAACAAAAACCAATAAAGAATGGTTTGTGATGTTGATTTCTTGATGGGCAGAATTGCTTCATTTAAATGAATTTATTACCCAGATTCCCTTTCTGCTGCTGTATTTATGGATCCATTGACAAACCAGTGTCTGAAAAGCTTAACAAACTCTTCCTGTGAACCTCATCAGGAAATGGGAGAGGTCAAGGTCAAGTGCATTAAGATTACAGAAGCTGATGAAGAAAGGGGATGTTTCAGAGTCCCTCACTCTGGGTTTTATGAAATAACTCAGCTGAAGAAGGGTGTGTAAAATTTTGTTTATAGATATGGATTAATGCAGAGCTAAAACAGCACAAAGAGTTGGATTTCACAGGGATATGCTGAAGAAAAGTCTCAGTCCTAAATTTTGCCATTGCCTCTTTCCCTATGAGAAATATTCTCTTCTTTTCCCTGTTAAAAAAAAAAAGGACAGCAGTTTTAAAAAAAGAAGGAGGAAAAGAGGATTTTTTTTTTCCTGTACGAATTTGTAATACATTAAAGTTTGGACTACGGAGGGTAATTAGGTTGGTGCCAGAGGAGGATGTGAAAGCTCATCAGGATATCTGCAGTAACCCTAGTGGGGTAAACATTTCTCTTTTCTAATATCTTCAAATTAAAAATTTTATAGGAGAAAAAGAAATTTTAACAAATCTCATTTGTCTCTTATTAGCAATTAGCCAGTGTGGACTCCGGATAAAAAGTGATAATTTCTAAAGTACACATAATTTTCATAAAAGCACAGATAGGAAACCAAACAGCAGAGTGCTTGGCTTAGGCACAGGAAGGAATTAAGATGGAGCAAGGAGAGGAAGGGCTCATTCCTCCCATGTTTTACACAAAGAACTGGTTCAGGGAGCTGCTGTTCCCTTACTGCAGGACATGGAATCCCAGAATCCCAGAATTGTTTGGGTTGGAAGGGACTTCAAAGCTCATCTTGTTACCATGAGCAGGGACATGCCACGTGCTAAATCCTAGGCCATCAGCTTCAAGAAACTAAAGATTGCCAGAAAAGAGGCAACAGTGAGAAATCCCCCAGAAAAGGGTGATGTTCCACAGAGAAGACAAAATCCCCCTAGACATTATATCCAAGTTTCTAGCCAGATCCTTTGAATATTCCTGAACAACTCCCAACTTTCATAAGGATTTTTCCTTTCTATGTACATATAAATGACTGCATTGATAGCAGATGGGCCCTTCCATATGATTTCCTTTTTAAAACTTCCAACTTCATGCAATTCCTGCATATTCCTTGTGCTTGGAAAGGAGCGCCTGTGCTTTCAGCTCTGGAGCAAAAAGCTGGGGTTCTGGGGTTACTTCTGCTCATTTGGCTTTAAAACTTTTAATTACACAAGCAGGTAGCAACTCTTAAATACATCATCACCACCACCATCATTTTGCCCTGAGATCACCGCGGTGCAGTGGCTCTGCCTGGCAAGGTGAGCCTGAAAGTGAGCTACACTTGGGAAAAACATGCAGCACCTACTGACTTGGGTTTATTTTCCTGACTAGTTTCCTACAGCTGACACAGCTGGACCACAGATTTTCCAGGTAAAACAGCTTTCTGGTCTCATCCCGTGATGTGCATCCCGAGGAGCAAATGCTTCTGACTATAAAGGGAATCAGGGGAGGTAGGAAAAGGAAATGATCAAAACACTTATCACACTGAGAAAAGAACTTATTAGGCCCGATAAGGAGTTGGAATTGATGACAATTATAAGATACCATCCATTTTTAGCTAATAATTCAGAAAATGGATGAATTATTTGAGGAATAATATGTGATCATTTATTTAAAGACTTATACTAATGTATACGCTGGAGGAAGCGGAGCTGAGGTTGTAGGAACACTTTAACACTTACATTCCTGGGTGGTTCTTCCTTTCCACTCAAATGCAGGGATTTAATAGCACTGGATTTAGTTTTAGGGTTACAGGGCCCCTGTAGAAAACATCAAGCCATTTTCCAAGGCTGTTTTATACACAACCTACTTTTCCTCTACTTTCCTATTCACATTTAGGAAACGCACCAACATTTTGCCTTTGAGAACTGGTTCATTTATTCAAAATTCCCCACACCAAACAACCCCATCCCCACTACACAGGCAGATCACACAATTAGATGGAAACAGCAATTAAATCTAAAGCCACGTCTCTTAATTTTACTTGGGAAGATTTTGGGTTCCGCTGAACATCGGAGGTGATTTCTGAAGGCAAAATCCCGCATTAAGAGAGATTGCATCTCCTAAGATATCAGTCCAAATCTCCATCCGTATCCAGGTAACAATCTGGAATGCTGATATTTAAGAGGAAAAATATCTGGACAGCTGCCCCAGCTCCCTGGGAAGCAATGTTTAGTTAAAGTCTTGGATATCACTGAAAGAAGATGTGGAGATGTCACACTGAGGCTGAAGCATTTTTTCAAGTGCTGAATTATTCACCCGTGAATCTCAGATGTGAAATCCAAATGCTCCGGTACTGCCCCGGCTTTAGACAATGGCTAATTCCTTTCTGTGCCACTGCAGGGTCTCTTCATCAACTTTCTTTCATCTATAATCACAGCCAGGTCATGGATTATTAGTCATATTCAGTGCAGAATTCAAACCCTGCTACACCAATCAGCCAGGCCGGGACTCCCCCGGCGTTCGCACCGCGGCTCTCGGAGGATCCGACGGCTCCTGGCACGGCCTCGCAGGGCACAGGGAGGCACAAATGCAGCAGCCCAAGCCAAGAGGGATGAAGCCTGGAGCTGGGAGAGGACACAGAACAACCTGGGGCTGCCAGGGATCTGCCCCAACATCCCACCTACAGCATCAGGCACGGCACAGGGGAGCACAAATCAAGGTATGGTTTGGGTTGGAAAGGGTCATAAAGATCAGCTCGTTCCACCCCCTGCCATGGGCAGGGACACCTTCCACTGTCCCAGGCTGCTCCAAGCCCTGTCCAGCCTGGTCTTGGACACTTCCAGGGATCCAGGGGCAGCCACAGCTGCTCTAGGCACCCTATGCCAGGGCCTGCCCACCCTCACAGGGAACAATTCCTGATTCCCAATATCCCATCCATCCCTGCCCTCTGGCAGTGGGAAGCCATCCTCCATGTCCTGTCCCTCCACCCCTTGTTCCCAGTCCCTCTCCAGCTCTCCTGGAGCCCCTTTAGGCCCTGGAAGGGGCTCTAAGGTCTCCCTGGAGCCTTCCCTTCTCCAGGTGAACACCCTCAGCTCTCCCAAGCTGGCTCCAAAGCAGAGAAAGTCAATACGTTTCCCCTCCATGTGAATGCAGTGGGAAGAAAAAATCATAAAGACAGGCATTTATCAGCCTTTGCTGGAGGTGTTACTTTGCATATCAAGCCATGAGGATGCAATTGTTTCATTAGGACTTTGCTGGTGTTTGTAACGTTTAATGAGTCTCTGAGAACAGAGGAAGAAAATACTACAGGCACTGCCACAGCCAAGATAAATAGGTAAACATCCCCTGCCTGACATCAGTTAATGCATCACAGCTCTGCTCACTTAGGGCAGCCATGAAATCAATTCTTCAGTAAAAATAAAAAACTCGTATCCAAATCCGCGCTCACCACGCGAGCAAGGCGAGGGACGATGTGAGGGAGGGAAACTTCAGCTTCGCTGGAGGCTCCAGGCCTCTCTTTGTCTCCTCCTCATGCCAAGCCCTGCTGAGGGCTTTGCTTTCCACAAAACAAGGGTTCTGTCATTTTTCCTCAAAATAAACAATCTGGCTTTTAAAAAACTTTCTCAGGAGTCAGCAGTGATGTGTTCCCAGCCTCTCAAGGACGTTTCATTGTCAGTTCCAAAGTACCCCAGCTAAATGGAGAGCAATGATGGAACTGCTAAGAAAAAGTAAAACCCAACTTCTCTTTAGCAAAGCTAAAAAACATTTTAAATCACTTCAAATCCCATCTTATTTCTGGCTATACTTCTTAGCCTCCCACTGTAAAGAGTAAGATCTCAACAAAGTCAAAACCCAGCCAAAAACAGATTAATAAATGCCAGCTGAAGGATGAATTCATGGTTTTGTACCAGTTCCCCTGCAAAACCAAGACCAGATAACGGACAGGATGCACCTCAAGGTTCATCAAAGCCCTTGAGTGGGCTTTGCTCATGTCCCCTCTGTCACCCACCTGTGTCACCCTGACCCTCAAACACATGCCAAGATTTAAGGGATGACCACCCTTGTGCAGGTCCTGGCTACAAGTTTCCCCAAGGGGCAGCACACCTCAGTTTCCAGGGGAAAGATGGATGTGATGGATGGGCACCCAGAGTCCCCTAACCCAAAATCTCCATCCCCCTAACAGAACATTGGCTGAAATTCCTCCCAGACCCCTGCAAACAGCAAGGAGAGGGGAAATGCAAAGGAAAATGGAGCCCACGGGCTCTGGCTTGGCAGCAGAAACACCATCAGGGAGGAAGAGTGCCATGGATGTGGCTGCACGGTGCCATCTGTACCCTGTGGTGCTCCAGCAGCTGCTGCCACTGCTGCTGGCCCAAGGTGGCCAAAATCCAGCAAATTTCACCCTCAGAGTCAGTGCCAGTGGATGAGCAGGGTGCACAATTATCATCTAAAAGAGGAGAAAGTCGCTTCTCTTCTAAACCTCACCTCTAAACCTCCTAAATCCAGCCCTGCTGCTGGGATAAAAGGAGGTGGGAAGGGTGTGACCTTGGCACCCCGTGGCAGCACAAGGAGCAGAGCCACCTCCAAGGGATTTACCAAAATCCTTACAACACCTCGCTCCCTTTTAGCCTCACCAGTCTTGTTCTCCACTCTGCAATTAGAAGGGGTCCAAGGCAGGAGCTTGGGGATCCTGCACGTCACAGAGGCACCTCGAATCCTGCTCAGACTTTACAAAACCATTCAGGGCTTTTTTGGGCTGCAGCTTCCATCTATTTTGGGCTCAAATTGATTGGCAATTTTGAAGAACGCGCTGCAAATTGCTCTGCTAATCACAGCAACTACAGCCATGGAACTGTATTAAAATAACATCAGTGCTGAGACACAAAACTCAGATCAGCCAGGGAATGCTGAGCTGAGGCTGCCCACTCTGGAGCCATCATCTTGCCTGCCTGGAATGCTGCAGCCTCCCCAGTTTTTCCCTGCTCTGCAGTGATTCCAGATTCCAGATGGCTGCTCACATCAATTCAACAACAACAACAACAACACTTAGGGCTTCAGTATTTTCAGAAAAACAAGTGGTTCTGTGGTGGCCATGGCCCTTCCCAGGCTCCAGGTGCCTTCCCAATGCCACCCACATTGGCACACACGGATCACGCTGCAGCTCTGCATCTCTGACATGCTGAGTGTCAACCACACCTGGGAAAAGCCATTCATCCAGCTGAAAAATAGGGTATCCCTCCAAGGAAATATCGACAGACACAAAAGAAGATTTAAAATTCCTCTTATACCAAGTTGTCTCTAAATCCTTTTAGTGGAGACAGGGCTTTGTGACAAGTGGGGAAAGGGTCTGCCCCAAGCACATGGGTGCCACTGTCTGACCTCAAATCCTGCTCAGCTCAGCCTTCCCCCAGCTCTAAACCAACAGAGCCTTAGGGAGCATCCTCTGTGGCCTAACAGCCTGCAAGGAGAGTCTCTGCCTCCCTCCTCTGAGATGAAGATGGATGGATCCCTCCCTTCTGCACCACAGGTGAGATCCCAGCACCACCCACCAGGGAATGTAGAACTTGGGAACAATTCCCACTCCAAGACAAAGAAATCTCCCACTGTGGAGACACAATGAGACTGTGACACTATGTTGTCTTATTTTCCAACTCATCACTTCAGATTTCTAATGAGATAAAATTAAAACTTTGGATTTAGGATTTTGGACCAAGGCTGGATTTTGGACCAAGGCTGGTCCTGGGCTCTGCCATGGGTCAGCTGAGGCTGTTTGGATTCAGTGTGTGCTGCAGAGGGCAGGATCCTGCTGGGGAAGGGGCTGTGCTGCATCCACGTGGGATAGACACCAGCAAGTGTGGGGGAAACAGCTCTTCAGGAGATGTGGATTAAAAACCTTACAGCAGAAAAACAAGTCTCCCGTGTGCAGAAGGGTGTTCCCACCACTGACTGTCCCAAAAAACCAAGAAGAGGGAAGGGGAACAATGCCCTCTCTGCTGGCTGGCAAACACAAAGGTGGAGATGGAAGGATAAATCACCCAGCTCCTCTTCCACCATTTCCCTTACACTGGTGAAATATCCTCCACAATGGATGGAACCAAAGTCCATCACCAAGTTCAAGAACACATTTAATGCAGATCCATTCATTTCAAGGAGTGTCTGCATAATGGACAGTTTTCCCCTTCAAAAATTATTCCAAACGGCACGCTTGCTTTTCATTCTTCTGCATCTTAACATTTAAAAAATACAGCATATTTGTAACCAAGACACACGTTGCATAAACCACAGCCTGCTCTAAAAAGTAGATTTCACAAAGACTTGCTACAGTACAGGGACAAGGACCACTTACTTTCCCTCCGAGAGTGGAAAAGTCATATTTGTACACACCGTAAGTGGTGCTATTGTTGAGCAATTTGATGGAAGTCCAGCAAAACACGCTGTGCAGGTTTTTATTTAACCTCATTTAAATCAAATTAACCAACAGGGATGGTGTCTAGGGACAAAGCAGAATCCTGTACATAAATGAACTGAATGTATCACTGAGTGTCACATCCAGTCTTTCCTTAAACACCTCCAGGGATGGGGACTCCACCACCTCCCTGGGCAGCCCCTTCCAATTTCCAATCACCCTGACTGAATAATTTTTTTTTAATGTCCAACATGAACCAGATGAGCTTGCAGCTTGGAACCAGATAAGTTTTACAGTCCCTCCCAACCCAAATCATTCTGTGATTCCATGATTTGCTGATGGAAAGATTTGGTACCCCTGCAAGAGTGACACAAGTGCATAAAAAAGGAAATAATAACGAAATCTCTCTGACCATAAAGCCAGTGTGGGAACAGAGCTGAAAGTGAAGACATTCAAACCACACAAGAGGATCAAAGTCAGGTTAAGAAGTGCATGGGGTAAGTGCTGCCCAGGGAGAAGAGCCTGGGGTTTGCTCCTCCTGAGCCCCAGGGATCTGTGCCGGGGAAACGCCACATCCACCCCAAAATGAGGAAGTTCATTTGGAAGATTTAGACTCCTGGAAATTAGTGCAGAGCTCCAGATCACAGAGATAACAGGCTGCCTAAAACTGACCTGGGATTTCATTAGAGCTGGTAACAGTGTGAAAAAAACTCTTCCCAAATGTGCATTACAAATTCAGTCTGTTGAAAGAGTGTTTTCAAAGGTATCTCGGTTAAAGCAAACGATGTGCAGGCGTTTGATTTGCAGAAAATCAGGGATTGTGCCTCTGGGAGCAGTGGCAGGAGCAGCAGCTGGTGGGCATGGAGGCTGCAGGGAAAGTGGGGCTGAGCCTTTGCTGGGAGGGACAGGAAGGAACCGAAATCTTTGCCTTGGTCCTGGACCTTTGGTGAACTCTACCTGAAAATTCCCAAAGCAGAATTGATCAAATATCATCTGTGCTGAAAAAAAAAACCAGCTGGAACATGGGAGTTTGTGAACTCCAGCATGGAGGGTGACCATGGTGGGATGAAGAGCGGCCGGCAGTGGGCAGAGATGTGGTCACAGTCACTGCAGCCTTTCTGCTCATGCAATGGAGAAATTTTCCTGACTGAAGAATGGGAAAGTGGTCTGGAGACAATGACACGGACTCACAGAATAATAAAATGGTTTGGGTGGGAAGGGACCTTAAAGATCATCCAGTTCCACCCCCTGCCATGGACAGGGACACCTCCCACTGTCCCAGGCTGCTCCAAGCCCCAGTGTCCAGCCTGGCCTTGGGCACTGCCAGGGATCCAGGGGCAGCCACAGCTGCTCTGGGCACCCTGTGCCAGGGCCTGCCCACCCTCACAGGGAACAATTCCTGATTCCCAATATCCCATCCATCCCTGCCCTCTGGCAGTGGGAAGCCATTCCCTGTGTCCTGTCACTGCAGGCCCTTGTCCCAGGTCCCTCTCCAGCTCTCCCAGAGCCCATTTAGGCCCTGGAAAGGGCTCTAAGGTCTCTCTGAGCCTTTCCTCACAGGATAGGAGTTACATGATAGGAGTTACATCACTTCCATCACCTTTTTGGCCTCCTCTGGACTCGCTCCAGCAGCTCCATGGCCTTCCTGTGCTGGGGACTCCAGAGCTGGAGGCAGCTCTGCAGGTTTGGTCTCACACAAGCCACCACTGTGAAATATCCATCCTTTGTCTTGGCAAGAGAGCAACAACCCACTGAATAAATTCCAGAGCAATGCATAAATTAAGTTCTAAACCAGTCCTCTAGCTGTGCCCATGGCTCCTGTTTAAGGAAAAGGCATTAGCACAGCATCCTAAAGTCACTTAGAGGATTCCTGGCTATTACCCTGGCGAGGTGACGCAGCTAATGATGCTGCAGGCAGAGTCTGTTTTCCCAGCCTGGATCTTAAAAATGGGGCTGGCATGTCCAAGTACATTTAAAGCACAGGGGACAGGCTGCTCTCCCAGCAGGACAGGCCCTGCAGCAATTCAAAGCCGTGGCTTTTGGCTGGCCACGCTGGAGAGGTTAATGGGGAAGGTGCCGGACGGCGCCTCCCGGCCCGCCTGCTAAACCCACATGATCTCCCTGCTAAAAACCTCTGAGCAGGAGCTGATAAATGGGCTGTGCTGAGCTCAGGGCTGCACAGCTCACACTGCACCCCAAGAAATGCGAGTGCTTTCAAAAGGAGCCAATTTAGCCTGGGCATGGCGAGGTGGAAGCTGTCAGTGCCTGAGTGAGAACGGAGCTCTCAGCTCGGCCGGCCCTGGCGCTGCTTCCAAGGGCTGGGCTCTGCTCTGAAAGGTTCATTTGCAAGTTTGCTGGTATTTAAAAACATTTTGGGGTTGGAGCGAGTCCAGAGAAGGGAACGGAGCTGGGGAAGGGGCTGGGGCACCAGGAGAGGCTGAGGGAGCTGGGAAGGGGCTCAGCCTGGAGAAAAGGAGGCTCAGGGGGAATTTCTGGCTCTGCACAACTCCCTGACAGGAGGGGACAGTCGATGGGATTTGGGATCTTATCCCAGGGAACAGGGACAGGAGGAGAGGGAACGGCCCCAGATTGTTCCAGAAGGGGCTTAGGTTGGATATTTGGGGAAATTCCTTCCTGGAATGGCCTGTCCAGCCCTGGCACAGACTGTCCAGTGGTGGAGCCCCCATTCCTGGAGGGATGTAAAAGCCATGTGGATCTGTTACCTGGGGACAGGGGGGAGTGGTGGCCTTGGCAGTGCTGGGGGAGTGGTTGGACCTGAGAGTGTCAGAGGGATTCTCCAGCCTGAATGAGCCTGTGATTCCATGACTGTGTAGGAAAACCAGAGCTCTTCCAGTGGCAAGCAGCAACCTGGGAGCTACAGCCTGCCTCATTCCTGGTTTAAAACAATTTATGGGATGGATTTAGGACTTCTGCTTTGGGTTCATCATCACCTGAAAAACACAAAGGTCTTGCCAGAGGAGTGACTTATCCCAGCAAGAATTAAGTGCTGCAGAAAAGAAGCAATTAAACTCCTCACAGTGATTCAGTCCATAAAACATTTTCACTGCTATTTGTCTGGGAATAACTTGCTAGAAATGACAGACCCCACTTATGTGTAATGGGTTTTGGAAGAGGTGGGAATCCCCTGGGACAAGACACCCAGGCATCCTGTAGTGCTCTGATTCTGCACCCAGCCCCAGCCAGGGCCCACTCCTCCTTGCTCATCTTTCCAGCTTTAATGATTCTGTGATTCTGTGAAAAAGCCCAGATCCGAGGAAGAAGGGAGAATGAAAAGCACAGCTCAAGATGGAGACTTCCAAGGCTCACATCAACTGAAGACATCTTTAAAATCTCAGAATATTAAACATCTCCTGGCCTTTTTTCTTTAATAGAGAGGCCTGTATCAAGGAGATAACCCATCACAAACTGCTCTGGTACCTGAAGTGGCCCAGAGAAGAGGGGCCAGGCTGGGGGTGCAGAGGATGCTCCCCAGCCCCGGGGCTCACTCTACATCCCTGAGCTGCCACTCAAACATCTGGACAACAACCAACCAGGGCAGGGAGTGGTGTCTTGTGAAGGCAGACCTAGAACAGAGACTAGACTGAGTTAAAGAATAAAGCAGGGATTTATTAGGAGGCCTCAATGGACTCACCTTGGGCAGCACAAGAGCCCAGCCAGGGCTACACCCAAGATGAACCAAAATGGTCCCAAAATGCACGAGCGGGCACGGGGTCTCTCCCTTTGATCAGTTCTGCTCCATTTGCATCTTGGAGTTCATTGTCCAGTTGCAGCTTTAGCCCATGCAGTCCCATCCTTCTTGTTTTTCTCTCTTCAGCCCACGTTGTTTCTGCTCTTGGGCCTGAGATTTGGATCATTTGTCCTTGGTCCCCAGCTAGAGAAGGAATTGTTTTGTCTCCCTGCTCTGTGCAGAGAGCTCACCATCCCCTCATATGAAACCCAGACCCACAGACTAAAGCAGCACAGAATCTGAAAAATAGAAAAGCTAAAACCTGAGGCATCAGGAGGAACTGAGAAAGAACATCTCCCAGTGCTGATTCTGGCCCCCACCCACCTTTCAGCCCCACACTGTTGCTCCAGGGGCAGCCGGGCTCCCTCAGGAATCCTCCCCACGCCATCAGCCCATGGACAGGCAGGAAATTTCCATGTGCAAGCCCTGTAAGGTTCATCCAGTCCAGCTCCGTGCCTCAGTCTGCCAGGTGACAAACGTCCTTGGCTCCTATTTACTTCAAGATGTGCTGAGAGCCTTTCAGAAATTAAACCTCTTTATTCCGAGGTAAATGACGCATGTTTTGCTGCACAATCTCGTTCCCTATTATCCCCCATGCCCAGCACTGAATGCAGGTGTCACAGATGGTGCAACTCCATCCCACTAAAGGGTTTTCTCCTTCCTTTCTTGGAGCCAGGAATATTTTCTCTCAATAGCAATCAGATCTCTGGGTTGAATTGGCTCAGTCGTGTCAGGTCACTGCTGAAACTCCCCTGTCTACCAGCACAGATTTCTCTTACTGTTGCTTCTTCTGGCATGGATCTGCCAATATTTCATTAGCAGATCCCTGGTATCTGTTCTTTGGATGGATGGGGAGGAAAATGACAGCATTCCTCTCACTCTTTGGGCCTGGTTGTGGGAGGGAGGTGAAGCACCACAGAATTTATGCTCGGATTGAAAAGGATGAGATCAATTTGGAACTCAAAGCACTTCCATGGTTTTTTCACCTCAGTTAACAATCCAGCAGCACTGCAGAAGGGAAAGATTTTAAATGATCTAAATTTAGTGCTTCCAGCTCACCCTGTGTGATCAGCTCTGACTGTTTGGTGTCCTTCCCAATGCTTGAGCTCCTGGAGTTGAGACCTGACAGTCTCACCTGAACCAAAGCCTGTGCCTGGCCCACCAAACTGTAAAGAAATGCTTGAAAATATGAAACAAGTGTGACCTAGAAGCTCAAAAACCCAGCACACACATAAAAGAAATCAGGATTTACTTTTTAAATCACGTGGTTTAAACCAGTCTCACAATTTCTGAGCATTTCAGGATTCACCATGTTCCTTATCTTTTACCATTTATCCAGTCTGTCCACATTTTTCCCTGAGTCCTCCCTTACACTTTCACAGTTGCTACAGTTCCTGCTCTAATTTTACCTGCATTATGTCACCATTGCATTAAATGGTGTTGATTTGCTTGGAATTGCATTGTTCCCCTCTTTCTACAGAGGTTCAAAAAAAAGAAAAAAACCCAGTTCTGTATGGCAAATTAAATTTGACTTAAATAGCATGCAAAGAGCAGTTGTGTTTGGTACCGATTCCCCATCAAAGGTCCCTTTAACAAGACCCTTCTCATGTAACAAAGTACAGAAATCCAAATATGTACAAGAGATTCTTCTTGAGAATCTTACAACATACAGATGCATAGCCACAAAATATTCCCCAGCAAGTTAGAATCTACTTTTTAAAACCACAACTCTAAAATGGCTCAATGGATGAAAACCATTTTTGGTTTTGTTTTTTTTTTCTTTTGGTTTGGTTTGGTTTTTTGTTTTTTTGTTTTTTTTAATTGCATCTGGGCTGACAGCTTGAACATGAGCTGCAGCCTGTGAGACAGAAATACCAACTCACTCGTACTAGCAGTGCTGCTCCCAGTCACTGTAATGATCTTAATCAAAGAGTATTGTGATAAAAAAGGGATTCTGGTCTGCCTGCCTTTGGCATATCCTAAATATCAGTGTCCACATTCCACATGATGCAGTTGGAAAAGAGAAATTCCCTCTATGGTGAACCACAGAATGGTTTGGATTGGAAGGGGCCTTAGAGATCATTTTATTCCACCCCCTGCCATGGTCAGGGACACCTTCCACTGTCCCAGGCTGCTCCAACCCTGTCCAACCTGGCCTTGGGCACTGCCAGGGATCCAGGGGCAGCCACAGCTTCTCTGGCATCACCACCCACACAGGGAAGGATTTCTCCCTAATATCCCATCCATCCCTGCCCTCTGGCAGTGGGAAGTCATTCCCTGTGTCCTGTCCCTCCATTCCCAGTCCCTCTCCAGCTCTCCTGGAGCCCATTTAGGCACTGGAAGGGGCTGTAAGGTTTCCCTGGAGCCTTCTCCTCTCCAGGCTGGACACCCCCAGCTCTGAGCACGGGGCTCCAGAGCACGGGGTCTGTGTGTGGCAGGATCAGTGTTCCCACAGCTCCAGGCTATCCCTCTATGCCCCAAAGCCAGCAGGAAGCCAAGGGGAGAGATGCTGCCTCTTGTCCTTCCCCTCCTTCCATCCCTGCCCCAGAACACCTGTCAGGAGAAGGGGCTGCCCTGGGCAAAGGAGATGTCCATGAAATATCCATTAACACCCACTGAGCTTGTGTTTTCCCCAGGCAGGTGCTGGCTGACCAGGTGGGGTTCCTGTGCTGGGTTACACCAAGCACCAGCAACTCCCCAGGACCACAGCAAGAGCATCCCAGCAGGAATGACCCCACCTAAACAGCACTTCAGGAACCAAAGCAACAACCTTTTGATGGTGCTGGTGGTACCTCATGATGTTGGGAACTACTCAATCTCACCTGTTAATCCAGGTCTAAAAGAGCAGCCACCTATGACCATCTCAGCTGGCCACGTCCCTGCCACCACCTGCCCTGCTGTCACCCTTGTGCCCCGGGCAGGATCCAGCCCTGCAGTGCTCAGAGCCCCAGCGGAGCCATTTCAGCCCTGCTGGAAAAATGTCACACTCTCATTTGTGCAGAGCACAACAGGTGCTACAACACAGGCAAGGAAACGTGAGGAGAACGAGGAGGAGAAGAGTAACACCAACACTGGAGAGGCTCTACTTAAATCCTGTGTGAGTTCCAAGGGAAGCAAACAAGGTGAGGAAACAAACATCGTGCTCCTGCCTCCCACCAGCCAACAGATGCAGAAATAGGTCAGGCAAGTTGAGATAATGAAAGCACAAAGTGCAAAACTGTCCTGCCACACACAGCCCCACGTGGCTGGGTGAAGGCAGGCTGTGTCTGCAGGAGTGCTGGGAAGAGGCTTTCCCTCTGCCAGGTAGGCTGTGGAGGAAGAGCTGGAATGCCGTGTCTCCAGTGGGTGACAGTGCTGTCGCAGAAAATGTTTAAAAACCTTACAAGCCCCTGGGAATCTGTGCCACTGGGAAAAAGCAAGAGGAACAGGGTTTTGAAGGCAGGCCAAGAGCCAGCAGTCTGGAATCTGGGGTTGAACCAATGGAGAAACCAGAAGAGAACCACAGGATCATCAAGGTTGGAAAATTACCTCCAAGATCACCAAGTCCAGCCCTCACCTGGACACCACCACGAAAAATAAAGAATATCACAAAACGCCACAAACACTCGGGTTTTGGACACTTTCAGGGATGGAGACTCCACTTCTGCTCTGGGCAGCCTGTTCCAATGGTTAACCTCTCTTCCAGTGAAGAAATTTTTGCCAATATCCAACCTGAGCCTCCCCTGGCCCAGCCTGAGGCCGTTCCCTCTCCTCCTGTCCCTGTTCCCTGGGAGCAGAGCCTGACCCCCCCGGCTGTCCCCTCCTGTCAGGAGTTGTGCAGAGCCAGAAGGGCCCCCCTGAGCCTCCTTTTCTCCAGGCTGAGCCCCTTTCCAGCTCACTCAGACACTCCTGGTGCTCCAGCCCCTTCCCCAGCTCCGTTCCCTTCTCTCCAGCCCCTCCATGTCCTTCTTGTCCTAAGAGAGGAGGCATGGCAGAGGCACTCTGTCCTGAAAAGCCTGGAACGCCAGTGCTAATAATAACAACCTCCAAAAGCCTGGCTGTATTTATCCCGGGAAAAACAAAGAGTGAGCATCTGTCACCAGCCCTTGCTTGCCAAGATGCAGCTTCCAAAGAGCTCAGTGGAGCCCAGATTGGCAGCTCTGGGCAAGCCTGGCCGGAGCAGCTCGGGTGTGTGAGCCACACATGTGTCACCAACCTGGACACGTCCCCATGTCCCCAACACCTCCTCTGCCAAAGGTGGAGCTTCCCCTCGGGGTCTCCAAACCCCACAGGTAGTGAGTCCACGGATGCTGGGGCTGGGATCACAAGTCCCAACTTCTTCTGCTTGGGCCTTTTTTTCTAAAATGATTTTTCACCAGAATAGCCTGTCTCAACTCCATAAAGTTGAGCATTCCCAGAGTCCTGCTGGAGAATCCATGGTGAAAAGCAGGAGAAATCACAGAAATTCAGCTCATGGTATCTCTGTGCAGTTTAGATTGTAACAACAACTCTGCCACTCCTGGGCAGTGTCTGTCACCTGATTCCTTGGGTTGGTGACAGAGATGGCTGAGACTGCAGTAAATCCACCTTGGATTTCCTCCCTACCAAGCCACAAACTCTCCATCACTTTCCAATTTTCTGCTGCTGTCTTTAAAGCTGACACTTACATGCTGTATGGACCAAGAATGACTTTCCTTCTGGTTGTTATTGCTAAAATAATCACCACTGGCTGCAGCACTACTGGAAACAAAACAACATTTGCATTTCACTCCACAAAAGTGGCTTTGCTAGGCAGGAATATTCCTACCCTTGCACCCTGCCTGTGTTTTGGGGAAGTAGAACACTAACAGAAATAGGAATAAATGCTCACATGGAAACACAAGTAGATTTAGGTGCAGCTTAAGGCTCAAGAAAAGCACAACACAGATATGAGCAAAATAAACATTTCCTCTCTATTAGCTTCAATTAAAGAGCTATTTTGTTTGAACTTCCCTCTTCTGTGTTTAAGCTGCACCAAATTCACATCATTGTCTGAAGCCATAAAATCAGAGAATCATGGAATTGCTTAGGAAGGAAAAGCCCTCTAAGGTCTTTGAGTCCAACCATTCCCACAGCACTGCCTAGGCCACCATCACCCCATGTCCCCAAGTGCCACATCTACACAGCTTTTAAATCCCTTCAGGGACAATGATTCCACCACTGCCCTGGACAGCTCATGCCAGGGCTGGACAGCCTTTTCCATGAAGAAATTTTCCTTAAAATCCAACCTAAACCTCCCCTGGCCCAGCCTGAGGCCGTTCCCTCTCCTCCTGTCCCTGTTCCCTGGAGCAGAGCCCGACCCCCCCGGCTGTCCCCTCCTGGCAGGGAGTTGTGCAGAGCCAGAAATTCCCCCTGAGCCTCCTCTTCTCCAGGCTGAGCCCCTTCCCAGCTCCCTCAGCTGTATGAGTGTGAAAGAAATCACTGGAAAAGTAACCAAATGTGGAAGTGGGACCGGTGGATATTCACTGTCCACATCCATCAGGCACCACTGAAAAGAGAACTGAATTTAAAGTTCCTTTTATTTAAACAGTCATGCCATAATGGCCATGCTGAGCAGAGATGGGAAGAGCTGACATAATTCCTCCCCCAAATTCCCTCTTTTCACCACGTGCTGGGCAAAGGACAAGGCTCACTGGAGCAATCCCTGTGGATAAAGATCCCTGTGTTAAACCAGGAGGCAACACTGCCCTGCACTCCCTGACCCTGGGACTGACAGGGATCACCCCTCACCACCCCAGGGCTCAGCAGCACACCTGGGTGAGGTTCTGCCAACAGGGATGGTGGTGATAATGACAACGATGAGGAGGGAAAAGAATAGGGATGATGATGATAATGGCAACAGTCATAATAATAATTACCCCATTAATTTCCTTAAGGTGTCATTAATTTTATGCAACTTCTAAATACATAATATAAATAAGTATGTAATAGATATATAGCATGTATATAAAAATACATATATATATATGTATTTTATATATAAAATATTAAATATATAAGTATATGTATAAGATAATATTTAAAATAATTTTAATTTTAAAAGCCCCATGCACATACCTGACTAACTGACTAAATAAATTTGAAATGATGCCTGAAAGCCTCTCTGGCCAGGAAGGGATGGATGTACCCAGGGGTGAGGTGCTGCAGATAGGTCCAGGGTGTACCAGGGGCTGGGGGGCTGAGAGGGATCCAGCAGGGCTGGCTCCAGCAGGGATGGTTCTGGCACATCCAGGGCCTCTGCCCGCTTGCAGAACTGGAGCCAGGATCCAAACCCATCCCTGTCCAGCTGCCAGCCCCCAGTAACTCTGCTGAGAGTGGAATCACTGAGCTCTGACTGCTAAAAAGCCCCTTTGAAAGTGCTGGAGTGTCTTACATAAGATAGCAATAAACTGGCACCAAAAAAGAAAGCAAGTAATTACACTACTGCCTTGTAAGCTTTGATTCTGTGCTGTTTGGGAACAATCTGAGGATTTTTTTTGTCAGGCTTATGAGGATAATGCCGAGAACAGCAAAGGTTTGGAGGTGGGGTGTCCAGCTTTCAAGCTCCCATGTGAAAACACAGGTTCCCTTAGAATTTCACAGCCTGACAGGCAAGACCAGAAAGAAGCAGGAGACATTTCTGCCCTCTCCTAGCAGCTTATGTATTATTCCTTAAAAAATAAAACATAAAAAAGGAAAAGAAAAGGAAAACTTTCAGAGCAATGTGGTGCCTTTATTCCCTTGTGTTGTTTAAACCGTTTTTCAGGGCACTACACAATGAGCTTTCTTTGGGAAGTAGAACAGTAGCTGTTCCTCAGACCACAGTGAAGCACTTACAGCTTCAGTGCCTTGAGAAGGTGGTGGATAAAATAAAAAAAAAGGGAGAAGAAGCTGAAAGGAAGAGAGAATGAATGGGGAACTTGAACCAGGAAGAAAGAGAGGTGGGGGGGGGGAAGAAGGAACAGGCATCAAATGCAGGGATAATTGCAAAGCACCACCACACTCCTGGCCAGGGGAAAAAAGGAATTGTAGATGAATCATGAGTATGACAAAGAATCTCTTCAACAAGTTGTCTTTCATCACAACTTTGCTGCTCTACAGCTACACTGCAACCAGGAGAAATTGCATCATGTCAACAGCAAGTTTATAGAGATAAACTGACTGGAGCAGGGGAAAGATGCTGTAGACACTAGTGCTTCCCTGCCAGGCTGCAATGAATTCCCTGAGAACAGCACACACAGGGCATGAGAACTAAAACACCCCCTGGAAAGGGGCAGCTCCAAAATATCCCTGGAGGGAACCTCCTAAAAATCATCCCAACCAAACCCCCAGCTGCAAGCAGGGGCATCTTTCACTGGATTGGGTTACTCAAAGCCATAATCTTTTGTTGATGTTTAGATTGGATTTTAGGAGAAAATTTCTTTGCCCAAAGGGCTGTCCAGCCCTGGCACAGCTGCCCAGGGCAGCGGAGGAGTCCCCATCTCTGGAGGGATTTAATGTGGATGTGGCACTTGGGGACACGGGTCAGTGGTGGCCTTGGCAGTGCTGAGGGAGTGGCTGGACTGGATCTGAGAGGGCTTTTCCACCCTGAACAATTCTGTGATTCTATTCTGTGACTCCCAGCCTCTGTCTGAGCCTTGCCCAGAAGCACTGGAGGGATTCTCCTGCCTCCTTGCCCGGGTCCCTGCCCTCCTCACCAGCCTCTCCCCTCTGCCACAGCCCCAGAACGGCTGCTGGCTTAAATGCAAATAGTGCACATGCAGGCACAGGAGCTTTTTTTAAATTCTGAAAGCTGAGACTTCTAAGTTTATCTCAGAAGGACACTGGAAAGATGAATAGAGAGAAATTATGCAGAGAAAGAGAAAATATTCAAAGAGTGGAATTATGTATGCATAATTGCCTGGCTCCCTGGGGTGCACGGGCGAGTACACCAAGTCACTTTGTGAAATCATTCCTCACAACTCCTGGATCCTAATTATAGTGCAGTAAGTGGGGAGAAGCTAATTTTTAAACAGTCCTGATGGGGTAACTGGAAGAACCATAAGGTTGCTGTTTAACCCCTTGCCTACTGAGAGGCTTCAAGCAAAGAAGCCAACGCAGGAGGAGTAAATGAAATGCTGGTGAAGCCAATACATCATTCTCTGGTTGATTGAAAGGTGGCCAGCAGGGGAACCAAGCAAGCACAAGCCTTCAGGTCAGAGGAGAAAAAAAAAAAAGGCAGACATGAAGAAGTAAGCCAAAATTTAAAAAACACCAGTAAACATGACCTCTGCCCAGACTTCAAAGGAGACTGGAGGCAGCATTAGGGTGTCTCTGTGTCCCTCTGCCCTGCACAGCAAATTCTCAGCCAAAAGCTTTATAAATCCTAAGTATGCCTGTGCAGGAACCTCTTTATCCACACAGAAAATACAACCACAGCTGCCTGGTACCTCAGCACATTCCCCCAGTGCAGCACGAGTACCTGCAGCAAAAAGAGCCCTAACTAATGCTCCCTGGAATCATGGCTAGCTTGGGAAGGACCTGGTTCCAGCAGGGATCTGCTGATCCAACACCTTCTGAACCCCTCACAGGTCACAGACATCAGTGGGACAGCAAGAAAGGACAAAAGGGGGTGGTTTTCCTGCATTATCTGTACAATGCTCAAACCTGATTTTTTAATAGAAAAATAAAAGGCAGTAGCAGAACATCCCTGCCCTCAAGGTGGGACGGGGAGGTTTATATTGGATAAAAGGGAAAATTTCTTCCCCCAAAGGCTGTCCAGCCATGGCACAGCTGCCCAGGGCAGTGGTGGAGTCCCCATCCCTGGAGGGATTTAAAGCCATGTGGATGTGGCACTTGGGGACATGGGTCAGAGGTGGCCTTGGCAGTGCTGGAAGAATGGCTGGACTCAAAGATCTTAGAGGGCTTTTTCAACAAAAATAATTTCATGATCCAACCCATGCTCTCACACTGGCCTGTGAGTTCAGCTAGTGCAGGAATCAGCCATCAAAGGCCTTTTATTCTCACCATGCTCAAGTTTAAGCCAACCAAAACAACTCCTAGAAATCCTGAAACTCAGATATTTTGACTAAATTCCCTATAAATTTCTCAGCCTGGTAATGTTTGTTCTCATTCATTCCAAACCCCTTCCAATGTTCCAATTAGCATTGTTTTTCCCCTATCAGAACAGATGCAGGCACACAGTATTAAAAAAGGAAAAAAAAATATACCATTTACCCATTCTAGATGGACAAAGAATGATTCTGTCCCTCAGCCATGCCTTGCACAATACCACTAAAAGCATGAAAACACCACTTAGGACTCCCAGGGACGCAGCACATGCGCGGGGCTGCGGCTGCTGCAGCCCTCTGCGTGCAAAACACCTGGATTCCAACATCTGCTGCCAAGACAGACAGGGGGAAAAGCCAGGCTTTCACTCCAGGCTGCATTATTTTGAATCCCCAGGGTGTTTGGGCTTTTGTGTTTCTACCACGCCCTTTGGAGGAGAGAGACCCCTGGAGATGGATCCCCTTCAGGGGAGCTCTTAGCCTGGAAAAGGGAGGCAGATGCTTGCAGGGCCCCTCTCTGAGAAAAGCCACCTCCAAAATTTTATGGATATCCACAGGACTTAAGACCAGAAGACCATTTAGGAGGACCTCCGACAAAAATAAGCAATTAAATCTTCCCCAGTCACCTCTTTTTTGAGGCCAATTATTTGTTCGGAGGAGAATTTGCAGAAAGTTGTGCTTGACTTCCAGCCTTGATCTCAGATCTCAGCACGTGAAGAACTCTCAGTGCAGTCTCACAAATTATGAACTCTGCCAAGCCCACATTAATACCTAACCCTCATGCTCAGAAAATTATATATTCTACTCAAATTGAATAGTTTTTCCTTTTTTTGGGCCAAAGTAATAGACACAATTTTGCTACTTAATCCTCTCCTATTGTCTCAAGCTCACTCAAATTACAGCCATTTGAACTGTGATCTGAGCTCCCCTGTGCTTAAGGAGCTAATTAGACCAAGGACAGTCAAACTTCCCAACTTCCTGAATACTAAATTCCTTGTCTGGCCAAGAGCCACAGGATGAGCACTGGCTGGTGTGGGAAAGGAAGAAAGGAAGAAGAGAAGCAGGTCCCAGGTGGGTGATGGCTCCAGGGACATCCCAGTGCCTCCCTGTCAGCTCCAAGGCAGGGGAACAACCACCAGGAGCTGACAAAAACATCACTACTGAGTGGAAGTGACAGTTCATGTTTTCTCTATTTCCTTGGAAAGAAATGTTCTGTTCCATCTGAAAAAAAAGAGGAAAACCTGACATAGAGCCTCAAAACACTGTTCTTTGGGGCACTTGTCCCAGAAGAGGGGATTCTGGTTTATAATCTCATTTTGGGGTGGGATTCCATCTCTCTCCTTTGAAAATCTCAATGAGGAGAAATCAATTTGCCTGAGTTCAGAGGCCCCTCAGCTGAGGGGCTTCAGGCTGTACCTTGTGTCACTCCCTGTTCTGTCGTGTCCTGTTCTGTCCTCTGCAGCAAGGGCAGGATGATACAGCCAAGGAAACCTCAGCAGATCTGGGGTGGCACCTGGTTGTGGCAAACAAGGTCAGCCCTGTAAAACATGGACACACAACATTGTCCAGGAAAATTTCCTTCTCTTTTTCTTGAGAGAAGAGAGGGAATCAGGCTCCAGGGGTAATAACATTTCAAAACAGATGTAAAGGAAGAGTTTAAGGATGAAAAGAAGGGCTGGGACCACAACATGTTGGCAGCAGCACCTCAGCTCCAGCTCCAATCTGGCTCCAGAGCAGAGCAGACCAAGGATTTCCTGGCAGGTTTATTGCTGAGCCTGCTTTGAGCCTGACACAAGCATCAGCAGCATGACCACCCTGCCTGACAGGACAACAGGAATGACAACACCTACAGAAACTGAAATTGCTGACTGCACTTGAAGGTGGCCCTGTCTGAACTAAAATGTGCAAATACATTTGCACCACCGGCGTTGGCTTCTCTGGGTGAGCTTCAGGGCTGTCAATAAGACACAATTGCTTGGGTTGGAAGGGACCTTAAAGAACATCTTATTCCATCCCCCTGCCGTGGGCAGGGACATCTCCCACTGTCCCAGGCTGCTCCAAGCCCTGTCCAGCCTGGCCTTGGGCACTGCCAGGGATCCAGGGGCAGCCACAGCTGCTCTGGGCCAGGCCCTCATCACCATTAACCACACTGATTTCTTAGAATCATCATTAGAAGTGAAATACCCAAAGAAGAAGCCTTTACAGATGTCATGACACAGAAAAATTGAGTGGATGCAGCAGTACCATGTTTGCCATCAAGAGACAAGGGTGGAGGAGTCACAACAGGCAGAGAGGTCACAGGGCGAGGGCACAATGAGGCTTCACAGTGCCAGACATGTCTGCTGTCCTTTCACCTCCTGCAGACAATGTCAGAGAAGAGTTCAGGGAGGATCTGTAGGCATGGGAAATATTCCTGCAGGAGCTTGTTCAAACAGCTTTCAGTGCAACACAAAAGGAAACTCTCAAGTGTTGGGAAGGCCCAGCCAGGATATTCTCCAGGACATGCAAGGGATGTTGCAGAGACTGCAGGACCAGGAGCCCCTGGGCAAGGGCAGGAAGGAGGAATCCTAGGAGAGGGCTGAATTCAGGCACATTTCCACAAGGATTTGCAAACTGGCTAAGAGGGTGCCAGAGGACAGAGACTCAGCTGGGTCCTGTCACCTCCTGGAGACAGATGATCACGCTGGGCTGGGCCCTCCATGCTGCTCTGGGGGGGGTCACACCCCACAAGGAAGATCCAAGCAAGTCCCACCCTGAGCCAGCCTCTCAGCAGCACCAAAGACCAGGCCCAGAGGAGCAGAGAGCTCGTGTCACTTGTAAACCCTCAGAGCTTCGACTGGGTGCAGATGATCTTGTGACAAGATCGATGGATCCTGATATAGCAGCACTTGAGATAAACGCTGCTGCAGAAGGGCTCTTGTGAGAGTATCTGGCCTGAAGAGGAGTTTGGAGGGATGGGTGGTGAATGAGGGACAATGGAACATCACCAGCTGCTGGGAGCACTGTGCTACCTTTTGTACAAACACACCTTTTCGGGGTGACACTTAAAACTACGTGCAAAACCATTTCTGATTTCCAAGCCTTCTTTCCACAGTCCTTACAAAAGCTTTTTGGCATCAGCACAGCTGCCTTTCAATGTGTCTGACACAGAGAGTTCCTGTGTCACTGGCTCAGAGTGCTCCTGCAGCCCCAGGCAGAGGCACCTACACCTCTTCAGGTGAGCACATCTCCTCAGCTCCAGGCTCACCCCCTCCCTGCCCAGGAGCTTTGGAGGGATGTGCTCCAAAATCCCGGGCACCATCACCATCCTGCTGTGGACCTGCTGTACCCTGGGGTGTTAAACCAGTTAAACACCTCCAAAACCCCACAACTCCCCCTCTCCCAACTGCCTCTGGCCAGACCAGAACCTCATCAGCAGGAGAACAATGATCCTGGTGCCTCGAAGCTGCCGGAGCTCTCATCTCAGAGGGGCTGGTGGCACATGGCACAAAGAGAATCCCAATCCCTGCAAAAGCAAGAGGACCTGAGGCACACCAGGACATCCTTTGAGCAGGATGCACCACGGAGGACACAGATCCATAGATAGACAAAAGCCTCTTCAGGGACCTGGTTCCTATAACCACATCAGCTTTAATTTTTACACTGACTTAAAAAAAAAAAAACCAACACCCAGACAAACACACCCATAAAATTGGGAATCTTGCCCCACCCCTTGGTCAGGTAAAATCACATGAAAGCTCCAGCTCTGGCTGGCACAGTGGCCAGGATCAGGAAGGGGAGGGAATGTTTATGAAATGGTTTTAACCAATTCAATTTTAAGGCAATTTGTGTGCAGCAGCAGAGGCAGCCCTGACTGCAGCAAACAGGGAGCAGGCTGGATGAATGGCAGGGTGGAGGTGGGGGCAGGAAAGCAGGAGCAGCAGACTGTGGCACTGAGGCTAATAATGGCTTTGGAGTCATTTATTCCATGAGAAACACAGCTCAGAGCCACACGGGGTCTGTGCTGGGAGTAGGGCAGCACCTTGGATGAACAGTCCCCAACTCCAGGGAGGATCAATACCAAACACCCCAGGAAAAGCAGGAAACTTCTCCTCTTACAATAAATAAATGACAAATAATGCAATCAGGCCGTCTGCAAAAGCCAAAAATTCTGTTGATAAAAGCCCCCACCCAGCAAGGCAAAAGCTCCAGCACTGTCCCAGCATTGCTCCTGGGACAGCCATTCCTCACAGCCACACCCTGGCCCTGCCACCTCACCCCCAAACAAAACCCTGCTGCCAGAAATGGGGATGGGCTCTTCAATTTCTGCACCAACAAGGGAAAACCCACAGAAAAATCTCCAACCCCTTCCCCAGCTTGGTCCTCAGCAGCAAAGCTTCACCTGGAGACACCATTTCCCCTCTCCCCCGTGGCCCCCATCCATGCTGAGGGTTAATATTCAAGGAGTGGATGGCAAGAGCTGGTTTGGGGCTGGAACAAAGGGAGATGGCTTTCTGGAGCCTGGTTTTGACAAACAAGGGGAGGAATGGCCCCTGATGGCTCCGTGTGCCCTGCGATGCAGGACCAGCAGCTCTGGATCCCTGCGCCGGCAGAATTTGCTGGGAATTGCTCCTGATGGTGTTTGCAGCCCAAGGATAATGTGCTGCTCTTTCCACATCCCACTATCTCCATGCCCAAGCACATATGGTCTGGCTAAACAAGAAGCCTTGGAAAGGCTGTCAACAAGACTAGAGGAAGGTGGGCATCTGTACAGAAACATATGCATGTCCCAGCACTGCACTGCAAGCACGGAGAGGATGCCCAGAATCCCACCAAAACCTGCCTGGGTCCAGCAGAACTGGACCAGGGACACTGTGGCTGCCACTTCCCTTTGTGCTGCGGGACTGCAAACCCATCATTCTGCTTCCAAGGAAGCCTCCTGCCAGGAAATCTGAGATGTTCCCTACTCTGGTCCAGCATTTCAGGGCATTGCTGCTCCAGCCCTCGCTTATAGACCCACTTATGTGTTTGCTTCAAAGTCTTGTGTGTTTGCTTTATGTTCATCTGTAAAAATCTCCCCCATGGTACTAAAGGCAGTGGAATAATCTACTATTTCAACCCGCATTCCTCAGAGAATTCTGCAGTTAAAAAAAAAAAAAGAAAAAAAGGAGAAAAAGAAAAAGGGAAAAAAACCTGGTTGAATTTGATTAAACCTTTGGAATCTCTCCAATATTTCCAGTTATTCCATCTGTAGAAACACTCTACTGGCACTTGGCACATTCAGAGCTTTAACTGCCTTCTAAATCAGCAGCAGTTCTGCCTAACAATTTGGCATTTGCACAGTGCCTTGTAAATTACCCACCTTACATCTCTGGGTACGAGCACCAAACCTTCCAAAAAGCCCATTACTGCCTCAGAGAAATTCTTCAGGAAGAAAATACCTTCTTATGGGCTCGTCTCTTGACAAAAAGAGGGGGGCACTGGCATTCAGTGGGCATGGTTCTGACACCGAGGCTCCGGGTGTTACTATGGCACTAAAATGAAACCCAATGCAGCCAGCTGCTTGCTACACTGCCATTAGAGCTTCTTCTCTGTTTCTGACCTTTCTAGAACTCTCCAAAATGTATTAATCTGTACCAAATCCACCCAGGATCTAAGGCTGATGCAAGGTGAAGGTGTTGGTGTCCTGGTCCTCCCAGTGGGCACCACAGAGGGAACGATTCCGATTCCGTCAGCCAGGATTTGTTTGGTTGTTTTGTTTGGGTTTCTGCTGTGGTTTTTGTGGGTTTTTTTTGGTTTTTTTTTGGTTTTTTTTTTTTTTTTTGGAAGTCAGGAACCAGGCTCGGAAGGGCTGCAGCTCCAAATCAAGCCACAAAGCAGCAGGAAAGCACTCAGCAATATCAGCAGCGATTTGTGCATTTCTTGCAAACAAACAGCGGAGAAGGTCGGCATTGTTACCTCCCTGCTTCCACCTCTTTTGTCTTCCCAAATCACTGGAGGCTAAAAACCTCCCCTTCCCAAACTGCTCCTAGCTCCAAGCTCTTTTGAAAACCCTATCCCCTTATCTTTATCCACAGCTGACCTTCTTTTATGCCTCCTCATTGACAAAGTGTAAGAAAATCATCAATTTAAGCACTAGCTCACGCCTTGCCCCTTGCCTGTGCCTCAGATGTTGTTTTCTGTGGGTCCTTCCCAAGCATGGATTTGGGCTCTGAAGTGTATAGGGGGAGATAAAAAAACAAGGAAGAAGAGGACATGGTAAAAAAGAAAATAAACACATGGAGTTAACTCTCCTCCTCCTACCCTTTGCTTCTAAAATCTTTGATTTTCACACATGCTGTGACCCTGCAGCATCAGAAACCCAGGGTCACCTGAGGACTTGGAGATGGTCACTGGGCCACGCAGGGTGACCACTTGGAATCTGCCAGCAGGACAGAGTCCAGGCTTTGTGATTAAAAAGGACTGGCCATCCCAGTCAGGGCTGGGAGGGAATTCTGACTTGTTTTGCAGGTGCAGATCCAACATGGAGAGCTGAAACGCTCTGGGCTCTGAAACGCTCCCACTATCAAAGGTAGTGACTCCAACTGATTTACTCATTAATATTCTTTAGGAATTAGTGGCTTAATCGATGCTTCCCATGCTAACATTTAAAAAATTGCATTTTGTCCATCCTTTTGTATCCTTTGCTCTAACCCTGCTTGGTGTCTTTCTTCTTTTAACTCCAAGGAGGAATAATTTCCCTCCTTGGCTGCACCTGCAGCAGCGAGCACTCACAGTGTCCTTCACCCATTTTTAATCAGTTCATCAGGCAGAGCAAGGTCCCATCCTACATCTACCACAGGATCCTGTGCCACATCCATAAGCCTGGGGTTTGGGTTCCCCAGTAAACAGCTTAACCCCCCTCTGCAAGGAGCTGGTGGGGACTGGGTGTCACTGGGACACCCAAGGATGCTGTCCTCCCAGTGTGCCCCTCCTGCCTCCAGCACTGCCCAGGATGAGGTGCAGGGGCTCCAGCAGGGGCACGAGGGGCTGAAGCAGGAGAAAGGATCCTCACCAGGAGGTTTGGAGAAGGAGAGCTGAGCTCAGCTAAATGGTCCCCACCAGGGCTGGGAGAGCACCAGATTTGTGGCCACTCAGCTCTGCAGCCACTCTGCACATGATGAAAATATCTGTTCCCTCCCAGCCAAAAACCCTAAAAATAATAACTAAGCAGAGCTGTGCCTGCAGCCAGCGATGCATACGAGATGATGGCCTGCTCAACACGAGAGCAAAAGGGCAAATGAATCACATTACACTCCATGAATAAAAACAGTCTCAATGCACAGCGACTTAATGATTCCATTCTGGATGCAAGACACAGCCTGGCCTCGTTTGCAGAGGGGCTGAGCATTCCCAAGTCCCACTCAGCTCCTGGGGACGGCCAGGACTCTCAACTCTCCCGAGACCCATCCACTCTGAGGAAATTCCCCCACCTGGCAGGGAGGCTTTCCCTGAGATCTGTGAAATTAGAAGCTCTCAGCAGCTGGCCCAGGCTAAAGACTTCGTATCCCAACCTGCTGCACCTGAATCCATCCCTGGGAAGGTGGGATTAGGGGCTGCAGCTCTGTTTGGACTTTTTTGTGCTCTTATTTCATGCAAATTGAAGAGGAACAAGCCCTGCCCACGATGGAGCTGAGAGAGAATCCTGCACTCCCCAGGATGTTCCCACTGGCACCAGGAGGCAACCACAGCATTTTCCCAGCCCTCCTTGGCATATTCCCTGGGCACAAGTGAAGGACAGGGTGGTATAAGGCACCTGAAATGGAGAAAAGAGCATTTCCAAATGACCTCCTCAGCCAGGAGCTCAGGGAGCTGTTACAGAAAAGCACATTATGGAGAGATGGCAGAAAAAACCCAAATCCTACTGTTGTGGCATTATTGGGAAGGGGCTTCTGCACAGCACAGCACATGGGGAGAGTGGGAATCACCTCCACTCAGACCCTGCTGGGGTGCTGAGCATGCCACCGCCCCTCCCTGGGCTTTCAGGGCTCCCCATGGCATTTAAACACAATCCTGCTCCCATTTTGTTTGGTAAACCTTGCTATTCTCTTCTAAACATCTCTGCAAGGGATTTCCCAGAGCAGCTCCAGTGTCACATCCCTGTCATGTCCAACACACAGGCAGTGCTGGCAGTGTGAGCTGCACCCCAGCCTGGCACCAGCCTTCTGGGAGGGACTGAAAATCCTCCATACCTTCACTATTATCCTACATCTGCTTGGAAAATACAGCCCAGGACAACCTCTCCCAAACAACATCAGTCCTCTGGCAAACAAAAGGAAGTCAAAGGCAAACTATTTATTGCCAAACCCTCTTCCTTCGTTGTAAAATACTGCTTAATTTTATCCCTCAGGCATCTATTATCTCATAGCCCCTATTATTTTTCCAGCTATTACTGCTTAATTTTCCCCATCCAGAAAGTCCGTACAGACACCAGCCAATTTCCGTCTTGGCACAATTGTTTAGGAGAAACAAGCAGCTGTTTCACTGGAGTCCTAAAGAATTGATGGGGAATCAATGCTTCTCCTTTCTTTGTCCACAAGAAACCTTGGAGGAAAGTCACATGTCCTCTGCCACCAGCACTGTCACCCTGCCAGGAGACACTCTCTGATCAGACCCTGCAGAGGAGGAGGAGCTGGGGATCCACCAGACCCCTCATATACAACCCCACACTGCGCTGGAAATAAAGGTGAGCATAAATACATAATTTTTTAAAACTTTAAATAAAAGCTGCTGACTTTAATCAAAGCTTAAAACAAAAAGTAAAACCTGTGGCTAATGGAATCTGCCTGGACTGCTTCTGTTCCCCATTTCTGACAGGATTTGTTTTGCCTCTTGTTGGTTTGGTGGGGTTTTTTTTAGCAGCAAAGCTTCTGTGGGTGCTCAGAATGTTTCACAAAATGCCAACTGGCCATGCAGGTAAACACAGGACATTCTCCAGGCATAAAGTCCATAACCCTTATTTTATGGAGACTTTGGAAAAGTGATTACCAGCATCAGCTGGCACAGGAGAGACCAACACACACCTGACAGTGGAGGTTTGCAGGAGAGCCCCCAGGAAACCACCTCTGCTTCCCAGACTAGCATGGGGCAGATAAAGGATGGAAAACAAGCTTAGAAACTCTCACCGAACAAAAATGACTGAGGCATTTAAGAAATATACAAAATTGTGAAATACTGTAAAGGCACACAAGGAATGATCAACTTACTGGCAAAATCTGTGATTCTCCAGTGTGTCTGTGTGGGTGAGATGGACAGGGCCAGGAACCCATCTGGCCTCTATCCCACCAGCATTTGCCATGCAGGGGTGTGCCACAGAAACATGGAATATCCTGAGCTGGAAGGGACTAACAAGATCACTGAATCCAACTCCTGCAGAGGACACAATCCCATCCTGTCCCTTGGAGTGATGTCCCAACCCTCCTGCAGCTCTGGCAGCCTTGGAACCATTCCTTGAGGAGCCTGGGCAGTGCCCAGCACCCTCTGGGGGAAGAACCTTTCCTGATATCCAACCTAAACCTACCCTGGCCCAGCTCCAGCCCTTCCCTGGGTCCAGTTCCTGGGATAGGGATATATTTCAGCCTAATTCCAGTTTGGGTTGAACATTTGCTGAACCACTGCTAACACCTTTTCCCTTCACACATAGCTATTTATTGGAATTCTGGGTGCTTGGGGACTTGACTTTTTGTGTCACAAGGCACCTGCACATCCAAGGGTTCCCTGATGAGTGGGCAGGAAGGGATTTGTGATAATGGAGGGAACATTTCTTAGGGACCATGGAAGAGCCTCGATGGGCTCAGCACACGGACACAGGACAGAGCATCCCCCACAAACTCCTTTTTAACACTTTATTGCTGCCCCTGAAAAAAGGCATTTTCCTTTCCCATCCTGGCTTTAGACGTTCAATTAGAAAAGAAGCTCCCAAGGCAATGGGAAGCATCAGGGCTTTGCTCCAGCCTTGTCCAGTGGGTGTTTCCAGAGCAAACAGGAACTGCAAGGCAAGGCCGGGTGGCAGTGAGTCAGGGAGGCAGAAAGGCATGAAAACAGGATGAATGGGAAGGCAATGAACCCACAGTATTTCACTGGGGGACTCAGCTCCTGCATGAGCACTTGCAGAGCCAGCCAGGGCTGTGCTCACACCACTGGCACTGGCACAGGAGGGGCTGTGGCCACATGGGAGTGTCACCAAGCCACAGGCTGAGGCCACCATGAGCTGTGGCAAGGCCACCCAACATCCACCCCCTCCAGCACCTCGCATCCCCCTCCAGAACAACGGGGAAAACATTCCAGCTTTTACCAGTACAGGAGGCATGGGAGGAAAGGGATGGGGCAAATCCCATAACCAGGAAATGGAGGAATCCAGGAAAGACCCTGATGGTGGATGCAGGATTGAAACTGTCCTGCTCAGGGACTCTGCCCAGGAAGGATGAAAAGGGATCACCCATCCTGAGTCTGACCTGCTTCAGGAAGAGGAACCTAAGAAATATGTTTCAAAAGGAAAGTTGCTCCCTGAAAAAAATCTGGGAAACAATTCAAAGAATCAAATCAGAAAAAGGTCACCCCCAAAACTCCCAGTGTCCCTCATCACCCATTTCTCCTGGAAGCACAAAGCATGACAGCTTCTTTTTGTGACCAAGATGGGAAACCTCCCCTCTCTCTTTATCTACAAAGAAAACACAAAAACATCACCAGGAAACAGAGGATGGGAACTGCCTCAGTGCTTTATTTTCTGGAGCTCCCGTCCATTTCAGAAAGAGTCACTTCTTTTTCAGAAGGATCTCGACAGGTTGCTGCACCTCCTGCCATCACTGCCCATGATCTCTTGCTCCAGAGATCCAGCCACAATTCCACAGCAAAAATAGCCATGCATGAGCTTTACCTGCACACCAGGCTCATGGCACTTCACAGAGAGCTGGCACCTCCCAAAACAAAGCTCTGCAGCCTCCTCAGCTGGTAGGTCCAGCTGACCTAAAGCTTGGACACAGGTGGGGGCACCCACCCAGGCTGTGAATAAATCCCACCACTCTCTCCCCAAAAAGAAGCAAATTCCCCATTAGAGCTGCGGCAAACTCAGGCAATCAGCAAGAAGAAAGCTTTTTAAAGAGATACAACCCAGGATTTCTGTGTTGAAACACACGCCACAGATGGTGGAGCAGACGAGGATTAATTCATGAATCATATTTCTTAAACGATACAATCTCTCTTTTCACTTCCATACTTTCCCTTTTTGACTCAGAAGCAGGGATTTAAGATGCCCTTCCCAGATATGAATTTTGCATGAACAAACATCACAGGGGTAAAAAAAAAAAAGCCAACAAATCCACAGCAGCACTAAACCAGAGAACCCAGATGTTTAAAGAGAAGTTCTCAAATGCAAGCGAAGGCGTATCCTGTCCATCTACACAAGAACATGTGTGGAAATACAATATATGCAAGCACAGAGCTGGGAATGGGGTGGGAAAACGAGCTCCCCACCATTTGGAGCTCACTAATGCTTCAGCCAGGGTTCTGGATTTCACAAAAGCTGGTTTTCTATCTCCTCCTGTCTCATCCGCCACCCTCGCAGCACAAGGAAAGCCTAAGGCAAACATTTCCAGGGAGAGGCCTCCTGGCTCTGCCAGTCAGTTTGTGCCTCCTCCAGCCTCCATCAACACTTCCCTTTGGAAAATCCCGGCACAGGCACCGCCAGGCTGCTCTCCAGGAAAAGCTCACGGAGCTGAGGGACCGCAGAGAGCAGAGCAAGGCAAAACATCCTGCCCCACGCACACAGCTCACCACCCCAGCTGAGAGGGGTTTGAAGTGGGGAAGAGAGAAGGAAATGACACAAGAGCTCTTCAGCAGCGGGAGACTCCGATATCCCGGCTCTCTCCCTGCTGGGGAGCTCCTTCAGACCAGCCACAGCCATGCCAACCTGTGCACAGCCTCTGCTTCCCCCCAGGCAGGAGCAGACACGGATCCAGGGGAGCAGAACCAGCACCAGCACTCCAAACTGCCCCTCCCGGGCACTTTCTCACCTTTGATCAGCAAAGCAGCATTTCAGTCATTTTTTCCACTTTGCATACAGAGCAGCTGTGTGTGTGCTTAACAGCTTCTTTACACAGTCTTGCACTTCCTATTGTAGCTTTACACACAGAATAAGAGTGAAAAAAAAATCACTTACCCTTCAATTATTTCAACCTTTCCCTGCTCTGTGCGTGACGTGGGCTTCTCTTTTGGTTACTATTTCCAGATTTGGTCTTTGGGTAGGTGAATGGAAGAGGAGAATGGCAGGAGTTGTATTTGATGACGATGGAGACTGTAAAATAAAGAGAAGCATTTTCAGCACAGAGCAGTCCTCCCCTATACGTACAGATCAGATTATATTAAATTAAATTAGTGACACCTACATAAATGCTTCCTACTGTTTTTATGCACACATACAAATATCACAACTGTCAAGGAGAATGCGGCTGTCAGTGATACGGCAGGGGGGAAAAAAGAGCAATTTCTATAATGGAAGGGAAAAAAGGAAATCTAGGCTAACAACCAGCATTTGAGCAGCAGCAAAGGGGCTGCTGCTGGTCTGCAGGAGGGCCAGGAGGCAGATGGAACTGCCATGGGAACACTGGAAAGGGCTGGAGCAGAGGACAGCATGGAAGGAGCAGGAGTAGAGAAACTGCAACAACAACCCTGACAAAACGCTCCTCTGCTTCCCAAAATACCACATCAGCTTGTGAGGAAGCAAGGAAGGAGCAGAGAGAGCTTCAGGAAACACAATTCCCCCATCCCCTGCAACGATGGAAGGACTCCTAGCACGGGAAGGAATTAATAACGTGGTCATCGTAGCAGCAAGTACCCCCCTAAAAACCAGATTAATCTCCCACCATCTGCTTTAATAGCAGAATTTCTGCTAAGTGGTTTTCCCCTACACAGCCCCACATATCCATGTAAACAGACAAACAAACCATTTGGCTTCCCGCAGTCCCGGGAAATGCAGCTGCTCCGAGCAGGGCTCGCTGCCTTTGACACAGTGCCAGGGTTGAATTCCTGCCATCCCATTTACTCCTACACCTCTCCCCCCACCCTGCTCCTCTGCAGCCTCCTCAAGACTTGGGGTACCCACCAAATCACTGCCCATCAAACATGGCAGCCTAGGATCCTTAAAATATCCTTTGATTGTAGCTGAGAAAAACAAGGAAGGTGAGGAATGAGAGGAATGTACTTCCATGCTATTATTTTCCTCATGGCAACTCTCCCATCCTCTGTATGCAACTGGCACCTCCAGCACCATGAGTCCCAGCCCAAACACTGAAAACACCCCAAAAAAAGCATATTTACAAAATCACTTGGAAGATGCCATGGCAGGCAGTGAAAAAAACCAACCCCCCAAGTCAAGGAGATTGTCTGCTTGGTTGGAAAAACACAAAGGTCACCACAAGGAGTATATAAAAATACATGCTAACATTGAAGAGGTATAAACATAACACTAAATAACGCTTTTTATACCCAGCTCAGCATTTAACACTTGCCCAGAGGCCTTTGATAAATCCCAGGTGCCTGAACAAAGTAAGGAAGCTTTTTCATTGCTATTTAGCAAAACAGGGAAAGTAAAGCACAAGAGAATAAAACTGTTCAAGACATCAAGGACCGAGTCAGAAAGAAACAGCCAGGTCTCCACATCCAGCTCTTCCATCGCCAAATGCCCTGCCAGGCTGCTGGATGGAAATAGAAATACTATTGTTAGCCCCAAGCCATGCAGACTCATTAACATTTATTTTAGTGCTATAAAATATATTTTTAAATACTTGAAGAAATAATCTGGAGGAAGTGCTAAAACCTCGGAGCATATTTTCAGTATGTCCCAGCTTTTCCAGGGAGATTTGAGACCTCCTGGAAAGACAGCGACCGTCCTGGAGGCTGTGGGAGCATGAGGGTACCTCCAGCCACCCAGCACATGCAATTCCCTGTCCTTGCTTCTGCTCCCAGATTGTTCAGTAAGAGGGAAATCTAAAAATGTCATTCATTTTAATTACTCGTGGACAGCAGAATCCCCAAGGTATCGTTTCCCACGTTTTTAATGTGTGTGGGTGTTTATATGTGAATAACACTCGGAAACAGAGGAACCTGATGCCTGTGGGGTCACCTCCTCACCAGCAGAAACCCTTCAGCAGGGACAAAATCCTGCTGAGAACCTTCCACAGAGCCCCAGGTCCCTCATCCCAAAAGTTCATGGAGACAAATTGTGTGAGAATTACCAGGAGGATCTCCCCATCCTTGTGAGGAGCAGCAGCCCCATCGATCCTCCAGCTCTTAGGAGAGGGGTTTGGAGTTGGTTGAGAGGAGCAGTGGTTATTCCAGAGGTACCTATAAGCACATCCAGAGAAAACCATGGTGTAGGAGAAGAGATTCAACAGGGAACAGGATCCAGAGGTACACAGGGACACACAGAGCACAGTGCCCTGTTCCTGCCACACCCAAATGGATTGAGCATATGGAGGATCCATTTTATCTTAAATAAACAGTTCACAACACAAGTCCTGTTTTCCACCTGACCCAGCCAGCCTTGGATAAAATAAAATGGGAGGAGCTAGGGACAGAGAAGAAACAGTTCTCTCCTTTTCCCTTGTCAAAATGTTATTGGAGATTTCGGGTTTCACAGGGTCCCCATGATTTTGAATGGGTTTTTAATCGGTGTTTTGGTGGGGGAAACAAAGGATCATGACCATTTGTGCAGTTCCAGAGCAGGTTCAAGAATGTCCACTGTGATTTACTACGCCAAGCTTGGAGACACCACCTTCCCCAGCATCAAGAGGCCAGCCTGGCACAGGGCACTGGCCATGGGATGGCACAACAGAGCTAGAGGAGCCAGTGCTCTGAGATTTCAAGGCACTGGTTTTCCCCTGTGCTCTGGAGCTCAGCAGATGGCAGCAGCTTGGGTGCCCGTCCCTCAACAAAATCTGCACGAGCTGCACCAGGCACCAAGTTCAAAGTCAAAAGGAACATTTGTTCTACAAGAAAACACATTGCAAATGACCTCTAACAAATTGTAGCTGCTGGAGCAGCCAGCTCAGAGCACAGCAGCATTTCTCAGCCCCGTTGTTACTGCGGGCTGTGCTGAACGTGTGAGTGGCAATGCAGGCACAGCCACGGTTTGTGTTTCAGTACAAATTACAGAGCAGCACCACAGACCCGGAGAGGCAGCTCTCCTCTTCCCTGCATTGCTTCCCTCATGTTTTGATGCCCATTAAATTCCTTCCCATTTAGTTGCTTTATTTCAGCTCCTGGCTGCATAAAATCGTTCAGCGAGCGCCGAAGCCGAATAAATAATGGCAAAACTTTCCCTGCAAGAACTCCGAGAACTGTTATGTAAAGCAGGGAGGGGACCAGCAGATAGAGACAACTTGGAGGCAACCTGAGGGTTGGGATTCTGTGTCAGTTCGATACACAGGGGAAATAACCCTTTAATCCAGTGCAGTGTATTTCATTTACTGTAGTGTTATCCAGTTCGAAGATGTTATGAAAGGAATCCCTGGAGAGACTTAAGACTTCAAAACCAGCCTGAGTTTGAACTTAATTCCACTGTTGCAAAAGGCTGGAGCTGTGGAAGATGACCTTTTCCATACCTTGGATGCCAGGAGCCATCCTGCCTCATAATGTCACGCCAAATTAGAATATTCTCCTTTTGTTTTACTCGGGATTTTGTTTTGTCGTTTCTTTTTAATTAAAAGCATCTGTCACTGTTAATGAAACAGGGGAAAGAGAAGAAAAAATATCATAACACAAAAAAAAATTCAAGCTGGCGGTGTCCAGAGAGATGGAGAGAGTCAAAAAGCTGGGTAATTAACAGAGGAACTTTCACCTCCCCGTGAGATCATCACCAGAGCCCAGGTCAGGACGAAAGGATCACCAGTGCCATCTCCTTGCTGCTCATCACCTGAACAAAACAAAGGGATGCTCCCCACACACATCCCCCAGATTCCACTGGCAGCAGAGCCTTGGGTGGTCTCTTCTCCAATAGGAAATGAGGGGGGAAAATACTTTTGAAGTGCAAATCCCAAAGTTGTTTAGGTCTTGCCAAGGTTATCCTGAATGAAAGTTGAGAAATACTTTTAAAAAAACCAACCCATAAATCCATGTTAGTGAATCAGAAGCTGGTGGAACCCCAGGGAGGAAGGTGTGTGGTCTCATCTTTCACCAGCTGCAGGAGCTTCCCTGCCCAGGGGGTATTTTTAAGGAACCCTGCAGGAATTCATTGAACAAGGCATGGAAATCCCAATTAAAGTTGTTCACTACTGTTAACTGCTTCCATGGACTTTCCTTTTTGGAGGTGAACCATAAAAGGCCAGTTTTCACTCGCTGCATCTTCCAAGTCAGATTGTGAGTGCAATTAAATGTAAATTTGTATTTTCCAAAAATAGGGTTCCCCCACAAAATACTAAATTAATTACAAAATGTATTCCTAATGTGAAATTATTTAGCCTGTTAAAGCGGTACAAACAGCTTTATTGGATCATTAATGGTTAGAAATGTTCAGTCAGCACAGTTGGAAAAAATGTAAACTAAATATGTCAAGGATACGTCGCTTTCTCCACTCACTATTTTTTTTATGTCTTATTTCATGGTAGATAAGTGAAAAATCTTTTTACCTGACTTAGTAAGAGGCTCATTTACTCATGCAAATTTAAAACCAAGTGTCATAATACAATGAAATTATAAAAACATATCAAAAAGGAGTTAGTGAGTCACTAAATTTAGCTCCTAATGGAGTTCAAGCTGTCTTATACAGTTGCATGTTAATGGGAAGAGCTCTGGTGGTCTGTAAACATCAGAGCAGAGCTCAGCAACCATACCACGTGCCCGGGGTTTCTGGAGAAGCCCTTTGGGTTTCCAGCCCTCCACACCTGAGGAAATCTGAGGGAAACTCAAACTGTGATCCCAGCCAAGGCGAGGAATGCACCCAGCATTAATCCCTGGAAGTGTCCAAGGCCAGGTTGGGCAGGGCTTGGAGCAGCCTGAGATGGTGGAAGGTGTCCCTGCTATGGCAGGGGTGGCACTGGACAGGCTTTAAGGTCCCTTTCAACCAACCTGTTCTGGGATTCTCTGACACCCCTGTCCCTGGGGGCAGGCTTGGGTTTGGGTCCCAGCCCAGCAGGACGAGGTGGCTGCAGCAGAGGGGACAGAGGGAGAGTGTGGCCTCATGCAGCCCCCTTCAGCTGCTGAAGGGCAAAACTGGGGCCCAGCACATCATGAAAGGAAGAAATAAATATTCCCAGTGCTTCCTCACCTGTCAGAAAATCAAGAAAATAAGGCCCTGTAAGGAGAAGAGGCGAGGGAACTAATGGGAAAACATCTCATTGCATTAAGGGCTGTGTTAAAGGTTTACAGGATCATCTCCAGACAAGTCCACTGATATTCCTGAACCCTCATCGATCCACAGGTCAAACCGGGAACGAAAAATATCAATTTTAGAAAATATCACTGGCTGAGACACAATAAACCTACCGTGTCCCTATGCACAGGTAAATAGAGAGACCCTTCCATGTGAGAGCGAAATCTGCCAGAGAGCTTGGCTGTAACTACAAGATCCCTGACCTGTCCCCATCTGTAACACTCACAGGCTGATACAAGGAATTTGGGAGATGTCCTACATAACTGCTTTAATTAATTTGTAAAATTTTGCACCCTTCTTGGAGGCGGGCGACGTGGCCCTCTGTGCTCCCTTGGATTGCCACTGCTCTCAATTTTATTTTTATCCCGAGTTCGATATGAATCAGGCTCTGCAAAAGACAAAACAACCCGCTGTAATCATTCAGCATGCCAATTAAACTAAAAGATACCCTGGAAATTAAAATTAAATGCCATATCTATGAAAAGCAGCAGACAGCTTCCTCAGAAACAACAAAAAAAGCCCATATCGTAGGAACACGACCGTGGCAGCCCAAAATCGGCGCCGAAGCACTTATTTAACTTACTACCATCCTTCACATCTGCATACTGGAGGTCTTCATCAAACTGGGTATGTTTTTGCACGTTTATCATCAAGATTTATTGAAGTTGATTCCATAAATTTCATTGAGTTGTTCACTGCTGCTATTTGTTTCCAAGGCAACAAATGCACTTTGCCCAAGCTGCACAGTACATCACGATTGTTCAGGATTTGGGGGTCCCTGCCCCTGGAGCTGCACAGCGCCAGCACCTCCCAAAGCCAGCTTGGCAGTGCTGACAATTAACAAATTTGGGGGGGATTTCTGGAAAAAATAATCCCTATTAGGGGAGAAAAATGTCAAATGAAGCAGGCAGGGAGCAGGCTGCTGGCGAGAAGGTGGGATTTGTGCAAAGCCCCTGCTCCCATCTCATTTACACCTCAGATAGCTAGAGGTTGAAAAATCCATTCGCAGGTTCAGGAGGAGTTGGAAGGTTCTTTCTGCACAAAATAATGACAGAAAGTCGCCTCATTGTCATCGTTGTGGAGAAAGGGACAACAGAAGTAGTGAGGGGAACGGAGAAGAGGAGGATTTACAAACACTGCACAAGCATCTCCCCATCAGCAGCACCTGGGAGCCAGAGCCTGTGGCACAGAGAACTTGCAGGCAACCTTGGAAAAAGTTCAGCTTGGGATAATAAAAACCAAGCACCAACTGAAAGGAAGCATTACTGCCCAAATTCCTGCTATTTGAAAAGTGGCATCAATGCTGTCCTGGCCCCATCAGTGTTGGAAAAGCTCAGGAGCACCTCTCTCCCTCTGCACCACAGCCCTGTGGCACAAGGCACACTGTTAATCCACACAGGATCACCAGAACATCTCGTAAATAAGTAGCAGTGACAGAGGCAACCTCAGCTGCAGGAAGACAAAATTCAAATGCAGCAGACCAAGGCAAAGCAGGTTCTGCTCCTGGGGATTGCTCTGGGAAAAGTCTCCCACAAAAAGCCATTCCAACAGCATTTCTAAAACAAAACCAATCTCAGACACAGCGATGATGTTTCAACAGGACACAGCATTTTTTCAAAGATAATGAAGATATTTTTGTTTATCTATCATAAGCAAATATCCATGACTGAAAGAAGGGGTGGCTGTCAAACTCAGCACACCAGTGCTGGCCGGTACAGACTGAATTGGAAACTTCATGGTGTGAGTCAGGGAAACCTAAAAACCGTTCAACTTCCAAACCCAGTCACTGGAGTGCCGTGTAGATGCAGAGGAGACAGCCCCAATTATCCAGAGCACAGGAAGCTGCAATCCCTTCCCTTTTCCCTTTTTTTTTAAACAAAATTGCTTTGTTGGGTAGCACATTCCCTTGGATTCCCAGAGCGATCAAAAAAAGACAGCATCCCTGATGACAAAAGCCACTCATTTTTCTGCTTTCAGCCTTAGAAACGTTAAAGGATTGTTTGCTTTCTAAGTGCAGTCCACATTTAAGAGGAATAAAGAATTTCTCTGGCAGGCTGGATCAATGATGCAGCAAGCCAAGCATGCGACCTCCCGCAGGGAGCCTGGGTCCAGCGCTCCTGGAAACAATGAAATAACCTTACACTGCTCCTGATCGACTGCACGATGTGGGCAAGGGGGGGAAAACTTACTCCTGACCCTCAATGTGGGCAAGGGGGGGAAAACTTACTCCTGACCCTCAATGTGACGAGTCACCCCCTTCTGAATGAACCGATGGCTTTCATTAACACAATCATCAGGCATTTTGTCCCCTTCTCCCCTTCCTCAGACTGGCACTCAGGATGCCAACCATGCTCTGCTATCAGAGCCATGGCAGTGGCTGCAGCCCATGAATCGCCCTCTTCTTCCAGGAATGATGTTGGAAACAGACGATCCTTGCAGTTGGGCGACGGCTGAAGAACATCCCACGCTGCCGAAAACATCGAATGTAAGGATATTCTCCAGCCAGCAGCACAAAAGCAGGGAAGGGTATAAATAGCCTTTGAGAATGGTGTATAAATAGCTTTAGGTAACATTTGTATGCTATAAAAACCCTTCATTTTTGGCCCAGCTTTGCAAGAGTGAGTTTCCTCTCGCAGCACTTTGGAGACCGGCTTCCCCTTGCCTTGCAGTCTGCACAGCAGGGAGAGGGCAGGGACTGCTCTGAATCCACTACTGCAGCCCTTGAAAAATGGTGGGAGTGAATTTCCCTCGCTGTGTAAAAGAGATCCCATCAAGGCCTATCCTAATAGGAGACCAAAAATTGGATATATTGGGCTAGGTCCTTCTGCGGGTGACAGGCATGGGGCAGTGCGGGGCTGGAGGGGGGTGGTGATTTTCATGTGCCTTCCTTACGTGTACACACACAGATCTCACACTCTCCCTCTCCAAAACAAATCCTATCTGTCCCCTGCAGTGGGAATGGGGCGCTGCCAGCTCCAGGCTGGGGGAGCAGTGCGGTGACAGTGGCATCTACACACCCTGCCACCCCTCTGCCTGGGCCACTCTTACCAACCAGCAAAGGATGAAAATGCTCTTTAAAAGGCCTTGTTTTCCTCTCAGGCTGTTTGCTGGCGGTGCAGCCTGTGGGTTCACACAGCCGAAGCAGTGGGAATTTCACACGCTGACCGGCTCAGCTCGGCTGTCCCCTCTCCTGTGCCGCAGCATCACCACCCTCAAAGACGCTCCAGCCCGACCCTATCGCTCTCCACACCCCCACTCGGTTCTCCCCCTGACGAAGCAGTGTCCTGGCACATCCGCACAGCCCCGATCCCAGCTCACATCCCTCCCGAAATCCCCGAGGAGGGCCCAGAGGAGCCGGGGAGGGAGCGGCCCCCTCCCGCGCCGCCTCGCTGGGAAGCGGGGCTGCAGAACAAGAACAAGGCTCGGCGATGAGCGCTGGCACCGCTCGCCTGCCACCCGGTGAGCGGCTCCCCGTGGCGTGCAGGTGGCTCCTTTGATTCCTGATTACTTGTCAGCCTTCCCTCGGGCTGGCACCGTGCCTGGGTCAAACTCTGCAGCGAGCGGGTCACCCCACGGAACGGCGGCTCCCGGAGCCAGCGCGAGGCTCGGCTGCACCCCGGGTCACCCCACGGAGGATGGGACACGAAGCCCCAAATGCCTCTCCAGGGAGGCACAGCCAAAACCTGGCACAACACGAGAGCTGCAGAGTGGAGCTATTCGAAAAATCCCTGTTGGATTTGTCCACCAGTTCATCAATGACAAAATGTTGTGTCAGAATACGCAGGTTTTAGCAGAAATCACACCAGGAATGTCTTGGAAACCCCAGACATCCAGAGCAGATCACAGCATCATCTCCCAGGCAGAGACCTGGGTTCAGGGCCCTGCTGCATCCAGCTCCCACCAAGCATCTCCCAAACCCCCAGGGGCAAAGCCCAGGGAGCAAAATGACTGGAGCAAAACCATCCAAGGGTGTGGAGCAAAAACCATCCAAGGTTGTGGAGCAAAAACTATCCAAGGGTGTGGAGCAAAACCATCCAAGGGTGTGGAGCACCACAAAAAGGCACAAGGGTCTGGACAAGCCTCTACAATGCAAAAACACCAGCCTGTCAAATCCGCAGCTCCACTGCTGGTAGCAGCTCTCCCAGTCCCGTGTTCTTCAGTCAAGCTGGGAAGCACAGGACTCCACTGGAGGATCCCAGCATCCTCCAGACCAGGCAGGCAGCTGGGTAGTTTGGACTTTTTTAACTCTGCCCAAACCCTGCTTGAATTCATTTTGGGCACAGGGTGTTTCCCAGTCTGGACTTGACCCTTCAGCTGAAGCTCTCCATGTGTTTGAGTGCCTGTACCAGCAGGGACTGCGTGCATTTGTGGGAGAATGAAGGAGCTAATTCAGGGCTTTGGTGAGATGAAAGGAAAAACCTTAATTAAAATAAGTTTTAAAGCCCATCAAGGTTTTTTTTTTTTTCTCTTATTCAGATTAGCACTCATGCTAAGATTACACTTGGACTCTAAAAGTGCTGCTTCCCTTCTGCCATTGTGGGCTTTGCACACAAAGCCCTTAAGACATCACACCCCACACCAACCTCAGAAAATAGAAATAGGGGGGAAAGCACATCTGACAGTAACTAAAATTACACAGACTTCTCAGAGAATGCAAGTAACGCCCTCATTTTGTAAAAAACTTAATTCCAACCAACCCAGCTCATGACCAGCACTGCTGGGAGCACACCACTACTCAAAGAGGGTCCAAGCAGCTTTCCTTCTTCATAGAACCATGGAATGGTTTGGGTGAGAATGGACCTTAAAGCTCATCCTGTGTCACCCCCTGCCATGGGCAGGGACACCTTCCCCTATCCCAGGCTGCTCCAAGCCCCAGTGTCCAACCTGGCCTTGGACACTGCCAGGGATCCAGGGGCAGCCACAGCTGCTCTGGGCACCCTGTGCCAGGGCCTGCCCACCCTCCCAGAAAAGAAAAGGCTGGTTCACCCAAAGATTTGGATGACAAGGACACTCCTTCCCCTGTGGGTTCTCCAGAGCCAGCAGACACCGAGAGGAGCAACTCCAACAACCCAGGCAGAGTTCTCATCTCAGCTTAGGGAACTTTGTCCCAGGGAAAAAGCAGAGATGGGGCAAGGACATATTTCCACAACAGGCTGATTTTTAAAGAAAAATCCCAAAGCAGAGCCACAGAACCTCTGCATATTCACAACATTCACAACTGTTCCTGACAGAGACGGAGCAATGAGTGATCAACAGTGCATGAGAAATGCAATTTAACATTGCAGTTCCCTAATCCCTGACTCTGCTTCCACCAATGTTTGTGATCCCCAGGCATCCCCCAGCACCTCCAGGAGAGAATTTTTTGAGGAACATCTGCAGAGTTACAGCAACAGTCTCACACAAACGTGTTTTACAATGAGGAGCAAGCACAACAAGCACATTCCTACCATAATTCCAACTAACAAAATGTATCAAAGCTAACAAAAATCCTTTGTGCTCAGAGGTTTCTCCAGTAACTCCAGTCCTGACCTTCCAGTCACCCATCTGCCCTCCAGCCCCAGAGTACAGGATGGGTTTGGATGCTTGCTGTGATATACAGCAAGGCAGGGAAGAGAAAAAACAGCATTTCCAGGCAAACCACTTGACAGATATTTGTTCTCAACTCCTCAGCAGCCTGAGCCAGGGCATTACCTGTATTGCATCCCAGGTACCATCAGTTTGATATTGAGTTTGCTTTAAGAAAGAGAAAAACCAAATTGATTTCTTGGGAGGATAAACTCGCAGCTAAAGGGAAAAACTACAATTACACTTTTCAGCCATGAAAAGTAAATCAGATGGTGCTGAAATCCCAGCAGAAAACACAGATTAATTAAAGTCTGCACTTTCTAAATCTGTTATTCAACTAAACACAGCTGTTAAAAAAATGATGCCTTTGCTGTAATTTCCATGTACATTCATACCACCGAAATACTGCAAAAAACATTATTAAGTGTGTTCAGTGGCTGCTCGAGTTGAACAGGAAAAGAAAGCACACACATATCTTTAATTATGACAAGGACTGCTTTCTTTAAAAGAAAAAATTTTACTTGGGAACTCAACGCTGCCTCCATGGATGGGGTGGATTTATTCCAGTGGGAGGAGAGCAGGATTGGGACCTTGAGGTGGAGCAAAGCAGCACCACCTCAGCAGGGTGGGAGCTCAGGGTGCTCCCTCCTCCTGCATCACCAGTCCATGCCCACGGCACGTGGCATCCATCAGCCAGATCCCAGCTCTCCTTCTGGTGCAAACCCACTTGTGCTTCCAAGTGCTTTTGGCCATCTGTCCGTCACAGGCAGTGCTTCCCAACTGCACTGATTTCATTAACCCTAATATATTTTAAGATCTTGCACAGATTAAAAAAAAACCCCAACCCACCATCAGTTTTTCTGCAGGGCCTCATCTAAAGGCCCATCAAGGCGAGGAGAGGCCTGTGCTGACCCCGGTGGATCCAGCTCTGCTTCCACACTTCATTTATCAATTATTCATCAGGAGACAGCACAGTTACCGATGCAGGGGAATCCTACAGGACACGTGTCCTGGTCCCCCTGCAGGTCCCAGCTCTGGGGGGCTCTGGCAGGGTGAGGAAGAGCACAGAGCTGGCAGAGCACAGCCACACTGCCACCCTGTCAGGTGGGGACAACTCAACATGCCCCAAACCAAAGCTTCCCTTCTTTTTTTCCCCTCCTTTGCCTCCAAGTCACCATCAAGGCTCAGAATGGAGAGCTCTTTGGAGAAATTGGGAAATGGCAGTGATTTGAGTGGGACACTCAAAGGCACTCTGCAATTCAGCCCAGTCAGGAGAAACTTCCCTCCCAGCCCCACCACAGCTGTGCCTCCCCTATGGAGGAGAAAGAAACACCAGAACCTCGCCTCCTCTGCAAGGGGAAGAAGGCATGGGAGAGCCTTCACTGCCTCCCAACACCTCTGAAATCATTCCAGCTCGAAATATAATTATTATGATCTAATACAGTCATATATTAATGTTGGCAAGAGCTCCTCGCCTTAATACCAGCCCGGAAAGCCTCCAGTAATCCAGGGCCTGCCAGGTGACAGCAGTGCCACCAACACACCCTCACAGGTACTGACACCAGGGGGGCTCATCTGTGACCCTGGAGAGGGGAAACCCAGCAGCTGGACTGCCAGTGCTCTGTGAGACACCAGCCACTGCTGTGGTCACCCACCAGCACCCCTGGAGCTGCTGTCCCAGCAGGGTGGGCAGCCAGTCACCACCATCCCCAAGGGCACTGAGTCCCTGTTTGCATTTAACCTCAACAGAAATTAACATCTTTTCATTCCCCTGCATTTCTTTTTGGATGTTTGTTTTGGTTTGTTTTGGTTTGGTTCTGAGCCTTTTTTCTTTTTTTTTTTTCTTCTTTTTTTTTTTTAGGAACGCAAAATTGGATGGGAAAAAATACATTCAAATGTAAGGAGGCTGTAAAGAAAACCATTCTTAAGTCCAGGGAGGCAGGGAGTGTCCTCCCAGTCAGCTGTGTGGGACAAGGAATGTGTTGAATAAATTGGGCTAAGCAACTCCTCCACAACTCTACAGAAAAAGACACTTTTCAGAAGGTTTCACTGTTGCTGGCTTTTGCATAAAACACCTCACTCCACCTGCTTATTATTACTTTTTTACCTAATCTACCCAACCCCACCAGTGTGCACCTTCTGAGAGTTCCCAAAATATTATCAACTTGGAGAAAAAACAATGAAAACCAAGGAAGTATTGGTAAAAAAGAGGCGCTGCATTTTTCAAGGATGAGCAAGATGCACTGGTAGCAAAGTACTTCCTATAATCTTCCATTACAGGGTGAAGGTTTTAATAAAGTGCAATAAAAAAAGCTCACATTTTGATCTTTTCCCAGAGCTAGACATGGTTTAATTAGCTTGATCTCATTATGTAAACTGGAAAGGAAAAAAGAGCACCATTAAAGCAATATCCCACTGGCAAATGAGACAACCTTGACATCAACTATGATATTTTCTTGGAGAACTCTCCCCTGCCTTTGATGCAGCTTCCACACCTCTTCCCCATCACCAGATCTTCATCATCCCACCTTTTCCAGCTGCCCTGCTCAATCCAGTGGCATTTCTTGGTTTCTGCTTTCCCCCAAGCAGCCTGGAAAATGCTATTAGGGGAAAAAAAAATCCAGCTAGATGCTGTCTTGGTTGTATTTAGCCCGAGATCACTCAGCGTGCTCTTTAGAAAAGATCAACTGGAACTAAACGTTGCCATAATATACTCCATCTGTTAAAGTACATACTTTTGTAATAACACATTCAGAATTCAATAAGAAAAGCCAGAATTACAAACAAGGTGTCCATAATGAGCCTCAATATAATTATTAAAGCAGATAAAGTAAACCTGGGTTTCAATACAAGGAAGTTATTTGGACCTTAATGATAATCAAAAGTAAAAAAGCATCTGTAATTTCTGCTGAAATGTATTTCAGAAAGTCAACTAAGTGCACGTCACTTTGTTAAGACTATTCTTATTATTGTGTTTGCACTGACAGCAAAATGCTTCTTAGTTCCAGCTCCTGGGATATATAAAAACATGATTAGAGCACTATAACAATACAACAATGGATTAATTTGCCCAAGCATTACATTTGGATCTGAAAGACTTTGATAATTTATTTTACCAACTGAAAGGTGGTTATTTTGGGATCCTGGCTCAGAACTAAGTAGTTCAGTGCAGCATTTTTAATTTTTTTTTTTAAATATTCCAGCACTGGCAGCACTGTGAGGTTCCAGTGATTTTCTCCTGTTTGCCTGTAACCCTGAGCTTTTGTGCCAAGCCTTATCCTGGGATTTAGCTTGGGCTGCCTACTCCAAAGGGCAGCACACATCCCACAGCCTACAAAACAACCAGGCAGTGGTGATTTATCAGGTAAAACTGCTACCCAAGGAACAGAAAATGATGGTTTTTGGAGATACTGAACAATCTTACCTTGAACAGGCAAGGAGAGCATAGAGAACTAATCCATGTTGAACACTGAAGGTAACAAAGATGGACCAAAAGCTGTTGGGAAGTCTGGCCTGGAGGGCAGATGATATAAAGGAAAGTAATTAACTCATCTGCTGAGTGTCAAGCAGAGCCATCCTCTACAATGGCAAGATTAGTATGGAATAATCACAGATTATCAACAAATTCAGGTGCTCCCTCTCAAATTAGAAGGGGATTAGAAAGAAGTTGCCATTTTGGCTGAAAATGCAGACCAGAACCATGTTTTTCCAACAGAGGAGCTCAGTTATGGGGCTGTCCCAAAAGAAGTGGGTCTGCAGAGGTAGGAACAGCCCAAGGATCAGGAACAAAAAAAAAAAAAAAGCCAGAAATACCCAACAGCATGTATGTGACAGCACAGACAGGACGAGCACAGCTCTGACCCTAGGCCCTTAAAATCAGGGAATCACAGGATCATTTAGGTTGGAAAATCTCTCTGAGATTATCCAGTCCAGCACTGCCAAGGCCACCACTCACCCGTGTTCCCAAGTGCCACATCCCCATGGCTTTTATATTCTTCCAGGGATGGGGACTCCTCCTCTGCCCTGGGCAGCTGTGCCAGGGGTGGACAAACCTTTCCATGAAGAAATTTTCCCTGATGTCCAACCTAAACCTCCCCATGCCCAGCCTGAGGCCATTCCCTCTCCTCCTGTCCCTGTTCCCTGGGAGCAGAGCCAGAAGGTCCCCCCTGAGCCTCCTTTTCCCCAGGCTGAGCCCCTTTCCAGCTCTGGGTTATTGTTTCAGGAATATCCTCAACTCCAAGGCAGTGAGATTTATCATGTAGCAAATAGCCCAAATCTTGCATGAGACTTTTTTTTATCCTAAAGGAGATTGTTAGGAAGACTGAAATTTCCCTGCTCTTCATCTTCCTCCCTAACTCGTTATTTTGCAGTTAACTTTTATGCTTATTTTTTGGTTTTACAAACTAGAATTTGGTCAAGTATAACATGCCACGTGCCCTTTTTTTCACTTGAGGAGTAAAACAGACCAAATTTTCCTTTTTTTTTTTTTTTTTTTTTTTTTTTCCCCCAGAAGAGAGGAAAAACAATAATGGGGTCAGGACTCAGTGATGTGGCTCTTTAAAAGTGCCAGTGAAGTTTTCTGGAAGGTCTCATTCTCCAAGTTTTAATTAAAGTCATAAAGCTTATAAATGCTCTTTGTCAGATTTTCTTCCCTGGAGAGCTGGGGGCAGAAGCTGCTGGGTGAGGATTACAAACAGGACATGCAATTGGCCTCTCCAAAGGGGCACCAGGCAAGAAGGGTGGGTCTGAAAAACCTGGAATTTTGTGAGGATTTCAGCAGCCTGAAATACTGTCTGGAGTTCATATGTAGTGTTTTATAAGGAGTTTGTCCCCTCCCCAGCCTACAGCAAGCCAGACAGTGGGATAGCATGGATTTGGGAAAAGAAGAGGAGGATAATGGGCAAATGGAGGCTTGTCTGTCTCCTCACAGCCATCTTAAAACTCTTCCTGCCCTGCTTTCCATATAGAACCACGTGAGCTTGCCATTCATTACTATCAGTGCCTTGCCAGATTTGGATGATTGCCCAATGCTAGTGTTGCCAGAAATCCAAAACATCACAGGGGTGATTCATCTGATGCCTTGACAGCTCTGGAGCTGGGCTGGGAGGGGGGGAGACCCAAAAACCCAAATACCAAAGGATGGAAGGATCTCAAATCCTGCTGGAGCAACAAACAAACTCTCTTCTATTCCAGATCCACCAGGAACTGGAGTGACAGGACATAGAGTAATGGGCTGAAACTGAAAGAGGGGAAAGTTAGGTTAAATATTAGATAGAAACTCTTCCCTGTGAGGCTGGAGAGGCCCAGGCACAGGTTGCCCAGGGAAGCTGTGGCTGCTCCTGGATCCCTGAAAACTTTCAAGGATGGGACTTGGAGCAGCCTGGGACAGTGGAAGGTGTCCCTGCCCATGGCAGGAGTGGAACAGGAGGAGCTTTAAGGTCCCCTCTGACTCAAACCATTCCATGGTTCTACCCTGGCAAAGCCCTTCCCCCTTGATGCTGTTTAAGTCCTGTTTATACAGTGCTCGCTCATCCAAAGAGTTCACAACTGGAGAACAAGGGAGGCTTTGTACCTCCTTGCTCTGCTATGTTAAAAATTGATTTAGCATAATGGTTTCAAAGAGATTCAAATCCAATTTTGTAAATCAAAGCAGGAACTGTACTGACTCATTCCACAGCAGCAGAAAGGAACCTGCTGAATTCTGAAAACGACAGTCGCAGCCCTGAGCCTCTGTTAACACACACACACTCAAAAAGTGATGAACCAAACAAACCCACGGTTTAATAAGCTGATTTTTATTGAGTGCATCTGCTCTCCACATCTCTAAGAAGGGATTTTAGAACCCCATAATGGTTTGGGTTGGAAGGGATCATAAAGATCACGTAGTTCCAACCCCCCTGTCACAGGCAGGGACACCTTGCACTAGACCAGGTTGTTCCATGCTAATCATCACCATCATCAAAATTTCCAGATCTTCTCCAGATGATTTTCATCTGGAGAAGTAAAGCAGGCAGCTTCTTGGTTAGCCACAGCTTCTCAGGCAGCATCATCCAGCTGTCCTGCTCATTGTGGGGTACTCATGGCTAAACCAACATGGGATCCTTTCTCCTACAAGCATTTATCATCATTCAGGAGTCAGCTTTGCATTATTCAGTTCTATAAACGGCTTTCAGCATCAAACTTGATTTACAAAAAGAAAACAAAACAAAAAACACCACCAACAACAAAACAAAAAAAACAAAACAAAACAAAAAAAACCCTCAACCCATAAACAAACACAAATGGGGAAAATAAGATAAATTGAGATAAAACAAATGCGCTCTGCACATGTTCTAAGAACTCCAACATACAAACTACCTCCTTCAAGGAAAACACATTCCCTTTAATATCCTGGATATGCAGAAATAGCTGTAAAGCAAAAAATGCACACATTCAGAATCATTTATAGTGAGTATCTTTGATGGTGACGGCACCACTTGAAGTAAACACAGCCACAGTTGACAGAGCCTGATTCCAGGCAGGACAGAGATGTTCTGCTGGCTGCAGACAGCCCAGCACTCATTAGATCTTTGAAACAAATTCTGCCTCATTTCTTACAAGCAGTACAGAAATCCTATCACTAATTCACATATAAACAAGCAATCTGAGCTTTAAAGAGCACCTGAACTCTGCACAGGCATGGAAGGAATTGTGGATATTCCAGCTCAAGTACTTACATAGATAAGGTGGGGTTTGGTGGGGTCATTTAATTTTGTTTTCTTTTAGAGAGAAGATATTGACATTTTCCCTGGATTTCTTTTGAATTCAACACTTAACCTTGTTTATGCTACTGATTTCTCACCTAAATCAAGATCTCTGTGCTAGGACACAGAAGTATTTTGTGTTTATCCCCAGTTCCCCAGCTCTACCAAATCTATTCTACAAAATCCCCATGGAAAGATAAGGGCTTGTCCCAGGGACACATTTAGTGGGATTTGGAGCCATAGAAGCAGGAGGTGTGGAGGAAGCCCTCATGTCACAGACATTATCCCAGTGAATGTTTTAGAGCTGGGAGCAATGAGGAGGAGGCAGTCACAAATTTCCCACTGAGAGGAATGAGATTAAAGAAATTCCTACAGAGAATGGCACACCTGGGGTTGGTGGGAGGAATCAGACCCACGCCCTGCCCAGGGCTGCAAAAACAGGTAAAGCCCTGGCCAAACCCAGATCCCAGACAACTCTGAGAATGTCTGAGACAGAGTGGGTGAAGCTCTTCACTCATCCCCTTTTCTTCTGCTGTCACTCCAAGCCCCCACTACAACAGGCACCAGGCACTGCTGATTTTGCATCCTCCTAAGCCACCTGGAAAAATCCCCCTTCCCCTGGGATGGGGAGCACATTCCAGCACCACAGCAGCTCTGCTGGCTCAGGCACCCCCAGGCTCCAGGGACAGCATCCCAAGCACAGCAGCTTTGCCAACTTTGCCTGTGGGCCAGCACGTGCCACCAGAGTCATCCCCAGGAGCATGGGAGCTGTCCTGGTGTGGCTCAGATATGGATTAGGGAAGGGGAAAAGGAAGGAAGAAATTGTTCCTTCTCCTCCCGCCGAGATGTGAACCAAATACAAACATCCCTTAATTAGCAACACCCTCCAAATCCCTGGCAGCTGTAGTTTTGATGGGCATTTCATCTAATCCAGCAATTCTTTGCATGGAAAACAACCACCTCAGCCCCACTTGGAGGATTATGGATTTCCATGGATTTCTGTGGGTGCTGAGTTAACTCCCGACGCTTCGAGCACCAGTCACAGCGAGACATTCCCAGGGGACACATGAACTGCCTCAGCTTCAGCCAGGGCTTCCAGCCCAGCTCCAGAATTCCCTAACTGGAAAAGATCACACCAGTACAGCCAGAAAAAAAAAACCATAATATTTTTTTCCCTTTGAAAAAGTGAGAAATATTTTGGAAATGCACCCATCTCTCCTCCGCTCTGTCATCACCATCACGAAGAACCTTCAGTGCACAGCAGCAGCTCTCACCTCGCAAGGTTTTTGTCCCTTTTGTTGCTTTTATCTCACATGAAGTAAGAGGACAAATGGTGGGCTCTCATTTCAAGGAGAAAATGATCTTTCCCAACTTCCATGCCTGTGGGAAGGCTCTGTCCTGGGAGGATCCTGGAGATCCTGGCTGCTCCTCAGGGATGAGGACCCAGGAACAGGTACTGTACTGAGAGCCGGCCTGCAGCAAGGAATTAATGCAAATGAGAAAAATGAGTATTTAAATAAAACATTTATTAAGGACAGATTAACTCTGCCAATCACTGCTCACTTTTGTTTTGCTGCATGCGTGTTCGGAGTGGCTGCACAAAAACCAGTTTTGGTTTTTCCAGGGTATATTTAGCTATGTATTTAGAAGTGCAGCATCCTCCAAGATTTTTTTTTTTATTAAAAATGAAGTGCATTTCCTTGTGCAAAGAAGTACAAATTGCTACTTAAACTTTCTTCTATTGTCTATTTGCCTGCAATTTCCACCTCATTTACAGCCTTTTTGTGTCTGCCCTTTTGTTTAGTTTTTACCTTTGACGTTCTCTTAATTTCTCTTCAGAGATACCTGACACCTTTACATTAAACTCACAATACCCATAATTCGGGAGTTTTGGGAGAAAGGCTGCTCAGCAGCAGCAGCAGCTCTCAGCCAGGATGAGAATCCTGGTGTCTGCCAGGAGGTTTGGAAAATCATTTCCAAAAGGAATTTTCATTTCTCCAAGGTTTCTATGGAGAGGAAGGAGCATTGGCACACTGTGGTGGGTTGACCTCGGCTGGACCCCAGGTGGGCACTCAGCCACTCCATCCCTGCCCTCCCCAGCTGGTTATGGGAGAAAAAATACAGTAAAAGATTTGTGGGTTGAGGTAAGGACAGGAAGAGATCAGCAACTACTGTCATGGCTAAAACTTTGGGAAATAAATTTCTTTTATTACCAATCAAATCAGAATTAAGAACTACATCAGAAAAGCACCTTCCCCCCACCCCTCCTTCTTCTCAGGCCAAACCTCACTCCTGGTTTCTCCACCTCCTCACTCCCAGCAGCACAGGGGGACGGGGAATGGGGCTTGGTCATTCCCAGGAATCCTGCAGCCAGACAGGGGCCCAGCACAGGGCCCAGCAAAGGAGGATGACCATGAACCAACTGCTCAAGCTCCAAGGTGTGCAAAGACATCCCCTCACTTCCATAACTCCCTCCTCCTCCTCCTCTTCCTCCTCCCAGTTGTTTCTTACAATGACCTTGGTGCCACTACACATGTCCAGGGCTGCCAGGTGCCCAGATCCACACTGATATTTGGGAAGCAGCAGCTCTACAACCATCCAAGGGTCTCAATCTCCTTCAGAACTGTCACAGATTGAAAGATTCAACCCATCACCCACGCTGGGTGGACCCACTGGGGTGGGGATACAATCCTACCTCAGGAACAACCCCACCAGCAGAGACCCCCACTCATCTCCCCCCTATCTCAGTTGAGTCCCATCCCCACCTAAATGGGATTTACTGACCTAAATCCCTCTGTCTCCTGCAGCCCCAAGCCTCTCATCCACCACAGCAGGGGTGGGACAGGACCTACCCGAGCTGGCCCCTGCTCAGGAGCAGCTTTTGCTTCTCAGCCATCCCTTCCCAAGGCTTTCTGGGTATGCAGAGGAAGCACAGCACCCATCTGCAGCTCCCCACCCTCCTCAAAGGCCCCCCAAACTGAACCCAGCCAAAGCATTTTTGCTTCATCTTGGTCCTTTTCAATCTTGATTTCCTTTCAGCGAGTGTTCCAGTGCAGCACTGCTGATAACAATGGGGTTATAATATATTGCTGTTAGAAGAAATAATGAGAATCTCCTCCACCTCAGCATCTCCCGGAGCCCGCCAGGGCTGGAGTGGCTCTTCAGTGCACACCAAGGACAGGGCACACTCAGAATGGTTATTGTGAAAATCACTGAGACCATCACTCCAGCCCTCAGCAGATCAGTCATGCCCCTTCTGCTAATGCTTCCATTTTGTTTGCAGAATAAAGTGAAACTGGTTTGCCCCTAAATGTTTGCTTCCTTTCTCTCCAAGCACTCCTGTGCTCTTGTTTCCTCCCCTCCTGATCTCAAACCAAAACAGCTGTTTGGTTTTGCTCCCCGTGCAGCACAATCAGCCTATTTCCCATTAATGAAGGAGAGGGGAAAGCAAAAAAAAAACCCCAAAACTCAAACACAAGGACAGTCGGGAATTGGCATCTCCATCAAACACATTGGCATGACAGTAACATGAAAAAATAAAGCAAATCAAAAGACTCTTGGCCATGAAAATGTGAATTTCCTAGAATTTTCACTGTGTCTCGAGACTGAAGGGCTTCATAAAATCACAGAATGGTTTGGGTTGGGAGGGACCTAAAAAATCATCTTGATCCACCCCTGCCCTAGGCAGGAACACCTTCCACTATCCTAGGCTGCTCCAAATCCTGTCCCATCCTTGGACACTTCAGGGATCCAGGGGCAGCCACAGCTGCTCTGCACACTCTGTGCCAGGGCCTGGCCACCCTCCCAGGGAACAATTCCTTCCCAGTATTCCATTATTCCTTCCCAATATCCCAATATCCCATTACTCCTTCCCAATATCCCAACATCTCAATATTCCTTCGCAATATTCCTGTGGCAGTGGGAAGCCATTCCCTGTGTCCTGTCCCTCCATCCCTTGTCCCAAGTCCCTCTCCATCTTTCCCTGCCCACTCCAAGCACACAGGAGGGAGGATAAAGCCCTGTGAGCTGCCAGCACCACGTTTTCCCCTCCTGGAAACACCACCCAGCAGTGGCACCGTGGAGCGCCAGGTCGGAAGCGCTGAGATTTGATTTTCATCTGCTTTGTTAAATTCCTGCTAATTGCTCTGAACGCGCTTCCTCGCCGCGCCTTTATCGCTTAATTCCTCCTGGGCATTCGCTCCCGAGTTTCACTAAGTGCAGCAGGAAAATGAAAACCACACGCCGATGATGTAATCACTCACGGCCTTCGGGAAAAACAGAGCACAGGTGGTTTTTTTGGGGGAGGATTTGGGTTTTTTGTGACCAATGGCCATCATCAGGTTTTGTAAACTGATGAAAACTGAGCAGAAAACGCTGCAGTCCCATCAATACCACGAGGCTGGGTGTGATGGCTTTAAGTCCAGTGTTTTATAATTGATTAGAACATTGGGAAGGGCAGCAGAAAGACTCCAAAGTGAAAAAGTTGGCTCAGAGGTTGTCCCTGGATCCCTGGCAGTGTCCGAGACCAGGCTGGATGGGGCTTGGAGCAACCTGGGATAGTGGAAGGTGTCCCTCATTCCCTGGTGGAACAAGATGAGCTTTAAGGTCCCTCCCAAGCCAAACCATTCTAGGATTGTATGAAGTTTTAATAAAATTCACCTCTAACCTTCCTGGTTTAGACTGAGAGAACTTGTCACCACAAAATAAGAAACTTTAGCACATCTCCAGTCATCAGCAAGCTGCAGCCAGCAGGAATTAATGCATTAATGCTCTTTTACTCCCCGACAACAAGGATGTAAGATCCATAACTCCCAAACAATATTATGCACAGCACATACTTTTCATCATTACGCATTAATAGATTTGGGAGTGAAAGTTGGAGGGGTGGTGTTACATGTCAAAATTAATTATAATGCCAATAAGCTGAAATTCAACAGGGAAGATCAGGTTGACTAAATTATTGTGTTGAGTTATCAGCACTGAAAAAAGCAACTGCAAGAGGCTGTAGCCTTTGGCTGCAAATCCAAATGTAGACTGAAAAATAATGAGAAGAAAAAAAAAAAATCCCAGCCTAACCCAACCCAAATTGCAGAGGATTTGAAGTGACTGAGAACAGTTCTAAGTTAGGCTGAATTTATACAGGATATAATTTTGCATTGCAGCTGTTGGAGGGTTCAATTGGATCTTAACTTTTCATCACAGGCTGACTAAAATTTGGGATCAGTGGCCACAAAGGGTGTCAGCTCAGGTAAATCAGGCTGTTTGCTTTCTTTGCACTGGAAAGTCCAGCTCCACTTCTGTAAGACTTTTCCAGTGTCTTTCCAGATGAGGCACCACCAGCATCCTTAAGGACAATCAAAGGGAAACCATAAATTCCCCCCATGCTGAAAACAGGCCAGCTGGCAACTTCAGAAGAACACCATGATTAATACAATATTGTGAAAATAAAACTAAACCAAAAAAAACCCAAAACCCTACAAGCAGAGACCCTCTCTAAGCCCACAGCATTAAAGCATTCGCTGCTTTCCTAAGAGCTGAGTACTAAGAAAAATCTTATTTTGTACAAGGATGAGAACAAGCAAGAACCACATGGACATTTAATTCCTACAGAGCCAATTAAATGGGAACAATAAAATCCAGTCTGAGTTAACGCTGGACAAAAGGATTAAGGAATGAGGGAAGACTTATTTATAAACATCCACACGAAAACCTGGTTAAGAAGAAGTAGGGAAATTAATAAAATATAAAAAGGAATGATTCCAATATGGCTAAGAAGGGGAATTCCTTTATTAAATTTGTCTTCAAAAGTAAATTAAGGGAAGATGTCTGTGTTATCAGAGTGATGGTGAGTTTACAAAAATAGCTTCCACTGAAGGAGGGGAAAAGGGAGTATCTGGAAAATGCAGACATGTGCCAAATCACTCAATCTGTGCAATTAACCAAGGAAATAAAGTGTTGTTATTTGTAAAGAATTATTTTTTAGAAGGGAAATCTAACAAATTCCTTCAAAACATAAGGCTAATACATAACTCTAGAAATTACTTAAATGGATGGATGCAATTAAGTTCTATTCCTAGCAAAAGAATGGGGAGAACATAAAAAAAAAAAAAAAAAAGTATCTGCTGCAGAGAGCAGCTCAGCAAGCTGCAAGTAGAGAACACCTCGTCAGGCACAGTCAGTTAGCACAACTATTTATTTAAGGAAAAGAAGAATGGAAATGCCACATGGATTACAGGAGCATTTTCCAGAGACAATCCTAAAATTAAAAGCAAAAATCTGAGCAGCCTCAATTCTGTCAACTTTAGAAGGGATTAGGATTTAGCACCTGCAAGGCCAACTGGAAACAAAGCAGTTGGAGAAAACAGCCAAGGAATCACATGGATCTGTGTTAGATTTAATTTTAACACCTTTGTTAACGATGTGGGAGAGGAAAGAATACAGTTTATTAAGTTTCACCTACTATGTAGTGAAATGTATTGCAGGATTAGACAGGAAAAATAAATATAAACAAAGCAAGTCTTGCTTTGATTGCCTGGGACATTACAAATTTGGGAAGGTGCCTCACTTCACTCAGGACCACCTGGTGAACAGCACTCTAGAAATTCCCATGCCCTCTTGAGGAGGCCCTCCCAAAACTGCCAGATCTGAAAGGAGATGTCAAAATCACACAAAGATTTTTCCTTTTGGAAAAAACAGAACTGAAGTTGAGGAGATATCACCAAACCACAGCCACAATCCAAGAAGGAGCTGTTGGGGATGCATGCACCCAAAGAGGGAGCTGGAAGGGCAGAGGCCAAGCAGCTGGAGATGAAATTGCAGAAGGACGTGGCAGCTAAAAGGACAGTTTGGTTTCAGAGGCAGAACACACACGACTCACATAGCAGGATGTTCCAGTCTCCTCTCTCCACAGATGTAATTAATCCATAAATGGAATAATGTATTCACTTCTGGACACCTCATTACCAGAGAAGACATTGACAAATGGAACCGAGTACAAAGAAAACAACAAAAATGTTTAAGGGTTTGAAGGGAAAAATTTCTCTGGGAAGATCAAAAGATTTGAATACCTCCAGCTCTAAGCAAGAGCACAGCTTAGTTGGACGAGATGTGTATCAATATGTGCTTGAAAGATGTAAACATCAAGCAGAAAAACCAGCATGGAGGGCTTTTAGCAGGAAAAATGGAATCAAATTAATAAAAAAGAAAACTTGAGATGAAAATCTTGTTGTCCTATTAGGATGTACAGTTAGTCTTGAGAGATTGTGGGACACGTTTGCAAGGGAACCAGACTGGATCAATCCTTAATAAATGTCCAGCAGCCAAGGAGAGGTTTAGAACTTCCATGGTGATCTCTGACATCTGTTCCCCTTCTTATCTTAGATATTGATATAATCCAGTTGTGGACTCTCACATAAGTACCTTATTTAAAGACCTGAAGAAATGTAATAAATCAAAGTAACAGCAGATATGCATGGCTCCCTCAACCCAGATCACAGCTGATGAACTCAATCCAATCATCCCTGATCTCCCAAAACTGCAGCAGGTCTCTAATGATAACAAAAACTGCAAAGACAGACAAAATGGGGGGGGGGGGGNGAAATCTGTTAGACCTGCTTTAAATAACCCAGATAGCTCCTACACCCCCCCACTGCCAGGGCCACAAACCTTTCCCAAGCAAACCCTGTCTCCAAGTCCATCAGACTTTGCCCAAGGAGATCCTGCCAGGTCAGATTAAGCCTTTGTATGAGGACATGTTCAATAGCAACACATTCCTCTTCTTCTGCTCACCTCAGAGTGTACCAACAACTAACTGAAATCAACCCTCTACTGAAAGGAGATAATTAAAAAACTGCATTAAGCCAGATTAAGCAAGCCTACAGCACCATTTAATGACTCCTGTCATCAGAGTGACACTTGGTAGCTGTGCCCCATCCAGCAGATTGTTATCTGAAGGACTAAACCATGGAATTTTCTTTAAAAAGAGCCTTTCAGAGCAGCAAGTAGGGAAAAACCAAAAACAAACCAGCCAATTTGATAGGAAACCCCACACCAAAAAAACCTGGTGTCATCCTCCCCTCTCTGCTCCAGCAGCAAGGCTCACCCAGGCAATACCTTTCCATTGGCACATGGAGCTGCCAGGCTGTCCTTGGCAGTGTTCCTGCAGTCAAGAGCACTGAGCTCATGGGATTTATTTCCCTTTCCTAAGGGATGGCAGACAGCAGCTCCTCATCCAACCCCAGACCCAGAGCCCTGGGCTGAGCTGAGCTGCAGACAGACACAGAGCCATAAAACACCTCAGGATTCCTAGTCTCTTTTTTTTTTTTTTGAACTTTAACAAAAGGTTAAACTGTAAAAAAAAGAAAATCTGCAAGGCAGGTCATGTAGAGGCTCTCTCCTGGCACCCACATGGGGCTGTGTTTATGGGTTATGGATGTGCCTCAGCCTGGGCTGCTGCACACTCCATGCCCTGGGTCTCTCTTTTTCTCCAAACATTCTGAAGAACAAGAGGAACCTCTGCAGAGGTTGGCAGCCTGTGCTGCCCAGGCACTGCCTCATTACCATGACGAAGAGAGGTTTGAGCATCCTTCAGCAAACTCGAAGGTTCCCTTCTAGCTTCCCACTGGAAACCTGGCACTGAGCATCCCCTCTCAGAGCACTGAGCTCCTGATATCCTATTTACTCAGGCAGAGGAACAGCAGCAAATACATTTTAGGGCCTTTTACAGTTCTTAATGAATTGTCTGTGTCTATAGGATTCCTCCCAGTCTCACAGCACTGCCACAGTGCTGTGCTCACTGTCTGCAGCCCCTGTGGTAGCTCCCAATAAAGTCACGAACTTCTTGATCAATTCTTCCCTCCCCAAAACACTACAAGGAGGGCTTGGCAGGCTTTTACCGTGTGAAAATGTCAATGTTTGTTGCTTGCTGAGGAAGGATTTACAGGCAGCCTGAGCCAAGCAGCTTGTTTCACACCTTCCCATGTCAGGGGAACAGTGTTCTCCTCTGGAAGGCACGTCCCAGACGCTGCAATAATGCAGACACAGATCTGTCAATCACCAGCAATGCGACTCTGGGAGAGCTTTCCAGAGGGAAACATTGAGATCCCAACACAGAATGGCCAGCTGAACATCCCACCCTGCTGCTTCCTGCACCATCCCTGCTCCACAACCCAGCCTGCAAGGAGTACCACTGGAAACTCAGGATGCACAGGAGAGGAGACAGCGCAACTGGGAAAAAAGTCCTGAAAAATAAGAGAATTTTGGTAGCTGTATGATGATACTGTGGGCTGATATGCAAACGAAATATGGGTATTCTAATAAAGCCTCACCCAACCTAAAGACATGGCCAGCAAGAGCCAAGAGCTGAGGTTTGTCAGGAAAACCCAGGGAGCCTTCAGAGGGCATATTCCTGAATCCCTGATTCTTCAGTTAATGTGAATTTAATGATGAGATGTGATTAGATCTGTGTTACCCTTGCTAGGGAGGTGACACCACATGAGATGAGCACACTTAAGAGGCCACTCTGCTGATCCTCAGGAGTTCTGTGGTTTAGAGGAGCCTGCATCAACCTGCATACAGCACAGGTGAGTGATGCCATTTGCACAGCAGTCCCCTGACTTTTTCCCCAGCCCTGATGTCCAAGAGGGTTCTTTCAGCTTGACTAATTCAGAAGAAACTTCAGCCAACACCCTCAGACCTCTAGAGGGGTCTGCACCAGACAATATGTCAGCAGGAAAGCAAACACACCCATCCTGCTCTCATTTCTGCAAAGGTTCTGCCCCACCACACCTTCTGTTAGCATCTGCATGTCAAATCAGCCTCTCTACAAAGGCTCTAATTTCCTCCTGTGCTGCACCCAGAATGAAGCTCAGAAGTGCTTAGAGCCCAGAGTTACTCCCCTGTTTGCCAAAGTCCAGCTCCCAAACTGGGCCTCCACTCTTGGGCTATTCCCCCATCAACCCTTCAGCACAGTCCCACAGGTGCCATCTCCTCACTCCACAGGATTTCCACAGCCATGTACAGCTGTATTGCAGGAGGTCCCACGGCCTTTCTGGACACTCCCCTGCCTCCAACTTCACCTCCAAGGAGGATGTGCTGCCACACAGTTTACACTAAGACATGGCTGAGCTGGGAAAGGCTCCATTACATGAGACACGGGCGCTTCATTCCAGTGTGGTTTTAGGATCCTACAAAACCTGTGTGAGGAGGGGGTTCCTGGGTACCCAGAGAGCAGGAAGGCAGCCCTGGGATGCTGCTCTCCCTGAGCCCCTGGGGGAGGCACCTGCTCTCACACCCAGGCAGTGGGTGACACCCCACACCCCACCAGCAAGCCTTTGTCTCCCCGAGGCTGCTTCTCACCCGAGACAGGCTCGTGCCTCATGTGAACACAGCTGACATCCTGACAAGCACAACAAGTCTGCCCCAGCTGCTAACAAGACTCTCTCTGCTTTTATTTTTTTCTAGATACTCTACACAGAACAACCAGGTTTCTCTGTATAAATTGTAGGTGCTAGAAAACAAGGTGTTGAAATGACTTCGATTACACTGGAAGAATATCCCTCTGTGTCCTTAGGGAAAAGAGAGAGGAGAGAAAACACATTTAAAAAAAAATTACTGGCTCCTGTATAAACCTACTTTTACACTGGGGCAATGTTTAAAAAGAAGAAACAAAGACCTTTGTGTGAGTTCACAGAAGAGGAAGGTGAGTCCAGGGAGCAGATCCACTCTCCTACTCAGCAGATCCACAAAAGCCACAAAAGAGCAAAGCCACAAAAGAGAATCCCAGAGTGGTTTGGGATGGAAGGGACCATCCTGTTCTCCACTCTGCCATGGGCAGGGACACCTTCCATCATCCCAGGCTGCTCCAAGCCCCGTCCAACCTGGCCTTGGACACTTTCAGGAATCCAGGAGAAGCCACAGGTGCTCTGGGCAACCCCTTCCCTACTCAAAGGGAAGAATTCCTTCCCTGTCTCTGCAGTGAAGGCCCAAGCTGAAGCTGGGCTGTGCTGGGATGCTCTGCAGCCAGAGGGATCCGGGATGCAGCAGCAGGAATGGGAAGCTCCAGGCTGCGGCTGCGCAGCCACTCGCACCCAGCACAACTCAAGCTGCCATGGGAAGAGGTCGTTTCATTTGATTTTGGGATTTTTACTTTTTTTTTTTCAAAATATCTCAACATTTTGTTTTTCAAGTCCTTAATAAATTTTTTGCCCTAAATTTTTTCATGGAGCTTCACAGCTCTGCTTACAACAGCGCTTGTCACCCCATCGGGAAAAGACAGCAGGCACGGATTAATTTTTGAGGAAAGCTGCTTTCATGCCAGTGCACTTGGCAGTAGAGAATACAAGAAGAGCTATCCCAAAAATGCAGTATTTATGAGAGGAGTGGTTTCTAAAATTGTTTTCGCTATGGATACCAAGAAGCACCACCTGATTCCTGACTCCCCTTTCTGCACATGTTTTCCTGGGATTATTTTTAAGGTGACATCTATTTCACAGAACTACAACCTCAAAGCAAAACACTTCTAGCTGGACATCCAGCATGACCCGTTTCCAAAAGTCACTGTGGAGGGTTTGCAAATGGAAACTGCACTTTTATACCTGCAGAAAAAAATAAAACGTTGCCCTCAGAAACAGAAAGATTCTCTCAGTGCGGTTGCGATTCTGAGATTTAATTATCTCAGCCCAGAACTGCAGGTATCAATGCTTCAGAGCTAAAGAACAAACAAGGCAATTATTCCCAGAAGTCCTCCTTTTACCCCTCTAACAATCGCCAGGGTTACAAACATGCCAAGGTCAAAGAATGTGTAATAAAGAAATTTATTTCCAATTGGAATGCACAGAAACCTTGCACTATAATGGTGGAAGAGCAGTGGTGTGAAGCTCAGCAGCATTGAGATTAATGCATGGCTAAAGATCATAAGGACTATCACGGAGCCGTGTCTGAAATGACAAGGAATAAAATTACCCAGCATCTTTCCAACCAACTCCAGCTCCTTCCCCCTCCAGATTCCTGCTGAGCCGCCCAGCCCGGAGCTCTGCCGTGCATCAGCCACGTTCCTGTGCCCTGGGATGGCTCCAGGATCTGCAGTGATGCTCTGGGAGGGAACTTTTGGGATTTGCCCTCTCCAGTGTGAATGGAGAGTAGAGGGGGAAAAAAGCCCTTTCTGGTGGCAGCCTCCAAAGGGTCTAAAAGCCACGTAAGAACAGAAGTGAAACATGTTCAGTTCCCTGGATTTATTCCTCAACTGCATAATCCTGGGACTCCACAGGGTATACTTGTGGGCAGCCACCCCAGCAGCACAGGCAGGAGCCATGCACACCACGAGGACAGGGAAGCATTAAACACCAACCAAATCCTCCCTGATCACCTACACGGACAACACAGACAAAAGTGACCATCATGAGGACAGTGACAGACACATTTTGTAAATTAAAATCTCCTTAAAAAACCCAAGATGTTGTTTATTTGTTAAAAAGAAAAGCCAAACTGCAGACAATTACTTTGTGCCTACACTGAAATTAAAACTACCCTTGCCCTATCTCCAACACGAGGCTCCAGCAGCTTAATTTTTTGCAACAGCAAATTATTATTATTTTCATACATAAGGGCAGGAAAAATGGAATTGGGTCTAAAAATAGGGGAATACCCCATGTATTCCAGTGGCCAGAAAAACTAGAACCATATCACTGCTACAGAAAATTGTTGATTGCTTACAGCCCAAAGTAAACTAAAAGGCATGAAGTGAAAATAACTATTTTAACAGTTTCAAGTTTTGCACTTTGGACTTCTTAAAAACCCTGTTAAAAATATAGTTTTTCTTTCAAGCAGATAAGTTTCTGTGCTATTCAACCTGCAACAACAGCACTTGACTCAGACTTTCCACGTGGTTCCCACTCCCTCTCAGCCAGAAGATTTTTGTCATCAAAGTTATACTTTTTTGGGCAATTTTTGAAAACAGCAAAAGTGTTCATGTGCAATTTTATGCAAAATATGCATATTTAGGAGAACAAACATGGACCTGGTACATACCACAGACCCTATTTATAGAAACTTTTCAGCAGGAATATCTGTCCTGCACTGGGCACTGCTGAGGAACCTCCAGTCCCAGGGGCAGATCTGGAGAAGGACATGGAGGGGCTGGAACATGTCCAGGGAAGGGAATGGAGCTGGGGAAGGGGCTGGAGCCCCAGGAGAGGCTGAGGGAGCTGGGAAAGGGGATCAGCCTGGAGAAAAGGAGGCTCAGGGGGGCCCTTCTGCTCTGCACAACTCCCTGACAGGAGGGGACAGCCGGGGGGATCAGGCTCTGCTCCCAGGGAACAGAGACAGGAGGAGAGGGAACGGCCTCAGGCTGGGCCAGGGGAGGCTCAGGTTGGATATTTGGGGAAATTCCTTCCTGGAATGGGCTGTTAAGCCCTGGCACAGCTGCCCAGGGAAGTGAAGGAGTCCCCATCCCTGGAGGGATTTAACAGACCTGTGGATGTGGCACTTGAGGATACGGGTCAGTGGTGGCCAGGGCAGTGCTGTGGAACCAGTTGGACTTGATGATCCCAAAGGTCTTTTCCAATCTAAATGATTCCATGATTCTATGTTAAAGCACATTACACATTACTTTAAACCTTCAATCCCCAAATCAGATGAGCACAATTCGCTCCATTTTGTGGCTGGGCATGGATTCAGTCATGTACCAACCAGTGCAGAACAGCTCAATCCGGATTTAGACACGGATATCCGAATTTCCAGTCCTTCCAGCCAGCACACATGCCCTGAAACGATGGCACTGGACCTGATATTATACACACCACCCAAACATTTTTGCTCCCCTTTGCTAGAGACACAGTCTGCTGGGCTGAGTCCTTCCAGCTGGTTTTTGTAAATGATAGGAAAAAGTGAGGGTGGGATCATTTTGATTTGGCTGTGTGCATTACAACTTGCTCACTGGCACATGCATAGCATTATGGCATGTTCTCAACTTTTTTTTAAATTGAAAAGTCTGAATTTCTTGCAAAAAATTCCACCCATTGACTGCTCTGTGCTTGGCAAGGAAGGGAAAAGGAATAAATAGAGGATGCAGCATTTAGGTTAAGGGAAAAATACTATCTTTGTTCCAAAGCATAACTTTACTAGAAAAATATTGCAAATGAAAAGCACCCAAAATTAAATGGCAGTTCTGTGAGTTTGAACTCTGCCAGCCTTTCCCAGCACCTGAAGCCAGCTCCTAACCCTGACTCCCAGCAGGATGGGGCTGCAGCAGTCCCAGAGCCTCACAGGCACAGCTCAGACACTAAACCCCACTAACAGCCTCCTCCAAGGGCTTCTCATATGCAATGAGCAAATTGTGTATGAAAGACAAAAAACCCACAAGTTTTTAATAATAAGGAAGGGATAAAATACTGCAGTCTGTCCTAGAGCACAGGAGAGACATGGAGAGCTCAGCCAAGTGTGCTGGGGTTTGTGCACATTGTGACTCCACAACACAGACAGGCAAACCAGCAGGAGTAGCAAAGCCCAACTAAAGGCAAGAATCTGTGGTTTTGGGTGGGAATCCACCCTGGCTGGCAGCAGCACAGAGTTCTCACCTCTCCCAGCACAGCTGCCAGGCACAGCCCCACCACAGCAGGGACAAAACAAAGCAGGGCAGGGAGAGAGAACACGGGGGAATGGCTTTAAACCCAGAAGGAGCAGGTTTACATTAGGTATTGGGGAAAAACTGTTCCCTGGGAGGGTGGGCAGGCCCTGGCACAGGTTCACAGAGAACCTGTGGCTGCCCCTGGATCCCTGGCAGTGTCCAAGGCCAGGCTGGATGGGGCTTGGAGCAACCTGGGACAGTGGAAGGTGTCCCTGCCTATGACAGGGGGGCATCTGGGTGACCTTTAAGGTCTCTTCTAACCCAAACCATTGAACATCTGTGCAGGGTGGGTCTGTCGAGGAGGATGAGGAGAGCTGAAAAAAAGACATCAGCAAAGGATGTGCTGTACTGAGCCAGCAACCAAAACTAACCCATTCCTGCAGCCAGCCTCAAATCAAACCACTCCTGCCTCAGAGCTGGGCCACAGAATGGTGGGGTAAACCCCAGTGTGTGACTGCCAAGTGGCTCTTTAGTGTCACCAGCATCACAGACCCGCAGGCAGGAGTCTCTAGCCCACTGTGGCCTTTCCAGGGGGCAATGGCAGTGATGCCACCACCCCTCCCTGCAGCGTGGGAGGGTCACAGTGGGAATGCACCAAGGGCTGGCTGCAGAGCTGCAGGATGAAGAGCAGCACTTCACAGCCCTGCCTCAGCCAGACTGTCCCTGCTTCTTCCTTTCCTGGGGAGAGAGACTCACTCCTGCCTGAGTCTCTCTTATTACAGTGACAATTCTCCACTTCTCCCCAGGGATCAGCCGCATGGAGCTCCCTCACTCTCTCTCCCCCTCTCTCTCTCTCTCTGGTTTTTGTTGCAGCTGCTGTTAAACTGTGCTCACTGATCGATCCATGCCTGAAAAAACTTCAGGAAGCTCGTGCTCCTGGCTGAGCCCTGCCAAGGAAGGAGCAGCCACATCCTGCCAAAGGAAAGCTCCTTTGACAGCCTCTCCCTACCCATGGGACAGACCATGCAACCTGCATACCAGGGAGAGATCAAGGGGTGGGAAAACAGGTGAAAAAAACCCAAATTCTCCTTATTTTCTACTAGGGATCATTTTGGGTGTGATGCCCTGGCCATGCACAACCACTCCAGGCACTGTTCATGCGCCAGTATTCTCTGCTCAATTTTGCCTTTACAAACAGGCAAATGTAACAGACCATGTTTAGGGTACTGATTTTCAGGCCTAGGTTGTAAAGGACATTTTAAGGTGCACCAGTCCATAGGCATCACCACTGACCTCCTCAGGCCACTTTGCAAATGCTGCAAAGTGGAGAACACCCACACATGTGTGAAAGGGCCGCACCTGAGCCTTGGCTTTGCTGGGCTCCAGAGAGGCAAGGGGAGACTTTTTCCAGTCCAGGGAAAAAACAGGGAACCACGATGAGCAGGTCTGGCATTGTCCTCAACAGTTCTCTCAAGGAAAAGTCAAAGGATGCACAGACATTAACCAGCACCAGCTCACAGCAAACTCTTCCCAGGATAAAGATGATATACAGGCTGCTCAGAGGTACTGCAGGCAGGCAGATTTTTCACATATCACCACAGAAAGGCAGTCCCTGATAACAATAACACAGTTTCAAAAGGCCCTCACCACCCTGGCTCCAGATGTACAGCAGCTTCTCCAGCTGCTGCACAAACAGCAGCATTTTCACCCTGTTCCACAGCCTGCAAGTAGACAGGCACAAATCCAGCCTGCCTGAAACCTCCTTTCTTCAGCAAAATACCACCAGATACAGCGCTGACCTGCTGCTTTCAGCAGAGCCTGAATATCCGCGTTTATTTGTGTTTTCCAGAGGGATTCCGAGCCCGCAGCCCCCCGCAGCACACACACAAAGGAGGAACGACCACCACGGCTCCTCCAAAGAGAACAGAGCTCCTGAGGTCTGAGCCAGCATGGCACAAAGGTCACGTCATTACTGCAGTGGGGGGTGGCCAAGGGAGAGCAGCTACGAGTTGAAATATTTGGGGAATAAACACATTTGCTAATTCATTTTTGTTCCGTACGAAAATGTAAATTGGGTGCAAAAATAAAACAAACAGAAGAGGCCTAATTATTTATACAGGCATTTTAATCAAACAATGAATAGCACACAGCAACCTTCTACATCAATTAATAAAGCTGGCTTCTGCAAAACAAAAGAGTTACACCATGTGCCCTAATTATAAAATCCAGCCTGGAGATGCCTTTTTTTTTTTTTTTTTTTTTTTCTTTTTCCCTCCTCTATACACCTGGCTTAATATATCCCCACTGCATTCCTGTGCTGAGGACACTCGTTAGCCCCACTCTCTAGTTACAAATTCATTACTGTGCTGCATTTTTCCTCCCGGCTCTGACAGTAGGAGTGGTCACACTGCAGCACTCCAGGCAAACCAGAGCTAATTGAAGGCAGGGGCTGGGGGGGCTGAGAGGAGGGTCTGCCTCCTTCTCCCTGTGCAGGAGGCAGCTGCTTCCACTTAAGCCGAGCACATTTCAGGAGAGGAGGATAAACCAGGAGCGATGAGATGCTCGCCCTGGATTGCAGGGAGCCACCTCGGTGCGTGGCGTTAACAAAAAGCGCTTTGCAGCATCTTCCTCCTCATCTTACCTCGGGCTCCCCTCGATCAAACACCACCCATACCGTGGGTGACCAAACTGGCTAATGATGAGCTGTCCCCTCTCTGACAAGTCAGGGCTTGAGAGCTGATCTATCAAAAACAGCTCCGGTGCCTCACAGCTCTCTGCACATCTCAGAGGTTTTTGGGCTCAGGCCCACAAGGGCTGGGCAGGAGTCGCAGCACATCCGGCAGACAATCCCCAAGCATCAAGTGCATCTCATCCCCAGTTCCACTGGGTTTGGGGAGCAGGGGATGCTGCTTTTTTATTTGTAAGTAGTGACAACAAAAGGCAGCATAAACATTGTTGTATCTATTTAGACTTATGGCATTAACCACAAGTTTTATGAATCAATCATCCCAAAACTTCTCCAGGGCTCAGCAACACGTGGTTTGACCCAGGGCACGTGGAAAGTAAGGCCACTGAGCCAGAAGAGACCTGGCACTGGGGACATTCTGCCCTTTAAAAAGCACAGATGAAGTTCCCCCCATCTCATTTAAACACCTGCAAACTCAGAAAGTGCCTTGATTCATGTTTTCAAATTTCTCCCTGCAACTCACGAGATGCACATGGGCAAGGGTTTCCAAGGACGGATGAGGAGGTAAAAAACTGGGAAAACGGGGCAAGGAGGGCAACTGAGCAGAGATGGGCACGAGGCTGGGCTGGGTTTCCCACCACGGCCAGCCAGGGGCCACCAGCCCCGTGCCCACCCCAGGCAGCACTGGCAGGGAAGGAGCACCAACCCAATCCACACTGGCATCAGTGGCATCAACCTCCAGGGAGCCAGATCCAGCTCCTGGAAGCTCATCCAGAGTTTGTGCTCCTCTCTGAGCCCGTGAGACCCGTTGGGACTGCCAGGGCTCAGCAGCTCCTGCTCAGCCAGGGCAAGCTGCAGGCTCTGGGCGCATCCGCTCACCCAGCTGTACAAATGGGTTATGAGTACAGAGTGTTTTCAGGACTATTTCTAAAAAGGACAGCTCATATTTTGTGTTCGGCGTTGCAGAACATCTAAAAATGGTGATGAAGTCAGACCAGCATTTATCCACACAAATGGGAAAATATGTCTGTGAAATAAATCTAAATAACAGCGACAGATTTGCTTTTGTCTCTTTTAGCAGCACGAGGAAAGAGACCGATAAATTAATTTAAAAGAAAAATCACACTCAGTTAATAAATTTGGTCTAAATATTAATCTAGAGGCAGTGTTACACGCTTTAGGAATTTGGGGAAGAGGACTTTAAAACCCAGAGTGTGTGTTTACAGATTATATTCCATTTCGCAACAGGTAGGACAGGCTGGTAAACAGCAACAAAAATGATGATTATCCTTGGCTGGCACCTCATAGAAACCATCCAGATTTACTTTGATTAAGTCCTTCATCCAGAAGTCAGGCACTGCAGTGCCAATACTGCATGTGGTACTTTCCACAAGGCAGGAAAATACAAATATAGAAATGCAATTGCAATTTAAATCAGTAAGAGAAGAAAATGGATTTTTGAAACACACCAAATGTAATCAGATACTATTGAAGTTCAATTATTCCTTGTTACATTTAAAAAAATTTGTTAATATACATTTGATTCTCCTAGAGAATATCACTCAATTAGAAAGCTGTCCAAATTTCAGAACCGATGTTTATGTGCAGTAAGTGAAAATGCTCCAAAATGTTCTTGTCAGTTCCTGTTGCATAATAGGCCTTGTGGCAAAGGAAAGCAAGTTGCACATTCAGTGCCTGCAATTCCAAATTACCACCATGAGTCACGCTGGGGCTCGGCTGCAGGAGAAGCCCTGTGCCCTGAGTTCTAGAGTTAAACAATAGAGATTTCAACAGCCCTGGCACTGACAAAAACAGCAGCAGAGACACCGACAGAATTCTTGAGAGAGGACAGAAAACATCCTCTCCTCCTTGTTACCTCTTGACATTGCAATTCCAAGAAGCAGAAGCAGCTCCTGAGCTGTTGGCTCCACACTCCAAAGCTGGGGGTGCAACACAGGGCTGTGCAAGGGGCACCTCTGAGACCCCCTGTCCTGTCCAAAAATGGCCCAAAGAGCTGCTCAGATAACACCAGAGAAGAGGTGGGGAACCTCTGCCATGAGGAAAGGCTGAGGGAGTTGGGATAGTTCATTGAAGGAAAGGTGGCTCTGAGGAGATCCCAGAGCCCCTTCCAGTGCCTGAAGGGCTCCAGGAGAGCTTGAGAGGGACTTGGGACAAGGGATGGAGGAACAGGACACGGGGAATGGCTTCCACTGCCAGAGGGCAGGGATGGATGGGTTATTGGAAAGAAATTGTTTCCTATGAGGTTGGGGACGGGCTGGCACAGGGTGCCCAGAGAAGCTGTAGCTGCCCCTGGATCCCTGGAAGTGTCCAAAGTTGGTTGGAGCTTGGAGCAGTGGGATGGTGGGAGGTGTCCCTGCCCAAGGAATCTTAGAAGTCCCTTCCTACCCAAACTTGGCTTTAAACTGAAAGGGAGTAGGTTTACATTAGGTATTGGAAAAACACCTGTTCCCTGCAAGAATAGTGAGGCCCTGGCACAGGTGCCCAGAGAAGCTGTGGCTTTCCCTGGATCCCTGAAGTGTCCAAGGCCAGGTTGGACAGGATTTGGAGCACCCTGGGATAGTGGAAGGTGTCCCTGCCCATGGCAGGGGGTGACACTGGATTATCTTTAAGGTCCCTCCCAACCCAAACACATCCTGTGATTCTCTGATTGAAAGCCAAGGCAGCAGTGATGAGTTCTGGGTCCATTCCACCACTACAGGATTTCAGGGATTTGCAGTTACCAATGCACAAACTCCAGTATCAGCAGCACAAACAACCTTTCTTTATTTCTTCCCTTCCCCTCAAAGTCCTCTTCAGAAGCAGAAGACACTGAAGAGCATCTCTGTTAGCCAGGGAAATATTAACACATAATCACTGTTAGATTGTACAACCTGACACCAACCTTTTCTCCTCCTCTAGACCCTAGAACCAGCTCTCCAATAACAACATTTATGAGAGTCCTTTAACAACTCCTGTAATGATTCACTTAAAAAAGAAAATAAATCATTTTTATTGCAGTTCCCTGCCTCTTTAGGAAGATACAGCATCCTGACAAATAAAATGTACCTACTGAACAACAAGACCTTAGCTGTGACATTGTGAGCAGTGAAATAACACTTGGAGAATAGATGTATTCCAGAACCAAATATCCCCAGGGAGCTCGGATGTTAAAAGCAACAGCACTTGCAATTTTGGATACACACATCTGAAACGTCCTTCTAAGCTACACCACAAATTTCACAGGTGAGAAAAACAGGGGAAAAAAGCCCCCAAACCCTAAGTGCAAACCAGAAATGTGCTTCAGAGAGGAGAGATGCTGCAAACAGGGCTGCTTTCTCAGCAAGCAGCAGGACTTCCCCTCTTTGTGATTTACAGATACTTAAAAACAAGTAGGTTAATGAAGCAACAATACACTGACTGCAGAGTGCTGATTAATACAAACTTCCCAGCACTGTGATCCATGAGCCAATTCAGCACCAGGGCAATGTCCTAGCTGTTTGGCTGGGCTTATTAAGGGAAAAAAACAAAAACAAAACAAAACAAAACAAACAAAAAAAAAAAAAAAAAAAAAAAAAAAAAAAAAAAAAAAAAAAAACAAAAAAAAACTTTGAAAAAGCAACAATGGCATTTATTTGGTGTTAACTAAATAAAATAATTCCTAAGAAATAACTGCCTGGATCTTCACTGCATGGGGATTAAAACCCCATAGCTTACAGTATTCTACTTTCCACTCTGCATGCTGAGCTATTAGCTTTTTAATAGTTTAATTTAAAAAAGTTTGGCCCAACCAAGCTGAGTGAATTTGGCCCAACCAACCTCTGCAGAGGCCATCAGGGCTCTAAATGTGCCTCTGGCACTCTGTGAGTCTCTGCCTCAGTTTCCTCTTCTCTAAGGTAAAGGCAACACCCCTGGGCTGGGGATTAACCACAAACACACTTGGGAAGCCTCTTCAGCACTTAAGAAGATGAAATTTCTCTGTCAGTAAGCACAGGAGCATCCCCTCCTCACCCAGAGGACCATGAGCCCACACACCACCAGCAAATGACAAGAAGCTCTCTCCAAAACCTTCCCACAGTGTCCTTACCAGAACCACCTGGAGATGGGCTTCAAAAAAAAAATAAGATGCAGAAGCATCTTCAAGCTCTTCAAGGGTTTTGTTTAGGGCACAGTGATGACTTTGGGAGACTCTGGAGCATCACAAAGCCAGGAGCAGTGCAGGGACTCGTCACCTCAGCTGCTGGCATGGGCTCAGAAGAGTCAAACTTATGCTACACACAAACAATCCAAAAATCCCTTCCCAGAGCTTCAGAACACCTGAAGCTGTGCATTCCCAGCCTAAGTATGCAGCTGGAGGAGAGAAACCACCCAGCTCCTGTCATCACTCCAGCAACTCAGACATCCAAGCACTGTGGTCCTTCCAGTTAACCAGAAGATACAGGAGCAACATTTCCCATTTTTCTTTTCTTTTCCACAACAAAAAAGCACAAACTTGCACATTGGAATGTCTACCTGCCACCTACAATGAAGATTTCCTGAGTCCCACCAAAACAAAGGGACAGGATTGAAAGGGGAGCCTTGAGTGGGGTGAGACCATCTGGGTGGTTTTTGAACCAGCTTTTCCATCTTGGGTGAGGGCGTAGCCAAGCACAGAAGAGATCTGCACTGCACGATGGCTGTTCAGCAGTCAATGATACACTACTGGAGGTCTCAACCCAGTTCTCAGTGAACAAATGGCTGTATAAAAATAGCCATTACCTAAGACGACCATTTTCATTCCAGGACAAAAGAACGTCGGGATGGAAATTGCAGAATTAATCCCTTGAGTCTGCAACCCACCACAATGTCTCGTGTTTAATTTGCAGTAGGGAAAAAAAAATCACATTGTGGTGACCAAGAACAAAAGACACCAAATCAGAATTAATTTTAATATTAACTACCACTTAAACAAAGGGCAAATTGCACCCTCCCTTAAAAGAAGGTTCCAGGGAGACCTGAGAGCTCCTTCCAGGGCCTAAAGGGGCTCCAGGAGAGCTGGAGAGAGACTTGGGACAAGGGGTGGAGTGACAGGACAAGGGGGAATGGCTTCCCACTGCAAGAGGGCAGGGACAGATGGGATATTGGGATGAAGTTCTTCCCTGTGAGGGTGGTGAGGCCCTAGCACAGCGTGCCCAAAAAAACCCCATCCCTGGAAATGTCCAAAGCCAGATTAGATGGGCCTTGGAGCACATTGGCTGGAAACAATGGGCCACCTAAAATAACAGTCCAGGTGTTCCCTTCCTCCCAGCCTGCTCCATATCCTCGTTCTTCACACTAAAACTTGCCAAATTTATGCCAACAACAACCTGTCCGTTCAAATCCTGGGGAAGGGCCGCGCTGGGATGGAAATGAAAAGCTACAAATCAACATTCAGGAGAGCACCACAGGATGGAAGGGCCATTTAGACAAGCAGAGCATTTACTTGTTGTGACTAGTATTGTTAGAAGGAGTAGCAGATTAGCACCAGGTTAGAACCAAACACAGCAGCTGGTTTGCAGTGACTAACCAGGGCAAGCAGGGATAACCATTTAATGAAGCAACGGCGTCTGCCAGAGGAATTCCCCAAATACACCCAAAAGAGTGAAGGTGTAGAAAGCTAAGCTAATGATGATCAGAATGACAGTCAGCTTTTTCCTCATGGCTGCTGTGCTGAACCTCGGGAAAATGCTCCTGAGTGATGCCAGCAGCAAGCACTGCCCCCCACCATTCCCAGCTCCTGTGCCAGCCACGTCCACTCTCCTTTCTCATCAACTGTCCCTCCCTCCAGTGCCACCAACCCCAAAATCAAGCTGTTGCACATGAAGGATTAAAAGGACAAAAAAAGATATTAGAATAATCATAGTAATAAAAACTCAGTGAACCCATTTTTTAGGGTTCACAGAGAACCTTTTAGGCACAGCCCTGATGTCAGGGTCACCCTGCGGATGCCGGTCTGCAGGTGGCAGCTGCATCCTGCCATCACTGGAGTGGATTAAAACCATCTGAGCCACTCCTGTGCTCCCCGTGTATCACTGAGTATTCAGAGAAGAGCAGGCAAAGGTTATCCCTAAAAGTTTACCTCTGAATCAGAGCTGATAGGAAAGAAAAGCAAGCAGATGTTGGATGAGTAACTCGAACGCGCTCGAACAGGATTTCAGAGCAGTCAAAAAAAGAAAACGTCCCTGGGGAATTTCTCTGGACTTCATGTTTAGCATAGTGCATATTGATTAAAAGCAGTCACTGGTGCAGGTATGTAGTAACACAATATTGGGTTCACACATGGGCAGACTGGGACTGACAGCTCCTAACACCTCTGGGGTGCCCAACCACATCCCAGGGTAAGAACGCAGCTCTGGACAGGGAGATCTGCCCCCAGCACAGCTTTCAGGAAGTCTTCAGGACAGAATATCAATGCAAACTCTGCTAAACCTGCTGCTTCCACCCTGTTTTCCTCGGTCCAAGTCTGACATGTCTCTTACAGCGGTGTCTCAGCTCCCAGAGGAAGCAGTGATTGGTTTGGTTCTCACTGTCCAGCTGGGAAGAGTAGCTTGGAATGGAGAACACTTGCAGCTTTCAATGCCCAAAGAGTGGCTGCTAGAAGAAATGAGGGAGCAGACACAAAGGGAGCAGCTGATACGCATTTTGACTTGAAAATCCTGGTACATTTTGTGTTTATCCCAGTTGCAGATGAGTGTCTGCTGCAGGAAGAGGGCAAGAGGAAGCCCTGAAGGCAGAAACACAGCTGGAGGTGACCAGTGCCACCTCAGACAGGGGGACACAGCCACACTGATCTGGGGACATACCTTCCTCCTTCACTGCTGATCCCTCAGGAACTTCCAGCCAAGAAGCTGAACACCCTCAGCTCCATGGCAGAGCCTCACAAAAGCTCACATTTCCTCAGCTCTCCCTTGATTTATAAATCTGCCCCTTGCAAAGCCCCATTTCCGACACTGCGATTCCAATTTGCTCTCACAATTTTCAAACTTACAACTAAAAACTGTCATTTTCAACACTGCCCAAGCGGCAAACCACAAAGGAACACAAAAACCCAACCACTGAGGTCTTTAAAAAAATAAAAAAATATTTAGAAACTCCTCAAAGCCGTTCTGGCTGCTGCACAGCAATGGGAAAAGCACTCAGTAAATCACCCGCCTGACCGCTGGGCAGGGGCCAGCACTCCCTGAGAACCTGGCTGGCAGCAGCACTTCCACAGGTTCTCCACCACAGGCTGCTTGAATTTGCTTTTTAACTACCCAGAGATATGACATCAGCCTTTGCTGGCAAAACAGTCTCCAAAAAACCCAACAAAAACAAGCCCAAGTAATGTTGAGCTGCAGCTGTGTGTGTACGTGGAAAGGTGCAATTCAGCAGAGCCTGGGTTTGGACAGGGGAGCCCTCTACAAAGAGTGCTAAGTAAAAAAGACACAGGTCTATTTAGAAATGAGAAAGCATAGATAAAGCAGTAAAAATTTAGGAAGACTGCCATCCCCACTTCTTTTTTTCTCTCCTTCCACCCCATTTCTCTCCAGCTATTTCATTCAGGGACTGTCACTCAGTCCCACACAAGGGAGGGATCTCCACTGTGTCTTACAGAGTCCTGTAGGGGAGGAGAAGCTCAGCATTTGCCTACATGGCTTCAGGTACTTTTCTGGCACACCAAAATCAGAGCCTTGTACAAAACCAGCTGGTAAATACCCACAAGAAGCAAAAAACTACTGGATAATAGAAAAGAGGCAGCCACACTGCTCATACACAACATAAACCTGATTTACATGGTGTACAAAACCAATCTAACAGCAAAGGGGGAAACAAGCCCTGTCTCCACATGATTTTGGGGATGTTTGTAGCACCCACACACCATTTTCCAATCGTAATCTGCAAAGAGTGCACTGTGGAGAGAAACTGAGGCAGCAGGCTCTGGTATCCAGATTTTTCATTTCCATCTGTATTTAGCCTGTTTCTCCTCTCCTCTGTGACTCACCAGAAAAATGGAAGTGAAGGAAACTGCTCACAGATTAAGTTGAAAAGCAAACACAGAGAAAAAAGGGATGACTTCACACTCAGGGGTCCGAGCAGTCTGGTGATGCTGCACACCACCTGCTCCCAAAATTCACCCTGGTGGCATTGCCCATCCATCCTCAGTGAGGAAAAGCACAGGGGACAGGGTGGGCTCCTTGCACTGCTTACAGAGGCCTGTATGAATCTCCTAATGCCAGCCCTGGATTTTTATATGGAGCCTCCAGGCACATAATGTCCTGTGGACAAGTGGTCTCATAATTGGTTAAAAAAGGCAGGGAGGGTCAATCTCTGAAACATTAGGCTTGTGGCTACCTCTGTACTCAATTTCACTACTATTTCTCTCCTCTCCACAGTGAAATCCTGCTATTTACTCCCACCTACATACCATCAGGCAGATGGGAGACACTCAGCATAATTTGTCACTCTGATCCCTCCGTGTGTCCCTCCAAAACCTGATTTGGTTTCCTATGCAGCAAGACAAAAATCATATTAAACTGCAGGGGGGGAAAAAACCCCACAACCCAAGCAGCTATGCTACACACAGGATTTGCATCTGATCCCAAATTTCCTTCACAGCCTGGGCGTATGTTTTGCAGATTTCCACCGTAGCAGGACTTTCATCCCCTCCCTGTGCACAGCCACTGCTTGTCTTGCAGGGTGAGATTGAAGTAGACAAGTGTGAAAGAATCATATAGGGCTCAACATCATTAGGCTCACCCTGAAAGCACAAGAGTTGACAGGTCTGAGGAAGCAACTTCCGATTTCCCCCTGGGGCTCAGATTGGGAGCTGGGAGGTTGGGGAGAGAAAGGAAGATCTTTAAAAAATCAAGCCACGGAGGCTGGGTGTTTGTCGTGGTCTCTGTAATCTTGGGGGAGCTGTGAGGCTCCCAGGATGTCAGAAATTATGAGGAATTAAATAGCTATGAAAAGCCTCGAGTTAAACCTAAACCCAAACTGCGAAAACACAATGAAAGGTCAGCCTGTTAGAAATAATGTGCTGGGCAAAACATTAACACATTTACACTTGAAAGTTGTGAAAGAGTCAGAATCACCCTCCTCAAAATGTATCAGTCAGACGAGATCTGATTTCAGGACAGAGCATCCTGCACATACATAAAAGAAAGTACTTGAATAGGCATCATAACACAAACATCCATTTATTTTCTGCCAAATAAGATCAGTGTTCTCTCTCCACAAAATAACGTTCCCTGCAAAATGCTGGAGCTCAGCTCGCTCCTTTTTTTTTAACAGAAAAGGAGCTCACCAAATCAAATGGCCCCAAATATTTCATTTATTAAAACAGGCTCAGTTGCACACTTCAGAGCATTTGTCCTTAATTCAGACTGCTGGGTTTACACAAAATAAAACATAAAATAGCCTCACCTTAAAGGCTGGCAGATCAGCTCTGCCTGAAAAGTCAACCAGGCTTTCCACAACTAAACCAATGGCAAAGTTAAGAAAAAATTTGGAAAGAAAAAAAAAAAAAAACAAAAAAAAAAAAAAAA
>WBNO01011434.1:1277302-1291710 GCA_013400575.1 Peucedramus taeniatus
ATCTGGAGAAATTACTCAAATTACCTACTTCATTTTTTATTTACTACCTAGTGACATTCAGTTCTTAATCAGCCATTTTCTAGGAAGGTTTTATTAATTTTAATAGCAATCACACAACACAAGTCCATATATTTATCTGCTTTACTCCCTATTTTCACTCCCTGCTAAACACAACTTAGGACTGAAGCTTGGACACAGTTTTTTCTCACTAGAACAGCTATGAAACTTCCCAACCTCTGTGATTACAAGGTCCACAAACATTTCCAGGAAAGGAATAAATGGGGCATTACCTGAATCATTATATCCACAAGTTAACCAAGGAAGGACAATTCAGAAGAGAGTGGTTAAAAAGTAAGGAGGAATTTCAAATCTCCAGCAGTGGTTTGATGGCTGCATACTCCCCTGCTTCCCCCTGTCCAGGGAAGCAGGACACCCCAGGGCTCTCCATGTAGGACAAGAAGAAGTTGGGGGAAAGAAGAAGAAAAAATAAAGCTTCCTTTGTCTTCAACAGATTTTATAGTTTCTGTTTAGTATTTCAATGAAATATTTACTTTTCTTGTACTTTATGCTTTAATTATTCATTACTGAAATCAGTTTAAAGAGCTGCCATGCTCTTAAATGAAGTTCTAAAGACGATACCTTGGAGCTACCCATGTATTGTAGTTTAGTGACTTTCATCTCAAGCCTGCTCTTGCAAACTCATTCCAGACACCACATGAGGAGCTCCTGTAAGGGCTGCCTACAAATCACACGCTGAGGAGGCAGCAGAGGCAGAAGTTGGCTCATTCTGCTCCTGCAGGATGGTGAAAGGCCATCACTGTGTCTGACTGGGGGGGTTAAACAGCCCTGGGGGACGTGGGAGGGTTTGGTGTCACTGTGGGTCCACCACTCAAGTGGCAGAGATGATCAACATCCAACTTTAAAGGCAAAAGATAGGGAAAAAAGAGGACAGAGAATACTGAGTTGGCTTCATGGCAGTTGGTGACACAGCTGGGAGCAGGACCCACGGGCAGCTTCCTCCACCCACAGCCAGCTTCTCCCCAGGTCCCTGTGTGAGAGGTCTGCAAGTCTTGAAACACCCAGACAGGGCTGCAGAGGGTTTGCAGCTAAACCTTCTTCCCACAACAGTCAGAATAGAACAGCAAAATACAGCTCAGAGCAGCAAAGTACAGCCACAGCAAACACAAGTTTAAAGTTCACCCGGTGCCTTTCCACAGCAAGATGTCTCTGTGGGCAACCCAAAACCCTGCTGGCACTGGCAGGGCCTAACAATAAAACTCCTGCCTAAAACTTCTCAGTTTGTCTTCACAAGGAAAACCAGAGCTGTCATCACCTCACCATCATTAACCCAGGGCAGCTTTTAGAGGCTAAGTCCCTGCAAATGGTGCAGCTTTTGACAAATGACCGTGGTCAGACCAGCCTGGAGGTCCCTATCACCTGCCAACATGTCTGAAAATGTGTTCCCTGGTCTCTCCTGAAGTGCAGCTCGTGGCATTGATGACGGTGAGTCCCAGCTGCTGGTGCAAGCACCGAACACAGAGACGATTTCAGCTCGCAGTCCAACTCGATATCACTCTAAGGGAAGGGGGGAATAGGAACAAGCAGACTACACTGGTCAGTGTGACAGTCATTTGTCACCAGCTGAACTGTTGTCAGGTCTGGAGCACTTCATTTTTTTCACTTCTTCAGCAGCACGGCAGTGGAGATGACTGAGAACAACACTGGGTGTCTGTGCAGGTCTGGAGAAAAGGCTCCCAGGAGGGACAGCAGGATGTTTATTGCAGTGCTTCAGCAAGGGAGCAACAGAAGTTGGCAGCACAGGTTTGAGGGGGGGGTCTTGTCAGAATCAAACAGAACAGTTTGGGTAGGAAGGGACTTCTAAGATTCCTTGGGCAGGGACACCTCCCACCATCCCACTGCTCCAAGCTCCAACCAACCCTGGACACTGCCAGGGATCCAGGGGCTTCCCCACCCTCACAGGGAACAGTTCCTTCCCAATATCCCATCTATCCCTGCCCTCTGGCTGTAGGAAGCCATTCCCCTTTTATCACTATATGTCACTGTAAAAAGCCCCTTTCCAAAATACACTGCTGTTATTTCATGAACAGTAGATACAATATAAAATCAGACCCTGGGAGTAATTATGAAGTTCAGGATAATGCTACTATTATTTCTGGTGCTCAGTTTCTCTATCTGGTGTCTAATGCATCTCAGAAGCTCATTATTAATCTCAAAAAAAAAAAAAAGTCTCTATCTAATTCACGAACTGTGAATACTAAATACTTTCAGATTGTGTTTTGTTTGTTGTTGTTTTTTTAAGAACTCAAAATTTTCAAAACATCTAGAGGGCTCCTAAGGAATAGCATAAAACAAATACTTTGCATTTTCAAAATTAAAATTCTGGAAGAGGCTCTAAACCTAACACCAAACACTTATGCAACTTGAATTTTAACCATCTTCACATCCTTAATCTTCATGATGTTTAGTACATTACATTTCTTTGACAACTAATCAATCAAAGGCATCATACCTTCTGTAAAGCTGCCAATTTAGTGTCATTTTGCCCTCTCTCAACAACGATTTATTTTCTACAGAAACTTCCTTGTTTAGTTTATATATGTATAATTTATATATATAACAATAAAGCAGAATGAAGAGGGGAAATAAGAAAAGCAGAGGAGCCAACACAATATTGCACCACTCAGGACTGTCAAGAAGAAACCCATGGCTTTCCCCGGATCCACAGTCTCTCGTCAACAAATCATCAAGGACATCCCCACGACTCGGTGTCCAACCAGGGAAAGCAAAGAATTGGCTCTAAAAGGACTAAGAAGCTCTGGAAAGCGGCCACGGAGGACCCAGCAGCAGTAATGGGCTCTTGTGAATGAAGAGAGGAGCAGTTTTCCCAGCCCTGGCAGAGGGGATGGCTGTGAAATGCAGTCTGGTGGTTGTGCTCCGCCAGGAGAGCGCTGCCGAAAATAAAAGCCCAGCACATCGCTGTTTGTCCACGGCCTGACATAAATGTCATCAGAGATAAAGGCAGAGTGGAAAGAGATCAGCATTAAATACTAGCAGAGGCAACAGCACAGAACTACTGGAGGAAATGGCAACTCCAAAAGCACAGCAAATCTCCCCCAACAGGGCAGTGAACACCAAGGGATGCCCAGCAGAGCAAATGTCTCCAGGGGAGCTGTGCCGAGGGAAGGTAGATCCTTCTGCCAGGGAGGTTCTGCTCTCCCTAAAAGCACGGGGGGGTTTCAAAAAGAGATTGATTTCCTAAACGGGAACAACACCACAGCCTAATTCCATTATTTTCAAGGGAGCTGAATTTGAAAGGTCTGTTCAGGTGTGATGGCACCTTCCGGGAAAAGGCGGTGAGGAATCAATTCTATAAACCAGGGTGATTGAGGCCACTTAAGAAAAAACAACAGGAAAAATCAAATCTTTCACAACAACTCAAAGAACCACCCCTAAAGCACCTGACAGCCACAGGAGCAGATTGTTCTTGCAGCAGCACACCTGGCCCCATCCCTGTCTGCCAGCACATCCTGGGAATCCACAGCTGCTTCCTACAAACTCCAGGCTACTCCTGGGAGCACCTTTTTTCCAAAATAACCTCCGGGTGAGGAATGCAGAACCAGGGCTTGCTCTGGCTAAGTGGGCTGGGGGAATGGGGCAGGGCCATCATCCCCTACAGAGCCTTGGAAAGGGCAGGGAGTCGGAGAAGAAAAGGCTGGAATAATGCCTGGATGCAAGGGATGCCAACACTGACTGGTAGCTGATATAAAGATATATCCAGCCTACAAGCCTCCCCCTCAGCATTAAAGCAAACCCATCCCACACCATGGCAGCACTGCTCTCAACCAGCTTCAGTAAGAATCCAAGGATTTCAAATGTGAGGCTGAATGACAGACTTGGAGAGGAAGGGAAGGGAAGCTCCCACCTGTGGGAAAGGCTCACAGGTGCTTTTAAACTCATAAGCAGAACCCTGCAGGGGAAGATAATAAAATTCAAAATTCAAACACCCAGTTAGGGAGGGCAGCTGGGCACACAGCAGCCTCCCAGCTCGAAGGATATTGTTTTTAATATCCAATTATTTAATGGCTATTCATAAACTTTACCAAAACTTCCTGGTAACCTCAGCAGTCCCTTCCAAGCTGGTGAGCAGTGCTGAGATCTGGGTGGGCTGCACAGTGACCTTCCCACACCACATTAGCACCCATAATTTGATGAACTACCAGTTCCTCCTGCTGCTTTTGAACATATATCAAATTACTTTTGAGCTACCACTCAAGTCTTAAAAGCTTCTTACAACCCACCCTAGAGCTGGCTCCGATTTGGTGTGCTGGGCACAGAAAACCTGCAACACTGCGAGCCCTCAAGACAAAAACTTCTGCCTAAATTTTACTGCACAGGCATCTATAAAATAAAATTAGTGGTCCAAGGTCACAATAGGCCCTAAAAGGCCCACAGGTACCTCCCATCTTATTTCCATAAGTTGTACCCAACACCTTGCATTCAGAAATTCTTGTACTTCCATTTCCTCTCTCTGAGACTTCAGTAATACAATTATTCCTTTACACTGTGCAAATTGAGACATAAAACTTTGCCCAAAAACTATAAAGGATGTATTTCTATGCAATAAGATGTTTCAGAGACCAGATTCCATTATTTTCCTCATTTCTGATCATGTTTCAGGGGTTCTTGTGGACATCACAAACAGCAACTCCTCTGCTCCTCATGTCAACCCAAAGCCAACCCAACAACCATGAGAGACAACCATGGCTGGGCAACTCTGTCTCATCCTGCCTGTCCCAACTCAGGAAGGCTGGCCAAGCCTAGAACTGCTTTTAGATGTCTGTGAAAGGATCAGTGAGGAATATCCCAGAGCTGGACATCAGTGAGGGGAAGAGAAACTATCAGATATTAAGCACCCAATAAAGAAATGCAGACATATTTATCAATGTGCATTCACCACCCTCCAGCCTGTGTGGCTCAGGCACACCTTAATCTGGCATCTATTAAAAGGTGTAAGACAACACTGCTCCACCACCGAGGTCCTGAGCCACTGTGCTGGCAGGGGACATGTCCCCACAGCTGTTCCTCCTTCCTCTGATTATAATGAATCCTGTTTACTCCTCTCCTGTGCACCTCCAGGCAAAAATGGCCCTTTAGCTACTGTACATCTTATTTGTCCTTGCTTTTGCAATAAGCACTCACATCAATGAGTGTTTAAAACACTGCAAAATTCAAAAGAAACTCCCCTAGGTGGTCTATGCATACAAATAAGTATATATTTTGCTTTTTTCATAAAAAGACACCCTGCAGGTTTCAAGCTCCTCTCACTGCAAGAGATATTCTCAGGCAACAATGCTGATTTGGTGTAAGCTGATCCGTATCACTGAATCCTGCCTTTGTTTTTGGCAGTCCCCTTTCAAGGTGACTAAATTAAAGTGGAAGTACAATTCCAGCCCAACAAGGGGCAAGGCTGTTTTGCAAAATCTAAAAGGCTAAATAAGATTAAGCAGACCTTCAAGCTAAAGAATTAGTTCATTTAAGAAAAAAAAAAAGGCAGCGAGAATATCACTGGTCATCATGGAATCAGAATCCCAGAGTAGTTTGGGATGGAAGGGACCTTGAAGCTCATCTCATTCCAACCCTCTGCCATGGGCAGGGATACTTTCCACTATCCCAGGCTGCTCCAAGCCCTGTCCAGCCTGGCCTTGGGCACTGCCAGGGATCCAGGGGCAGCCACAGCTGCTCTGGGCACCCTGTGCCAGGGCCTGCCCACCCTCCCAGGGAACAATTCCTGATTCCCAGTATCCCATCCATCCCTGCCCTCTGGCAGTGGGAAGCCGTTCCCCCTTGTCTTGGCACTCAATGTCATTTTCCAAAGTCCCTCTCCAGCTCTCCTGGAGCCCCTTCAGGCCCTGGAAGAGGCTCTGGGGTCTCCTCAGAGCTCTCTCTCCTCCAGGCTGAACAACTCCATTACTGGAAAAATTACACCAGCAGGTGAAAGCAACAGCAAAGCTCCTGACTCAGAACCCCTCACATTTAATGGTCAGAGGTATGGGCAGAGTTTAAGAAGTTGCTTCCTCAGTGAACCTGATTTACACGAACACAACTGGTTTGGCTCAGTTCAAGCAATTCAGCCCAAAACACATGGCTTGTCACTAACCCCAGCCCCACCAAAACCATCATGCACAGCAGATAGAAAGAGACAAATGGAGAAGATATCTAAGTTTGTTCTAAGTGTGTGAGCCTGAAATTGCTAAGAAAAAATATTTGCTGTCTGCACCTGTGTGAAATTGAGATCAGGGCTGTAAGTGCTCTCAGCACCGTGCACGCTGTGGCACCAATACACTAATCACCCAAGGGTTCAGCAGCCTCGTTAAAATGCATCAGCAAAGAGCACATTTCCTCATCTAACAGACTCCAAAAATGAGCTGATGCACCCTTCTTTTGCAGCAAAACCAGGGCTTGTCATTATGGGCACCTGTGTACACTCTGAACTGAGATGTCAGTGAGCCCATGGCCCATGTGGGCACTGGCCACAGGGGTGTGTGGGGGTGCCTGCATTTCCAGGGCTGCTAAAGCACATTCTCAGCTTTTGCACAGAGTAAATCCCCTCAGACAGAGCCATTCCTCACATTCATCAAGGCTGGCCATGACACTCCAGCTCACCACACATGAGCCTTTCAGTCTGGCCAAAAACCACATCCTTCAAGTGAGCCACTCTAAGGTAGCCCTGGCAAGTCACTGCTGGGAATTCACAGCACAGGAATGAATCCCAGCAGGAAACCTGGAAGGCAAAATCTCCAGGTGTAACATTTGCTATTCCTGCCGAGACCAATTCCTCATGTGGGAGGTACTGGAGCCCTCTGCAGCCCAGCCTCACACAGCCTGACCCACCCTCCTCACCTGTGGGGCTGGAGGGGAAACCACGGGCACACCCCAGCCCAGAGAGCCGAGCCCTGGCAGAGGCAGAGCAGGGATTCTGCAGGCCAGGCTCTGCTCACAGAGCCCAGCAGAGCCCTGGAGCCACGGCAGGACCGTGGGAGAGCCCAGGCAGGTGCTGCTGCCAAGCTCACCAAACACACTCAAGGCCAGACTGCTGCACACTAAAATAGCTGCTGCATGAAAGGCACAGCCAGCTCTGCATATTCAAGATCAGAGCAGAGATAGATGATGAGATTCTCTGTGCTACTCACAAAAGCCAAAAATCACCAGTGCATTTACAGTTCAATATTCGCCTAATCCCATCTTTATTTCTGGTGCATAAATGAAGCTCATTACAAATTATTTTCTTCAGAAAGCTACCAGCAACGCAAAATAATTTATGAATGTGCTGTTTGCATTTATACATCCTTGACACCCACAGCAAACATCAAAACAAGGAACTCAGTCAGTCACATTGGTTGTAATACATGATTCCTCTTTTCTCCGTGGATTCTGTCACAGCTACACCCAGCAAGCTCCTTCAGCAGCATCTTTTATGTTATCAGGTGTAGAAACACACAGGTACACATGTCCACCTTGTGGGGGCTCATTCTCAGCCCACCTTGCTTTCCTGCATGAGAAAGGCATTTTGTGACAAGGCACACACACCTATTGAATAATCACTGGTACAAAATAAACAGTAAAATGTTCTGACCCTGCTCTCTGTGCTGCTCCCCTCCTCACTCTCACACTACACCATTTGCCCACCAGCTGCAGTAAATGGTGAGGTTCTGACATGCAGGACAAACCAGGGATGGCAACGGGGCAGGAATCACACAGCACCACAGCCTGTCCCACCCAGAGAGACCTGGAGCACCTGCCAGCCCAGGACAGGCTGGTACAGGACAATTCCCACATCTGGAACATCTGCCAGCCCAGGCAGGGCTGGTACAGGATGCTGCCATCCCACCTTCCCTGCTGGTGACTCCCTCCCAGCACCCAGGAGGCAAAGCTGCTTTGCTTTCAGAATTTCCTTCCTTGAGCACTCCAACAGGATACAGATCCCAACAAACAAATTCAGGGACAGAATTCCCTTTGTTATTATTATTATTATTATTATTATTATTATTATTATTATTATTATTATTATTATTCTAAGAGCACATCCACACACAGAGCCCCATGAACACATCAGCACATAGAGCAAGGACAGGATGAGCACTGCCAAACACGCAAGGGCTGCACATCTGGCCCAGGGACACAAGTGGCACGTGGCCAGGTGCTGCTCAGAGCGTGGGCACCCTGGAAGTGCCTGGAGCAGCCTGGGTGGCTCTGCCATGGCTGGTGCCCACCAGGCAGGGTGGATTTGTTCAGCCCCCAAAGCCTTTCCAGCCTCTGAGCCTTGGCACTGAACACAAAGAAGTGTTAAACAGCAAAGGCATGGCTGTGAGAGCTGAGCAGACACAGGAGATGCTGGGGAGGAGGGAGGGATGCCAGGAGGGAGGGGCTGTGCTGCAGGAGAGACTCTGGTCCAAGAGGAGGGGGCTCAGGTCAAGGTGGAGTGGGGGGAGATTCCAGCCCTGCTGTCTTTGGCCCCTCCAGCCCCACTTTGGATGGGGCTTGGAGCATCCTGGTCCAATGGAAAGTGTCCCATGGAAGGGGGTGGGATGAGATGAGCTTTAAAGTCCCCTCCCACCCAAACCAGCCTGGATTCCATGAAGATTCACCAGCAAAACGACCCCCACGGCTCCCGACAGCTCTCCCATGCACAGAACCCAGATCTGCCACATCCCCTGCACATCCCACACATTTGGATCTGCAGGACCCGGTCTGACCACCCCAGAGAGAGCCACCACCACAGCCTGAGAGCACCACAGCTCCCTTTCTTCCTCAGGGCTTTGTGTTTGCAAGAACCAGACACAAAGAGGGACTCTTATTATCAGCTCTGTGCTGAGCACACACACACAGAGCCCTCCTGATTGCACACACCAGGTAAAATCAAGCATCAGGAATTTTCCTCAAACGTTGTTATGTTAACCTCACTCCATCAGCCAATAGCTCTTTTCCTTCTAAGTCCTTGAACACCAATTATTTTATGCCAAATTCAATGTTTGGTCTGTGTAGTATGGCAATTTAGGGAGAAAAAAAAAAAGAAAAAAAAAAGAGAAAGTACTACATTTAACACATTTGGAAATACAATTAATCAAATACAACTTCACAAATAAGCAGTCCCCTCTGCCCCCAAAATAAAAAAGAAAAACTAGAGTGCAAATTTAGGAACTGAGAATGAAGCTTGGAAATTTGCCACTAATGGAGAAGAACAGATATGGCTTATGAAATAACCCCACCGTTTCTGTGTATAATCATTATTTTCAGTTTGGGTTCCCTAAATTAAATCGGTTTTAATCTTTCCTGCTAAACTGGCACAACGTTGACTCCAGCTTTTGGGTGTCCATTTGTTCTACCACATGACATCATGAGATGCCTGCCAATAACAGAGAGATGCCTAAAAGCCTTGAAATTCTTGGCTTTGGGACTCCAGGTTTTCTGAGAACTGTTAATTTACTTTGGCTTAAATCCTAGATTTTGGCTCCACTTGAGAAAAGTATTTCTCACACAGTAATTAAACTTGTAGTGGACAACACTGAAGCAATAGGGGACGAGCTGCAAAGACAGGATGTTGTCTAGGCACGTTTTTCTGAGATTTCTCTTCTTGCAGCCATGAGAAGAAAGCACTGAAGGACCAATAACACAGTTTAAGTTCTAATTAGAGGAATCAAGGAAGAAGAAATGGCATTTGTTAGACAAAACTTTATATATAATTACAAAATTGGAGAAAGCCAAGCTGTCAATTGGAAAACAAACTCAGACCATGTAAAATTCAGAACAGGAAACAGCAGCAGCGAAATTACCTTTCCCAAAGGAACATTTCCTGGGGTCTGAGCAGCATCTTTGTGCCAGTGCACAGCAGGAGAAGCTGCACCTCTCCCACCTGCATGGGGATTCTCCTTGAAAACCCAGCAAAACCAGGGGACAGCACAAAGACAGCACCCTGACCCTCAAAACCAGCCAGGACAGAGGCCCTTGGCTGCTCCTAAATGGGAATTTGGCTTTATTTCCCTGCCCTGCTCATGGAGCAGGAGAACAGAAACAGCACAAGACTGCAAGTTCAAATACATTACAAAATAGTCTGCAAAAATAGCTGGGCCTTGTAAGAAATATCCTTCTCCATGGAAACCACCAGACGCTCCCAATTCTGGCAGACTAGAGAAAACGGGTTTGTATTATTAAAGGAAATGTCTGTGTACTTGGGCTTTTATAATTCTAACCTTCAGCAAGAGAGGAGCAATTGCTGGTGTCCAGCACAGGTCAGCTGAACTTCCCACAGCCTCTCCTCGTCCAGGGATCTGAAATTCCCAAGGGACAGAAGGATGGGCGGGGGGTTTGCTTTGCAGGTCTCTGCAGTGCTTTTAATTACAGATACAGAATGGAAGGAAGCAAGGAACATAAAAGACCCCCTAGGGTTTTAAAACACCTGTCCACACAAATCAGACACCTCCACATATTTTTGTGTGGAATGAGGCAAAGCAGTGCTCCCGCAACACATTAACAAATGTAATGTATATATTTCAGCATCTGTGTATTCCAAACCTCTCACACTCAAGCAAGGGCAAGATAAGCTATTACTATTCTCTCCCTCACCCAAAACAGTTTCCACTTTGGATGCCAGGTGGGGAACTATAGATTAATTAACTCCCAACTGGCACTGATGGGATAATTACAGTCTCCTGTCTCTGGATTTCACTATTTCCAGCTGAACTCCCACACCAAAAAGCAAATCCTAACCATGAACCTCCACTTCTCCACTGATTCCCAACAGGGCACTGACCCCTTACCTGTGGAGGCTGGGATTCACAATTCAGAAGAACTTAATAGAATATTTTTAAAGAAATAAAAGTGCTGCAGCCTCAAAACATTAAAGGGCTGGGCTACAAAGGAGCACTCATATAGAGAGCAATTATATTTTTGATATCTAATGGTTCTGCCTCAGGAAGCAAGAGCTGGCTAGCATCAACTGTATAAAAGAAAGGATTATGGGCTCATGAAAAAAGAATGCCATTTTGATTTAAAACCCAGCAAAGCATAGTGCAGATTTGTTATTTTAACTCACAGTGCTTAATTCCTATAACAAGCCTGAATGCCATTAAGGACGAAAAATACATGAAATACTTGTGGTACAAGACATTAAAAGTAACCTCAGTTCTCATCAATGGCTCTGAACATGCCATTCTCTGCTTCCTGGAGCTGCTCTGCACCTGCACAATGCATCTGGGCTACACAAGGCTGCAGCAGGAAAAATGAAAACAAAAAAAAATTCAAACTCATTTCCGAGAAGCAGCTTCTCACTAGCATTTCCCAGGTTATGGTAACTCCCAGGCAAAGGATCCCAAAACCTCCTCCTGACTCCCCAGCCACCACCAAAAGCAGCTTCCACCTGGTTTCTGTGATTTCTTTCAGGGCCACATGTACCACAGCCGAGTTTTTAAAAGAAATTCTCAGCATTTAATCCCCAGCACCAGCAATCATCATCACGGGTGAAATACAGAATTTGCACAAAAAGAAAAAGATTTAGTTCTTCCTCAATTCATGAAATTAAAGGATAATCCCCAATTATTCAGAATACTTTTGTAGTCTGGTATCTCAATTTGCCTTTTACTTTTATAGTGGGGTTTTGCGTGGTTTTGTTGTGGGTTTCTTTTGAAGTCACTTGTGTCCAGAGGATTTAGAAATTATGCAAAACCAGTTGCTGCTCCCTGTTTTAAAGAAATGGGTGTGTTCAGTGTGCCTTGTTTCATAAAGCAACATGCAACATGAGCAAATAAACAGACAGAAATATGTTCTTGCTGCACTAGTCCATTAAAAAGACAAAAAACCCTAAAAAAGCTCCAACAAGCAGAGGTGGATGTGATTTCTGTAGCACCTGCACCATCACCACGACAAATGTGACATTGGGCAAACACATGAGGGAAGATGGCAAAGGGGCCAAGGCACAACACAGGAGTGGAGAAATAAACCTGTGCTAAACTGTGGTCCTTTATCATCCCTGGGAGTGTCCAGGGCCAGGGTGGACAGGGCTTGGAGCAGCCTGGGATAGTGGAAAGTGTCCCTGCTCATAGAAGGGGGTTGGACCAAAATGGGCTTTAAAGTTCTTTCCAACCCAAACCATTGGAATGTAATTTTTTTTCCTGCTCAAACAATCACCCCAAAGCACGTTTGAAACTTCCCATTTTTGTTAAGTAACCTCAAGATAAAGACACTGGAAGATAAATTAATGGACTGTAATGGTTAACAAGGCACCTTCTGACAAGATTGATAATCCATTCATACGAGTTCCTTTGCTTCTCAAAAAGCCCAATCCCACAAGGTGCACCTGTGATTGTTCAGGAGGAAGAAGGATTATTCCTGTCACACCCCATCCATCCCAACCCATTCCATTCCCCCCAAAAATCTCTTCTTCATCTGCCCACTCACAGGCTTTCCCAAAGTCCCATCTCCTCCACATTTAATAAAGCTGTGCAGGCACACTCTGGAGAAGATTTTTGTGGAAAAACTGGGGAATGGTGTCAGTGATGGAACAAGAAGTGTTCTGATGAGAGCTGTAACAGGAAATGCTGCTCACTTTCTGCTGTGAAATGACAGGTGTATTTCCTCTGCTGACATCTCTCTCATAAATCTTCCTGAAAACCCAGAGCCTGAAACTTTACACCAAATTATCCAAAGGGGTCAACCAAGAGAATGTCAAATTATGATGTTCAAAAATTAAATTAAGTAATCTGAGAAACAAGTGATCCAAAAGCCATCTAAATAACTCCACTGCTTTCTCTCCTTCCATTATCCCAAAGTCTTGGATCCCAAGCCCAGAGGCTGCTCCAGGTTACAGGATGCATTTGTGTATTTTGGAGGTGCAGGTGACACTGATTTTTTACTAATTCCAGCTGGATCAGTAAAACAAAACGAGCATTCTGTAAGATTTGGGTGCCTCAAGCTGGCTCCTTTAGGAATACTCCTGTAAAAACTAGCCAAACCACAACTATTTTCTAATATTACCCTTTAAGTAAAAGTCCTGGGTTTATTTTTCCTGAATCAATAAAAAAAAATTTATAAGGGTTTTTATGACTCTTTTGATATTTATAAGAGTCGTTTAGAAGGGAATAAAACAACCCTACTGACTATTCAGGAAAATAAAATTTTATACAAAATAGAGCTGTCAGAAGCCTTGGCTAGTTAAAAAAACTTGCTAATTTCTATAAATCACAGCTTAAATTTTGGGTGAAGCCACAGCAGGTACATAAGGGTAAAACTGTAGTTCTCTTCTTAATGTCTTTCAAACAATCAGATCCAGACAGAAGAAAGAAAATTCACTGCTTTCAAGCGACAAAGCATGTTTCTGAACGGCTACAAATTAATATAAAAATATTTAAATATGATATTTGTAGACAAAAGGCTGCTGGAGGGCAAGCACTGCACCAGCCAAATTCAGATTTTTAGCTGCTGAAGGCTTCATGCACTCACCCCATCCTTCCAGGGGTCTCTACAGCTTCAAGCAGTGGAAAAACATTGAGGAAGTACAAAGATCCCCAGAAATACATGGATCTACCTCTGCTTGCTGCCAGGCAGAGCTCCACCAGGATGAGCTCCATGGAAGCCTGGGCAGAACCCACTCCCCTCCCACAGGAGATGCATTTAAGCTGGAAGAACACATGCTGGATGGACCCACCAGCAGATAAACGCCCTTTTTGATTTCTACAGCTCAGGAAGCTTTACAGCTCATTTAAAGGAAGTATCTGGGATTTTTTTATACTGTTTAAAGCTTTGGGTTTTTCAGTACAACAGTGTCACAGCTCAAAATCACTCGTGCCACACACACAGTGAGAGACTCCTAAGAAGTGGCCTCTGCTCCACCACCTGCCCTTCCCCACACAAGCTCCACCCAGTTTGCTTTTCTGGGAAAGAGGGAAACACCCCAGGAACACCTTTCAATCCTCACCACAAAGCCTCCAGCTCGCCTTCCAATGACCTGTATTTGCAAACCTGCACGCAAGACATCTTTTCCCTCATTTTAATTTAATTTAATTGAGAAGCAGGTGCCTGCTGCAGTCCCACAGGGCATGCTGATATCCTCCTGCTGACGTTACAGAGGTTCCCTGCCATCCCTGCTGCACGAGCCAAGGCAGCTCTGCCCAGCCAGGCAGGGACAGCCACCGGCTCTTCCCAACCCTGCCAGAAACTGGAGCAGCCCCGTGTCCTGCTCCAGGAGCCACAGGGATGGATGGATGGATGGATGGATGGATGGATGGATGGATGGATGGATGGATGGATGGATGGATGGATGATGGATGGATGGATGGTGGAAGGATGGATGGATGGATGGATGGATGATGGATGGATGGTGGAAGGATGGATGGATG
>WBNO01011434.1:1291922-1330223 GCA_013400575.1 Peucedramus taeniatus
GATGGATGGATGGATGGATGGATGATGGATGGATGGATGGATGATTGATGGATGGATGGATGGGTGGATGATTGATGGATGGAGGGATGGATGGATGGAAGGATGGATGGGTGGATGGATGGAGGGATGGATCCATAGATGGATACACAGCCATCTCCTTACTCAGGTGGCAGCTCCCAGTGGCAAAGGCTTCCCCAGGGTAATTCCAGCTGTTCCAAGTGCCCAGAGCAGAGTTGTGTCCCAGGGCAGTGGCCATGGGCTGCTGGGTTCAGCTGAGCTGCAGTAACTGGTTGATTCACGACCAGACCCCTTGCAGGAATCACTACAAGCTTTAGCAGGTCATACATGGGTTGCAGATTTCCAACACAGAGAATTAAAGCCACAATGGCAAAAATAAAACTTCAGTGGGAGTGACACACAGTTTGCACCAAGGAGGGCAAAACAGGGCAGGGAGGAGCATGGTGAGAATTTGCTCTTGTAGGGAGAAAGGAGAGGCAACCCAACAGGCCTGGGCTCCTTTCCATCATTTTATGCTAGGGTTTACACCTCTTGATAACCAGAACAAGGCAAAGTTTGCTAAAAAGACACAATGCAAGGAGCTTCAGCCCTTTCATATCCAATTTTAACAGATCTGAAACCCTCTGAAGTCAAAGCAAGTATTTCCCTGAACTCAACACGCCTTTTGCTTCTGTGGTTTTATTTTTTGTTTGTTTGTTTTGTGTCTTTTTTTTTTTGGGTCATTTTCTTTTTCACAATTACTTAAGAATATTCATACTCATCCTGTCCACTCCTCAGGAGGATGGGAAGGTGTTCAGTGCCAAACTGATATAATCAAGTGCTCAAATAAGCTTACAGGTTTAAAGCCAGACATCAGTAATAGAAGCAATCACAGCCATCAAACTATTACGATGAGCAGTAATGGGATTATCTGTCAACACAAACAAAAGGATAAATACAAGCAAACCCATCAGTCCCTGAAACCTAATTCTCATGTTAATCTGAGACTATGGCAGGAAGATTATAGAACCCTAAGATCAAATAAAAAGTTATTGATTGTAAAATTCTTGCCTTAAACAAAGTAGGTGTTTGTGGTTTGGGATAACCATGTGTCCTTAACCAGCTGGTTAAGGACAAAAACTGCACCATCCCAAAGGAGCAGCAAACAAGGGATACAAGTCAGGGAATTTTCTCTTCCAGGGCTTGGAGAAAGCAGGGATAGTGGAAGGTGTCCCTGCTCAGGGCAGGGGGTTGGAACAAGATCCCCATTCCCTGTCTCCCTGCACCACTGAAGGGAGGAGATAGAGCTGGGACAAAGGGAGAGGTGGGGTGCAGGTGTTTTGAAGGTCTTATTTCACTTCTCATTATCCTGCTTTGGCTTTGTTAGCAATAAATTCAATTAATATCTCTAATTCAAGCCTGTTTTGCCTGTGATGGTATTTGTTGAGTGATTCCTCCTGGACCTTATCTCAGCTCATGCACCCTTCATTACATTTCCTCTCCCATGCAGAGCAGAGAGAGAGGCTTTGGCGGATCAACCCACTACATCTCCCTTCACCACATTCAAACAACAGGAAAAAAAACCCAACTCACCACTAAATCACAACACAGCTGAAGGCAAACACACTGTGGCATTCAAACCCCCCTGTCACTTGGCCAGCTTCACTGGTGAGAACACAGCCAGAGCTGAAACACCCTCTGCAGAGCTCTGGACCAGGCAGGGCAGCAGCTCAGCCCTGAGCCCGATCCCTGAGCTGTCCCTGCTGCCTGGTGCCCTCCTCACATCTGCATTTTAACATCACAGCATCACCTGCCTCTGCCTCTTAAACATGGGAACTGCTGGAAGCTGTGTCAGGCAGGAAAAGAGCCCCTGGTCTTGTGCCAGGAGAGCAGCGGAGGTGCACACACATGAACACACGTGTAAAACATGAACACACGTCAACAACACACACCCTGGCAGGAGTCCAAGCACAGGGAGGGAGCCAGCCCTGCTCTCCTTCTTCCCACTCTTCCACAGCAAGCCCTGCCAGCTGCCCTCTTACCTCTGCTGTGCTCAGCACAGCTGCCAAGGCTCCATCCAGATGAAAGGGTTGCAGCATGACACAGAGCATCCACCCCGCTTCCCTGGCAATCCAATTACTGCATTCACCTGAGCCCACGGAGCAGGGAAGGAAGAGGGGCCCAGGAGCAGGAAGAGGCTGTGGCAGCTCACAGTTAATTTGATGGCACCCAACTTCTGATGCAATTCCAGCCCAGCACTGGGGGACTGGCAGAGCTGTGTCCACCTTCCCACCCGGACAAGTGATCGCAGAGCTGGGGGAGCCGTGCTCATTCCTTAGGGCTGCACCCTTGGATCACTGGTCAATGAAGAGATCCTCACTTTTTTAATAGGATGGGATCAGGCCCTGGTTGCACACAAAGCCACAGTGATGGCTACAAAACTGGCAGCACAGCCACTGGGCAGGCTCAGAGAGATACCTGCCTGTGTCTGCTACAAGGAGTTATTTCCCTGACCCTGCTCTGCTCCAGACACTCTCTCCCCACACCAGGATTTCAGATACACACACATCTTTAGGAATCTGTTCCCTCCCTTTTTTACACAAGTGTCTCAAGTCCACGCTGCTCTCTGTGTGACAGGCACAGCTCCAAGCTCCCAAGGAAGGGTATATGAAACACCAGAAGGCTCCATATGCATTTTTCATCTTCTTATGCAACCATGCCCCTCCACAAATGGCTGGGAAGATTTTCTGCAAGCAGTTCAGCCATCCACCTAATGCTTACTTAATGGGAGTGTTTTCAGAAAAACACTACAAGAATTTTCAAATAGAAACAATTAGCATTCACAGTAATTTGCATCTACTTTTCCCCATTTCTAAAGCAGCAGGCTCTGCTTTAATATTAACCCCTGCTTGCTCCTCAAAGCCCAGTGCAGGGGAGTGAGCCACACAACTCCCATTAGAGACCACAGGAACAATTCAATTCAGTGGAGAAAAGATTACATGGCAGTGCTTGAAACTTTGGGGGACGAGCCTTTGTTTTTAAGCATCCTGCGTGTCGGCAGAATGAGCAGCTTCCATCACACCACAGCTATTTTCACCAGGGTTCCATTTCCTAATCCATCCTCCTATGCATCCAGGGACTAGTGATGGGATTTACAAGTGCAGTATTCACCAAATCACTCCCCCATCACTGAAGCTGCCCTGAACTCACGATGCACTGAGGCCAGAGCAGCCAAGCTCCTCCAAAGGCTTAAAAAATCCCTGAGCCTGTGGTGGAGAACAGGAGGGAAAGGTTTCATTAGCCAGAAATTTTGATGTAGGCTCATTTTTGAAAGCCAGCTATCCCATGAACATTTACATCTTGGAAATCAGGAATTACACTGGGAAGTCTGGGTTTTCAATAGCATGGAACAGCAGGTTCTACCTTCCAGACCCTGCAAGACAGAGCCAGGTGAGTACCTGGCTCAGACATTCCTGCAGACACCTGGTGGTTTGGGGCCACTCCCTGTGCCCATGGGGTGCAGAGCAAGGTGAGAGGATGGGGACAGGGGAAGCCCAGGATAATTCCAGGAAAAGGCTTTATTTGTACAGGTGCCCCAGAGAGTTATGGCTCAATCAACACAAGACGAGCAATCTCTACGAGGCAAAGAAGAAAGGGAGCAGCTTCTTATTAAAACACAGCAGCTTTTTTGCTGTCTAGCACAGAGTTCCACAAGAGAGCAGGTTTTTCCCCCCCTCTTCTAAAACCCTGAAGAATTCCATGTAAAATAAGTCCCAGTTTGAAGACTCCAGATCTGACAGCATCTAAGCAGAGCCCACTTGAGCAGTGCAGTGCTGTCCCCTGTGTACACACGCTGCTATTCACTCTTTAAGAGATCACAAACTCCTTTTCCTGCAGGACCTCTGCCTCCTTCAGCTCGCTGGTTTGATGGGAAGCAGCAAGTGATGCAGAACAAACGGGAAAAGTCTTGTCAATCTCTGTCTGATCCAGGAACAAGTTCTGTTGGCAGGGCAGATGTGGATTTACACCCGTGGTACTGAAATACCTGAGCTCTGTAAACAAGATGGCTGGTGTGCAGGGAGGAGACAGATCCAAGGAACATCTGGATCCTTCAGAGGATGCCCTGGATTATTCCTGGTGAGCTGGGTGTGACACTACTCACCATGTACAGAGTGCTACCCAAACAGGAGGAACACACAGAGTCAACAAAAGTCTCTCTTCTCTCTGGTGACCCATGATAGCACCCAAAGGAATGGCTGGAGCTGGGCCAGGGCAGGTTTAGGTTGGAGATCAGGAAAGGCTCTTCTTCCCCCAGAGGGTGCTGGGCACTGCCCAGGCTCCCCAGGGAATGGGCACAGCCCCGAGGCTGCCAGAGCTCCAGGAGCCTTTGGACAGCACTGCCAGGGATGGACAGGGTGGGATTGCTGGGGGGTCTGGGGAGGACCAGGTGCTGGGCTGGATGATCCTGGTGGATCCATTCCAACCCAGGATATTCTGTGATTCTATGACATACTTAGTTGTTTAAACCATTACAATGTAAACTGTAGAACCAAGGGATTTCCTAGAGATCCTCTTTGCAAAACATCTTCTTTTAATGTAGGTGTTGAAGGGCTTTCTGGGTAAGAAGGCTTTTGTTTGGTTTTTAGGGATAAAGAAGTTGAAATACCATTATATCACTAAATTACCAAAATGTGTCTGGCATCAGCAAGACACGAAACAGACTGAACAACAGAGGTCCCATGTCAGCAACTCCTGAACAAGGTAAATGCAGCAGATCTGATAAATGAATCTGGTGATAAATGAATCCCAGAGCTGGAATCCCAGAGCTGCTGACTGCACACTGCAAGACACCCCACACCTTCTGCTCCCCAGGATCACCTCAGAGCCTGCAGGTACATGGTAACTCCAAAAACCTCAAATGAGGCCACTGTGCATAAGGCAAAGGGTGTGTTTTATCATCATCATCATCGAGGCAGCTGATCACAGGAACAGAGTGACACAGCCATGCACCACTCCTGGGCAGGAGCCTGCAGAGCACCAACAGCTCCTGCATATTTTGACATGATTATTTCCTCCACACAAAAATAAATACAGTTAAAGGCAAACCTCAGGAAAAGGTAAAACTAAATATCACATCAGGCTTTGCAAACACCTTTCTTTGCCTACTCATTAAGTCATATCCTGTAGTAACTACAGTGCCAGGGAGATGAGGGTGCTGAGTGTGTTTGCATTTCCCAGACACAAAGCTCAGAATGAAAAGCCACTCCGAAAGCCACACCACGCTCTCCTGATTTTCCTGGGAGCTCAATTAAAGATCTGCTCAACCTGCCTCCATACAAAATTCAGCAGCCTGCAGGACTTTGAAATGCTTTATACCCTGGTGTGGAACAGCCACTGGATCATTAATACTTGACTTCAATGTAAATGTTTAAAAACTATGCAAGAGTGGAAAATGAGATCTGTCTCTGCCAGTTTGGTTTGTACACTGGGAAAAGTCACATCTTAAGGACTCCAAACTGCCAGCAGCAGGTACATCCAGCACGCTGCAGGGCCACCTGGAGAACAGCACTGCAGAGGGTGATGCTCAGGCAATGAAACAGCAGAAAGCCTTGGCTGAACCCAGAAGAACAAGTCCAGGGCTCCAGAATGAAATCCAGAGCACAAGCATGTTTGTAAAAACCAGGAAATTATCATTCCCACAAACACTTCCTTTGGAAACTACTTTCCACCCCTGAAATTCAGCTGCCTATACTTGGCTTTTTTTTGGCTGGTGCAGCACTGATGGCTCTGCTCACACCAGGAGATGACACATTCCCAAGCACAGAAAACACAAAGGAAGCAGAGATCTTGTCCATCACCTGGAGATAAAACAGTCATCCCAAGCTTGCCTCCTCAGGCTCTGGCTCACTGCAGCAGCTCAGCACATGCTTGGAAGTGGCTGCTAAATAAATCACAAAATACATACATCCAGAATGGTTCTCCTGGAACTCTGGGAACAGAAAGTTCCCAAGCAGCTAAAATACTTCCAAAACCAGTTTTCAAATAACAATTTATCCTCATGATATTCCTTTGACTTAAGCCTGAATTATTTACCTCTTTTTTGCAGATGAGGATCTATAAGGAAAGGCTAAGGAATACTTTTTTTGGGAACCCAGTCATCTGCTGCAAGGTGTTGAGACTGTTCATAAACCTCCAAAATTCTAAGAAAAGGGAGGAAGAAAAGGTAATATAATCTGACATAGATGAAATGCCACCACATATCTGTGGGAATGTCTAAAGAGGCAGGACCTCACAGTGCCAGGTGTACAAGGAGTGCAAAAAGGAGTCTGAAGTCCTTGTCAGGGTAGCTTGGAGTCTGTGATGTATTAGGAGAGGAAAAGGTGTTTAGCAAACAGGAACAGCACCTGCAGTGAGGCCTGAAACAAGATCTCTCCATAGGATCTTATGGACAGGCATAGCTGGAAGGCGAATAACCAGGAAAATGGTGACAATGAGGGACAAGGCAGAGGAAAAGACAAAAAGCTTTTGAGTGAGTGAGGACAAGGAGAAGAGCAAGAGGGACGACAGCCAGTGATCCCAGCTTCTCCCTCCCCACACCGCTCCTGGCTGCTCCAGACCAACCCAACATCCACTTCTCTGCATCTCGGGATGCTCCTTTTTCCCTTTATAAACCCCTGAGTCCCCAGAGCCCCCAGCAGTTCCCTCAGAGCTGGGACAAGGACACTGCCAGAGCCCGCGGGGGAAGCGCCAGTCCCTGGAGTGAGTGTTCCACGGATCTGTGGGATGGGTTAACCCTGCAAACAGGGAACTCAAAACTCAGCTCCTCCTTCCTCTCTCTCTCCAAGGTAAGTGCAGGCCTAGGAACGTTCATCTGGGACGTCTCTGTGTTGGGAGGCAGAAGGATGGGTTTGCTGACTCGTTTCTGAGATGTGAACCAGGAGAGGCAAAGCAGGGAAATCTGTGCTGTTTCTGCAAGGACTGATGGAGAGGAAAGCACGGCGCAGTTTGTAAAGGTCAGAGCCTGTGCAATCATACATTCTGCATGGGTGAAAGTCACTTCTGTGACAGGGGAACAAAGGAGTGACAGGAAGGTGGAACTGCAGTGGCAACACTTCAGCATCCCAGGTAAAAAGGCAAATTGCTACTCTCCAATTTGAGTGTTTTTTGGGAAGGTGGTTTCAAAAGCAACTTTTATATTTTCATGGATTAATCCCTCATTTTCTTTTCTTACACAATTTGTTTAGAAAAATCTCCTGAAAGCATATTCTAGATGTCAAATATTGTATAAGCCACAAGAGAAAATAAAAGCTTAGGCAAAAATATATACCACAAACATCACCTTTTTCATTTGGTTGAAGTCATTTACTCCAGTAACACTGTCATGCTGAGAAAATGATCTTTTGTCTATAACTGCTACATAGCTATTAAGCATTTTAGCATATAAGTATGATATTTTTCTTCTTTAGTGTGTAGCTCTGCTTGGATAGGTGTGGGGGAAAATAAAATCAGTGATTAAGCTTGTATAGGAAGTTCAAAAAAACAAACACAACAGTCTGTTTACACTGCAGAGAGATAATTAAAACAGCATTTAAGTAGAAGCACAAATGGCTGCCCCATGACAAAGTCAGTGATGCCACATCTACAGCTTGTAGAACGGGTCACTCACTAAATAAAAAGTGCTTCTTAGAAAATATGAAACAAGAATTTGGCTCAGCAAACCCCTGCCTGGGGATGACGATGAAGTAAGAGGTACCCAAGCATGGATGTCTTCATTTACACATCACCTTTATCAGGCCAAACAACTCTATGCTTGCTTTTTTTCTTAAACGAGAATTCAGAAAAACTTGAAGCACCTGAACAAAAACAAAGTTCAAGTGGATGCCCACAGCCATGCTCAGCAGCCAGACAGGGCAGGGAGCAGGGAAGGGAGGAAGAGCAAGAGGCCACATCCTTCCCTCTGCCGTTCCAAGGTGCAAAGACTTCTCCAACATGACAGATTTTTAAGAAGCTATCACACATTCATAACACTAATTGATTTTCATAGAGAAGAGAGCAGATGAGGTCTCTTTGGGAACTGCCTGCTACATTTCTGCTTGAAAGGAGATCGCTGCTGGTGTGCCTCAGCTCCTTCATAAAAAATTTAATTAACAATATCTCCAAGAAGGAAGGCACAGTGAGGTCCCCAGCTATCATGTGACTGCCAGCGCTCCGATGCACCACGGCAAATTAAACCTGAGCAAACAACACCTGGCGCACGTGACGGGCTGGGCAGGATCCCCAGCAGCAGCAGGGACGTGCTGGGAAGCAGGGAAGGACACAAAGGGACACAGAGATGCCTGCACCCAGCCTGCCACCGACAGCTTGTGCCCCTGGCTGCCACCCCGGATGGTCACACGTTTCTATCCATGATCTGGTGGCAATGACACAAAGCAAAATGTTTAACAGACCGTGGCTCCTGCTGGTGATCCTCGTGGATCTACCTGCCAGGAGAGCTCGTGGATTCATAGAGCCTGTGAATGGAGTGTCCCAGCAGTGTCACCCCTGAATGGCACCAGGAATAGAAAGGCACCCTGTGCCACGTTGGGTGTCCCATCTGGCAGAGCCATGGAGGGGAGAAGACAAAACTGAGTTTCTCTTCCCTCCACCGCCACTGCCTTTCCTGGAGGAGCTCTCATCCTCGCAGGATTTGTTCCTTCCACAGACTGAAAGCAGGGGGGGAGAAAGATCTGAAAACATCCATGTCCAACGCTACAGATTACCAAACTGTCCCTACACATGGACTCCAGGCTCACACGCAGCACATGGATGCACGTCTGAAATTCCCTCAGCTGCACAGCAATTAGTGATGATTAAGAGGAAATGGTGTGGCCAGCAGGACTTGGGAAGTGATCATTTATTTCCCTGTGCTGGGCACTGCTGAGGAACCTCCAGTCCCAGGGGCAGTTCTGGGCCCCTCAGGACAAGAAGGACATGGATGGGCTGGAGCGTGTCCAGGGAAGGGAATGGAGCTGGGAAGGGGCTGGAGCCCCAGGAGTGGCTGAGGGAGCTGGAAAGGGGCTCAGCCTGGAGAAAAGGAGGCCCAGGAGGGCCCTTCCGGCTCTGCACAACTCCTTGACAGGAGGGGACAGCCGGGGGGGGTTGGGCTCTGCTCCAGGGAACAGGGACAGGAGGAGAGGGAACAGCTGCAAGTTGCACCAGGAGAAGTTTAGACTGGGTATTAGAAACACATTTTTCCCAGAAAGGGTTCAAAGCATTGGAACAGGCTGCCCAGGGAAGTGGAGGGGTCACCATGCCTGGAAACGTTGGAAAAATGTGTAGATGTGGCACTAGGACATGGTTTAGTGGTGAACCTGGTGGTGGTGCTGGGCTGACAGCTGGACTTGATGATCTGAGAGTCCTTTCCAACCTTAAACACGTCCACAATGGGCAGCAGGCAGTGACTGTGCTGTGCTCTGATTCCCCGTTTTGTTATCCTTTAAAAACTTGCACCACTGCAGACGTGATGCCAATACACTTGATTTATTATCTATAATGTCAAAATTGAAAAGGTTAATCACCACTATTAGTCAGTGAAAATGAGGCAGGATTATCACTTGAATGACAACGCTGACAGTGGGAGCAGGGAAGGGAGGAAGGCACACGTGGGACCTGCCCAAACCCCAGCTCCTCTGCCCTGGCATCACCCACGGGAGGGGCAGAGGCTAAAACGTCTCCACCAAACAAAGATCACACCAAAACCACCAAAATGTGAAGAATTAGTACCTGGTGTTATTTCTTACAGCAATTTTCAGTTCTCTAAATGAGCTTTACTTTTTCCTGGTTGACAAAACTCTGGTGATGCTGTGCCAAAGCCACAAACCTGGCAGAGGTGGCTGTGCCCAGGGAAGGGTTTCTGAAACAGGATAAGGGAGCAGACACCCCTTACACCCCCTGGTGCCATTCCTGTCCCATAACCTCAGCTGGGGATTCCCACTGCAGCCCCAGCTCGGAGCTGAGCTGGAACAGCCACTCTGAGTCACCTCACCAGGAACTGCTCTCCAAGCTTGGGTAAATTCATCCTTAAGAAAGAGATGCAGACTCCAGCCATGCTCCAGCTCCTTTGAAAGGAAGGCTGGGGGAGGGAAGGGAACATTACAAACACTGAACACCCACCTCACCTATGTCCAGTTGGCAACATTATCTTTTTCTTCAGGAGTTTGAAAAAAACAACAAAAAAACTCAACCACCAAACCAGCACCACTAACGGGATAGAAGAACCATTTTTACATAGGCTGTGTTTTCCAAAAGCCCTGTCAAGCCAGGGATGTGGGAAAGAGGAGCTCCAGAGCACCCTGCTGCTCTACTCCTATTGGGAAAACACCAGGAAAAATCACCCCTGGGAGAGGGCAATGCTGTCCTGAAGGAATGGGAAAGGGAATGAGAAAGGGAAAGGGAAAGAGAAAGGGAAAGGGAAAGGGGAAGGAGCAGCAGGAGGATGCACCTGACTCAGATGAGGAAGGGAAAAGCCCATCCACCAAAAGGTTCCAAGAGTTCTGGGATCTGATCATTTATCCTGGGATTACAAACCGGAACACAGGTTTGCAGAGATAAAACTGAGAAAAGGAGTCACGAAGTTGTTGGATATTTGAAAATTAGACCAAGATGGTTTTGGCAGGAGGTCAAAAGACAAAATTAAACCATGGCATTTAATTGCTGTGATAGCTGTACATCAACAAGACTCATGGACACTCACTGCAGCATTTCCAAATCATTATAAACTTGCTTATCCTTATTTTGAAGGTCAGTTCTAACCTGAAACCCAGCATCAAAAAAGCAAAGCTCTGGATCTACTCTGGGATCTGTTTTCCAAAGCCAATCAAGTGTTAATATGAAGGTTTTAATGCTTACATAAATACAGAAACAAAAATCAAGGAGATTATTCCTTGAAGTTTTTGATTGCTGATGTCTTTGTAGGGTGGAAACACTAAGAAGCGACTTATTAAAAAAAACCCAACATAAGTGTTCATAAACATACCTATTGACTATTAAAAAAAACTGTTTATTGTGCGGTTTATAGGCCATTTTATTTTCATAAAAACAAGCTTTACTTTAATCATTTTCATGTAAACAACACTTTCTTGGTGATTTTTCAAAAACAGATTTAAACTTGAAAAGATCAAGTATTTCAATTAATCATTAAAATTTGAGTTCTGTGTAACAAGCAACTGTAGCAACTATTTTCCTGTCTTTTCATTTATTAAATATAGCAGGCCAGTGCTAAGGAAGGTATGCAAATATAGAATGAAATATTTATGCTTGGTGAAGTATCTTTGAGAATAAAAAAAAAAATTAAAACTCTGTGAGGTGCAGGGAAAGTAAAGGTGATTAAAATAGTATTCAAACCCAGGTAGTGCTAGTAATGGGGTAAAAAAATCCTCACATGGATGGAGAAGGGTCAGTTTGGCTTGCAATTCATCATTTGAAAGGTTTGTCTTTCAAAGTAAAAGCTTAGCAAAGAGAAACTGATGTCATTCCCAAAAAGCCACATATCCAATAACTACAAGTGATTAAAAAAAAAACAAAAACAAAAAAAACAGACAGCAAAACAAACAACAAAACCCAAAGCACAACAATAAAAAAAATTCAAACAAAAACCCAACCACGCAGAGAAAACAGGGGGAAAAAACCAAAACAACAGAAAAAAAAAGCTGCAACATAAAAAACCAACCACAACACGGGGTGGGGGTGAACCATATGTTTGCAGGCGGTGCTGGGGGATGGAAATCCAGGCAGGAAGGAGTTAAGAGACGCTCTAAAAGTATCTCACCCTGCTAAGCTGCGAGTGTTGGGGATCTCGGGGAGCGGGCGATTCTGACACACCATATGCGCTGCGATCGCGGCCACAACCACGCCACAGCGGGCTGCGCTCAAACCCAGCCGGGCTGCCCGGCCGGGACGGCCAACACAGCCACCCCCCTGCCCTCCTGAGCCCAAAAGGGCTGTGCTGGGGCTGCCGGGGCTGTGCCAGGCTGTGCCCCCCAGCCCCAGCCCCGCGGCATCCTCAGCACCGCCTTCCCCAGGCACACCCGGGGCCTGCCCAAAGCACTGCCCCGGCTTCACCCACAGGAGCCTAAAGGGTCTCCACCAAACAAAGATCACACCAAAACCACCGAAATGTGAAGAATTAGAGAGTACCTGGTGTTACTTCCCACGGCAATTTTTAGTTCTCTAAGGCAGCTTTAGTTTTTCCTGGCTTTAGTTTGTTCGTGGCTTCTCTGTCGCACACGGCTGGGAAAACTTCGGGAGGGCAGGAAAAGGGGCAGGAAAAGGGGCAGGAAAAGGGGCAGGAACAGCCCTCGGCCCATGGCAAGCACTGCAGAGCTCCCAGAGGATGCAGAGCTGGAGACACCCCTGGCAATGTTCGGTTCTGGGTTGTTGCCCCTCCCAGCGGTACCCAGATGCCAAGGAAGGCACAATCAGAGCCACAGGATGGGCTGAACTGGAAGGGACTCACAGGGATCACAGAATATTCCGGGTTGGAAGTGATCCACAAAATCATCGAAGCCAACTCCTGGCCCTGCACAGCACCATCCCCAAGAGTCAAGGCAGATGCACTTTCATTACACTCATAAATCAGTGTAAATCCAGAATTCTGTTGTCACACATCTCCCTTTGGTGCAGAGGCAATGCTGGGCCATCCCTTGGATTTCCTCTGCTCAGCTTGCCCGGGGCAGCACAGAGCTCTCCACTCAGAACAACATCTATGTCACCATCAAGTCACTTACTGTACAGCCACAAAGCAAGTTTCTATGTGTGTGGACGTTCCTTTTTGTCCACAGCTGTTTTCTGCAAGAGAAAACTGGCTGCTGCACTAATTTTAGTATTGTACTAATAAATGCAGGCAAAAATATCCTAGAGAGAACAAAAAAGAACAACCCCCCCAACCAGAATCAGTAAGTAACACATCATGGCACCACAGTGCACATCTAAGCTATAGTGAACTAATCCCTTCAAGAATTCATTTCAATTATTGATGAAAAACACATAAAGAATATAATGGTTTAATTTTATTGCTTATACTGCATGACAGTATCTGAACAAGATAATAAAATAAAAGGCCAATCAGATTTTTAAATCCATTAAAATTTACAGGACTTGGAAATTAATTTCAAATCTTGATGTCAGAGTTTCCCCCCAAAGAACTTACAAACAATATTTTTTTCCAACATGAAACCTTTGTTCCCTACAACAGCTATGTGAAAAATCCATATAAAATACAGAAAAACTCTCTGGTTGTACTTGTATCAGTATCTTCAAAAAAATAGCTGGGGAAAAATACAAGAACTCTGATGATCTTTTCTCAGGATTGCTTATTTAAATGCTACTTGCAGCACTGGGAGGTAAAAAAGCCTTCTTACAAACAACAAATTTTGAAGGTGATGACATCCCTTTGCAAACAGTAGCTGCTGCCAACAACTAGCCACACTTTTTTTTTCTCCCCTCTACCATACCTACTCTTGTAAGGAACACTCCTTTTAATTAGAGCAAAAACACACAAAATGGGAGCCCACAGGATTGCAGCCTAAAAGCCACATGCCCATTTTCTGCTGACTAGAAAGTTGATTTTTTCATTGTCTGAAAAAAAAAAAAACCACCAAAAAAACCTAAAAAAAAAAACCAACCTCAAAAAAAAACACCTACCACAAAACCAAAAACCAGCCTCACCACAGGATGCAAAAGCAAACCCAAACCTACCAAACCAAACAAAAATCCTTCCACCAGTTCTCCCCCAGCATTCAGAACATAATGGAAAGAAGACAGGAACACAATAAACTCCAATTTCAAATTCAACCTCTGCCTGCACTTCTCAGCCCGAGCAACCCATGCTGAAAGCATTAGCTGGGAATCAATTACCAGCATTTAAAACAATTTGTATAACCTCAGATACAAAAATTCTGCAATGCATTTCTCACAGAGGTGCACCCAAGTATGGCAAATGTAAAAGCAAACATCCAGTTGAATGTCAAAATGTTCATTCCAGGGTGCTCAAAATGCTTTTTATGCTAAATTATCACATGCAAATATAGGCAATATGACATTTTTTGAGGTGAAAGAGCAGGAGGGAAGCAGAAAGAGGTTGGTTACTTGCAATTGGGCTTTTCTTGCCAAATTTGATGCATTTGATTTTTAGAATTAACACAGCCTCCGAGATGAGTGCCTAAAGCTCACATCTCAATATGCTACATATTCAGTACAAAAATTAATTAAGAGATTACCCACTGAAGGTCACACACACATCGACAAGGACTGGAAACAATTTTGTGGCAGGGGAAAAAAAAAAAGCCTAGACCTGAAAGAAAATAAATCATAGTGCTGAAGAGCAGAGAAGAGCTGTGTTGATTTCAGACACCACATCCTGCAGACACCACCTCAACCAAAAAATCATCACCATCCCACTCCTTGGGGGTGCTCACACACCTGGCAGCGAGAACCGCAGAAAGTTGGGAAGTTTGAGTGCTCCAGGTTTTGGGTAAGGTTTGGAAAACTGCCCTGGGAAGAGGAAGAGGAGGAGAAGGGCAGGCTGAGAACATGCCCAGGTTTGGTGGGGCACAGCTGGGGGGTGGCCGGGGATGGCAGGGGGCCGTGGCACAGCTGCTCAGCACGGCTCCCACTCCAAGTGTTTATCAGATCCAGCAGCACTGCGGCATCCAGAGCGGGGATGTGCTGTTTTGTTCACATTTTAATGTGCCATCTTGCAGTAGATGCTTGCACAGCAGAGTAAATACAATCTCTATATATACCCTGTGTGGGCGGCAGGGGTTATTTCTGACTGTCTTCATTACACTTCATTGCCAATTGAATGTAAAAAAATAAAAAAAAAGACCAAAAAAAAAACAACAACCGCAAACCCCTCAACAATTCTCCAAAGTGATTTCAGTCTGATTTTTGTAATTATTTCCAGAACCTTTTCATTATGCAATTTTGAATACTTATTGAAAGCTCGCTCTCTCTTGCAAAGTTATCCTTGATGCAAGTCAAGCAAACCAGACAAGCTAAAGCTTCTCCCTCTTCCTGTTTTATTAATAAACACAGACATGAATGACATTCCCGGTGTTTAGCCTGGAGAACAGTTTAATAATAATGCTGCATCTCGCTTTATGGGAGCTAAAAAGGAAACTCAAAGGCTAATAGGTACAAATATCGTGCTTCAACTGCAATAAAAAATAGTGCTGAACTGTAAAAATGTAACTGATAGCAGCAATCTCAAAGATGTGGGTTCTGGTAACCCTCAAGCTAAAGCCGATTAGGTTTTGTTACATGGGTCCTTTGTGTGTTTTTGTGCTGCTGTACCAGTTAAATTGACCTCTACAGGCATGTGTGTTGCTTTTATCCTTTAATGGCTTCCCATTCCAAACCTAACTTGGGCTAGCAAAACCAAATAAATAAAAAATCCCCCCTTCCACCTGTGAGAGGGAGATCTCTGCACATGAACACCTTGCAGTAAAATCCCGGGAATGCCAAGCAATTAGCAGGATGGCAGCAGGATGTGAGAGCTGTCAGGTGGGATGCTGGGGCTCCAAAATGGAATTACAGCCAGACACCAGGCAGAAATGCCCAGCCCCAGCCTGCAGCAGGTCAGGAATGAGCATTTCAGAGGGAACACACACCTGCAGAGCAACACCAAAGAAAAAAGATTCCCAGACTTTCCTTATTTTTGATAATTGCCTGTAGAAGTGTTTAATCAGCTCTACAAATAAAAAAACAGTAACTTTAAATGAAAGTCCAACCACTTGCACTTCCAGCACAGTTGGTCTGTATTTCCTCTCTAGGGCAATAATGCAAGCAGCTGGCCCAGCCTCTTGCTCTGTGTGATGATTTTTTAAAAAATAGAGACCTCAGGAGTTTACTTAAGACAAATCTTTTGCATTTGATGATGTGAAGGAGCCCAAGCAGCATGTCCACACAGAACAAGCCCCCTCGGCTGGAACAGGGAGCAGCTGCCACCAAAGACAGGCTCCAAAAAAAAAAGGAGGAGACAAGACAGATGGGAAAATTGGTTCAAAATTTTCTCACACTGAAACACCTTTATTTGCCCACTTAAAACAGCCCAACCTCAGGGAAACGTCACTGAGTCGCTAAAGGGAAGTTTTAGCCACGTTCTAAATATGTGTATTTTTCTGGAGCTTCAAGAAGGCAGAATTAGTCAATTTGGCTACAGGCCATGAAACATAATTAGTTATGTGAAGTATGTTTAAATATGTAACTACAACTGCTAATAGGAGTGCCCAGCCCCATAAATACGCAGTGAGATGATCGGAGAGCAGCTGAGTACAGGCAAAACGCCGGAGACGCTCCCAGAGGAATTGCCACCTCTTCAGGAAGAGAACTCAGAAATTACAAATCTAAATAATGACACACAGTGCTGAAATCAGGAAGGAAGGAGGGGGAAATGGTCCATCTTTAGAGCACGTGGGGAAAAAGACAGTTTGGGACTTGTGAGAAGAAAAGCGGGAGGAATCTGCTTGAGGAGCAGCAGCACATTTCCTGCCTTCAGGAAATTCAAGGGTCAGTGGAAAACAAACTTCCACTGGAGATACAACAGCCACCACCTGGAACCCCTGAAAACCTCCCAGACACAACAGCCCAAAGCCCAGAAAACCTCCCAGACACTGCTGAGCAGTAACAAACCTGCAAGATATGAAAATAAAAGAATGGTGTATTAAGCGATGTGGTAACTGCAATTTGTCATTTAGCACTGTGAATCTATGGATTTTAATGACAGGGTCTCATTTACATTTAACAATCAGTGTACTAGAACATTTCTTGGGAACTGGGGGTATTTTCTTGTCTCAGTAGGAATATATAGAAATTTCTTCTTGATTAATAAGAGACTATAGGAGTTTTGCCCTGAAATCTCAGTCCCTTGGTTTCTCTCTGGAGCTGGATGAATACCAACATACCAAACTGCAATCCTGACAAGAAAGCTCTCCAAAATTCAGCTGTTTGTAATAATTATGTATTTAACAATTCTTCCACAAGAATAACATTATAAAGCACCTTTCATTTTATTGTTCATCTATATCACACATCTGCTTTAAAAACCACTAGCAGCATATCTTGTTCTTAATGATGCATTTTGGATGTGACTTTCAAAAGCATTTACAGCAACTTAGGAGTATAAATCCCACTGATACTCAACAGTATTTATGCCCTTAATGCCTGTAGCCATTACTGAAAATCTCATTCTTTTCCAGAGCTTTGGAGATATTCCAGAGGTCGTACATGTAGTAAGAAATGGCAAGTGTCACAAGGTATTATGTGTTTTACAGAAATGCTATGCAGCTTTAGGACAGGCATCAAGAATACTGAATACATGCACTTAAAACAATAATGGGGAGTTTAGGAAGCAGGGAAAGGCTCTAGTCGAATTTAGCCAGTGAGTTTGGGGATAAGGTTGCTTTCTGTTGCATCCAAGCCAGTAGAAGTGGGATTGTGATTTTTTTTTATTCCACTGGAATGTGGGGTTTATTCCACTGGAAGATGGAGCTGCAGTGTAACTGCACTGTTGCATACTGACCACCACAAACCATAAATGTCTTCGCCTACTCTGACAACAACAACCAAAACTTTAGGCCTCCATTACAGCTAAATTAAACTGCTGAACAGTTCAATTAGGCCATTTAAAATGCATATTTTTGGGCAAGTCCTAATTAGCTTTCAGCAAGTAGAGGAAGCCCCAGCCTTGATTAACAACCTCATTTACTCTGAGACACTCCTGCAGAGCCCGTGATCGTTGCCTGCACCCACCACTGGAGATCAGGAGTTGTGTGCAACTGCAGAAAATATAGAAGTTGCAAGTACACATGGGATTTTACATGGACCAGACAATCAGAGAATCACAATGGCCTGAGCTGGAAGGGACATTAAAACTCATCTCTTTCCATATAAATAGGAAGGGGAACCTTCCACCACCCAAGGTAGCTCAGAGCTCCATCAGACCTGGCCTTGGACACTTCCAGGGATGGGCAGAGCAGTTTGCAGTGGCTCTTGTAGCTGCCACTGCTTCTGGTCTTTCTAGATCATAAAAAGTACAATAAATAAAATGACTTCAACATAATACATGGATGAACATCCACCAGCTCCTGTTACGTACAGGGAACCCTGCACTGAACGATTCAATGGGAGAACAGGAGATTTTTTTGCTCTGCTGACAGATTGTCATCACTGACATCCTTGGGAACTGGGAGCCTACAGCACCTTTACACAACTGGACCATAACTTCCTACTCTCAGTTTAACCTTCTGTAAAAAACAAGGGTTAAAAACACTTGCTTATGAACGTCACAAGTAAGCAAAAGGGCCAGACTGTTGCTTTTGCAGCAGAACTAAATTTGATGGATACCAGAGCGTTTAGCACTTGTACACAATCACAAAGCCATGATGTGTCTGTGGTAAACTTCCACATACTGCAAAAAGGATTTTTATGGAAAAAAGTGCACAGAAGTTTGTTCACAACAGACTCGGGAACTGTACTGTTATTCTGTCATCAACTGAGAAGCAAGAATAAAACAGAAACTTCCCAGTGAACACAAAGAAAAAATTACACTGAACATCTGCTTACAAATCTTTGAATCAATCTTTTTAGAAAGCCATATCTTTTAATTACCTCCTGCCCCCTTCCATCACTTTTGACTTCCTAATTTTATTTCTTGGACATTTTTGCCCTTACGAGTTTGACTACATCACTTGGTTAAACCAAGGAGAAACTCTGGGTAGTTGTGAGATGAAAAACCATAATGAATTTTATATTTTAAATATATATAGATCAACATTGCAGGCTACTGTATTCTGTAGAAGGGTCCTGCAAGCAGTAAATCAGTCCTTCAAGGGCTCTGTGTGAGTGGCTGCTTGGCTCCTCCTGCCTGGTGGCAGTCAGCACCCGGTCACTTCAGCCCCTCGCCAGCTCACGCCTCCCTGCTCCCTGTGACCATCTGCAGCTTGAGATGCAGCCTCCCTGCCAGGAACACAAGGGAGCCCAGGCAGGGGAAGCCAGGGAGACAAATCAAACAGCCAGGCAGTGCCCCAGCTTTCCTGCCAGCACCATTTCAGGCCAGCATGATCATCCAGCCCTGCACAGGCTCCGGGCTCCTCCAGTACCAGCACCGCCGCTGGAGCCAGAGCGCTGCTCCCTGGGCTCTGCCATCCCATCATCATCACCATCACTGCTGCTCCCCAGGCTCTGCCATCCCATCATCATCATCATCATCACCATCACTGCTGCTCCCCAGGCTCTGCCATCCCATCATCATCATCATCATCACCATCACTGCTGCTCCCCAGGCTCTGCCATCCCATCATCCTCATCATCATCATCATCATCACTGCTGCTCCCCTGGCTCTGCCATCCCATCACCATCACTGCTGCTCCCCAGGCTCTCCCATCCTATCACCACTGCTCCTCCCAGGGCTCTGCCATCCCATCATCACTGCACCATCACCACTGCTGCTGCTCCCCAGGCTCTGCCATCCTGTGGGAAATGAATTTGTAGAGAATTCCCAAAGCCTGACAGAAGGCTCACAGAGTGTGCACCTGTATGCAAACCTTGAGATGAGAATAGGACAGACATTGTTAAGAGAGAAATGGAACTAGAAACAGGTTCCAAAGGATGGTAAATAAGAGTGGATACTTCAGAGAAATAAACTATGAACGATGCACTATAGTAGGACCCATGAGGGGTAATTTTAGATGATTGGCTTTAAGGTATTTACAGCATGGTGTGGCAAAAGCTGATAGGCCAAGAAACACTTATATTGTAATTAAGACATAGTTGACTTCTGATTGTGATGGCTTGAATTATAACATCTGTACTGTCTCACCCTTCTCATGAGACTGAAAATGGAATTAAAGTTTTTAAAATGACTCTCAGTTGCCCCATCCCTGGGTCAAAAAAGGGCTGAATCTGACACCATCCCATCACCACTGCTGCTCCCCAGGCTCTACCATCCCATCACTGTTGCTGACAGCAGCTCTGCTGCCCGGGCACAACTTGACCAGCCAGATGGTGACACCTGTTCCACAGTACCCAAGAGACACCACAGCCAAAGTGTGTCCCAGACCAGAGCTGTATTTTTTTGGAGATGTTGGTGTGATGCTCCCTGCAGCTCCAGCTTTCCCTTAGGCACAGCTATGATCCCAAAGTTTTTTGCTGGCTACTGTTCTACCCAGGAGGGCTAGAAGGAAGACAGGAACAGCAGCCCAGCTGCAGAAGATGAGTGGTATTCCTCCTGCCCCAAGACAAGCATCAGCTGCCATCACACAGCAGCCAACCAGTCCAAGGGCTGGGCTCTCCCCCGGGTCAAGCACACACACTTGGCAAGGGACTCCTGACCCTGGCTGGGATTGCTGATCCCATGTTAAACAAGCTGTATATTCATTTCCATACGACCTTGATTCCTTCTCTTACAGTCCTGCTCCTGGACATGCTTCAGATACATCATGAAACTCTCTCAAGAGAACACACTGAGTTGTCGAATCAAGACTTCCAACAAACTCGCTGCAAATACATTGTTCAACTCACATAATCCTTAATTAGGTTTCATTTTTTAATGCAAGGCTTCAACAATTAGCTCAGGAGAAACTGTAAAAGCAGAAGCCAGGCCACCAAGGACTTCTCCCACACACATTTTTCTCTGCTGGTGTGACTGTACCAACATTACACAGCTCCAGCAAGCCAGCACAGAGGTGGATACACCAGTTGGACAGCACTTGTACAAATCCCACCTGTAAAATCCAGACACCTCTCCAAAGTGCACTATTCCCTGCAAAACACTTGCCTGCCGTGAAACGTGCACACAAAGGGAACTATCCACACAACTGACACCTGCTTTGAGCCAGGAAATAATCCTATCTCCCTAATGTCTGATCTACAAATGAGGTCTTTATTGTTTTCATTATACACACTGTTTACACACAGTTTCATAAAACTCACCACTAACAACTCATCTCTGTAATTAATTGAAGTAGGAGGAAACCAGAGTAAGGATTAAAGAGAGGTTTTATCAGCTTAACTCAGAGGTGTCTTCCTGAAGTCACACACCTTCCATGTGCTGCTGCTGCCCTGGCTGCAAAGCTGCTGCCCTGGGAACAGGGAGCACTTGGCATTTTGGCACTCCCACTTTGCTCTCTGTACTCCTCTGCACACAGACCAGACAGCCACTGGTGGGAATTAGCAAAGGTCTGAGTTTTAACTCAAAATCTGAACTTTAAATGGTGACTTTAAAAACTCTCCTACAATGTGTTTTGACTTAGTAAAAGCCAAAAGACCACCTTAGTTAATACGTACAAGAACTAGGAACAACAGCTTAAAAAAATAAATCATGATTTAGGACTAAATCCTCTAGACCATCTAATCACATTATTTAGTACCTTGACTGTGCATTTCCTGCTCTGACAGGAGCAACTCCAACCCAAGTTCCATCACCAGCACACACAGCAAGTCTGCCATGGGAGGGACTAACCATGAAGATGGAAATATTCATTTTATTCCTTTCAAACTAAAACCCATAAGTGAGTTCAGCTTAATATTAAGTGATGTAGTTTGTTTATCCTCTGCCTGCCTTTTTCCCCCCCAGAACTCCAAGATGCTCAACCAGGTGCAACATGGAAGCAACCCCTGCAGCTTCAATAACACTGATGGCAATTTCCAAACGTTCTGCTCTGGTTTCACCACGCTCACACCAAACCAGCAGCCCCTTCTAGAGCAGCTCCAGGCCCACTGAGACCTTCCCTGAATTCTGCAGCAACAAGATTCCTACAGAGGAGCAGGAGTTCATATTCACTTTTCCTGAAGCATCTATCTGAAAAGGGTGGATTTTAATGGTGTTATTTACAACTAACAATGTTATAACCCATAAAAACCTGAGTTTATAGGTTTCTTTCCTGCAGTAATGTTTATCTGACAATAATTTTGCAGACCACAGGTTTACAGAGCAGGGACACCTGGTCTCCAGTTTATTCTGAGGTTCAATTAGGTGGCAGGCAGAGGTACTGCTGCTCACGCTCCTCACTCCTCCATCTCAGCCAGATGAAAATTCAAATCTCCTCCCCCTGCCTTACTTTTATCTCTTACTTTATTAATGTTACTAAAACTACAGTCATCTTGTATGTATTTATCTGAAATTCCTTTCCACTGAGGGTCCATGAAATCATCTTTATAACCCTTACAACTTGTTTAAGCTTAAACAGTCACTCTCAGTCTGCAAAGGAAAATTGGAAAACTTAAACTGAACCACCTCAGTTCCCAATGAGTTCCAAAGAGAAGCCTCTTTCTGTTCTTGCAAAACATCCTGGATGTTTAAGGCCACCGTGCCCTCTAGATAAATTAAAAAATAATGAATTCCAGGGTTTTGAAAGAACAGCAAGAACTGTTAAAAAGGTTCTGTTAACCTTGAATAAATATCCTAAATAGGAGTATTGGAAACACAGTGGATGAGTAAGAAATTGCACGACATCTTGTACTTAGCAAACTTCAAATAGTTTCTCTTTTTTGAACACATTTCAGGAAAAACAAAGCTACCTTTGTTAAAAGGAGCCTGATGTAACACTGTCACAGCCAGCCTGGGCATGATACCTGGAGCTCTTCTTACTCCTGATAACCAAACCCTGTCCAAACCCAACCAGCTCAGAAGGAACTGGCACAAGCCACCAAACCCAGCAGCTTTTAGTGGCACACAACTCGTTCCTGTCCTTGCCCACGCACACAGAGCTCAGTGAGATCACACAGAGGCACTCTCACATCATCAGGGCTGATGGACAGTTCTGTATTTACTCAGAGATAACACCTGCCTCTCACAGGATTACTTTAGCACCTACTATAATGTGTTTAAATGAGATGTAGGTCTACAGGCACCTGAATTTGCTTTTTGATATATTTACTAAAATGCTGGCAGGTTTGATGCATGCTTTGCAGAGGCCTATTTTTTAAAATAGAGGAATTACACCTTGTTCTTACTTAAAAGTTTCTAAAATATTAGGCTAGACAGAGATCCAATTCCAAGCTTTAAACTGCTTGATAGACCTTGACAACAGGGCTGGCTTTTATGCATCATCTTGTAATGCAATAAATTTCACTTGAAACATCTTCACCTGTGTACCAAGACATGTCACTGTGATACAGAAAACCTGACATGAAAATAAAAATAAATTAATAAATTAGTTGCTCAGAGAACAACTGTCTTACAGCCAGAAAAACACACTTCCTATGAGAAACTCAAAGAGACAGTCGTATTTTACTGAAAGGTAATTTAAGTAAGGAATAATTATGAAGTACAACTAATCAGGCAGCACGTAATTTAAGACTGGAGACAAAGGTATGAGAGCTGATAGCCACAGTCCTCCTATTTCAGACTGGAAATGCAGTTAATGAGAAGCTGGGATTTTAACCTGAAGTTAATGTTCTACCTCGAACGATGGCACAGGAAGTTTTGAAGGTGTAACCTGAGCACCCAATAATAGAAAACAAACGTAATAACCCAGCATTTCTTAATTTTTAATGCCTGTGTTTCTGCATGCTTGCTTTTTTGAAACCACATGGAGATCTGCTTCTCAGAGAAAGCTCTCCTCCTTCTCCCAGCTAGCATTATTTGCCAACCTTCCTTTTCATTCTTTAGCACCACAATTCCCCCTCTTTTGCGTACACCCTCTCTGCCACTGGTACTCATAAAAATCCTCTGAATCCTCCTCCTTCTCCCTTTCCAACCCTCCCCACACAGACATTTTCTTGTTCGCATCTGAACACATGAATCAACCCAATGATTTGGCCACTTCCCATGGGGGAACATCAGCAGCATCCAGCACAGATTTAGGAATGCACATTTTTAATCCACAGCTCCGCCAGCCTGCTTTCCTTGTCCACTTTCCCAGGCCCGTGGAGCAGGATCTGATGTGCAGGAAGCTGCCAGTGCCAATCCTACACACTGTCCACGGATGTTTCCAGCCCAGCAGCACGGGCTGTGTTCCTGGGAAAGGAAACCCGTGTTTTCCATAAAACAGTCTCTCCTCTGCAGGATGCAGCTCTCCGCATGTATCTGCTAACAACATCTCAGTACTTCTCCACCCCCTCCCCATGTTCTTCCTTTTTGTCAAGCTCTCCAGCATTTGTTCTGGGATCTAATTAAGGTCCCTTATCACCATGGCAAGAAGGGGGCAAGGTCTAACAAAACAGCATTAATGAACCGATTGTTTTTGCTGGGCACATACAGAGTTCTAATCCCCAAGATTGGAACATATCAACACTTGGAAAAAACAGATTAAATCTAAAGGAGTCTGTGTTGTTTACATTTTTGCAAGACTTGAATTAGAAGCCCCTGTATTACTGGCATAATCTAACAGCACCTCAGAACTTATTTTTAATGGGAGTTTTATTCTGATTAGGACAGGCAGCTTCATTTTGTCTCCTCTTCTGAGCATATGCAGGAGTCTCGCTCCTACCATCTGACTCTCCTTCAAAGAGATGAGCTTCCCGTAAACTTCATTAGTTAGATGCCATTTTGTAGGTAATTCAAAACCTCTTCCCACCTTTCTGGGTTATTAAATCTATTAACATCCCAGGATATTGTTATGTAAGTACTGCTCATCTCCATTATGCAGCAGAATTAGACGAGAGCGATTAGAACCAAGTTTGCCTTGTTTCATCACATTCCCTGTGTGAACTCAGGTACCAGAAGCCAAGAAAACCTTCAGGGGATGCAGCTTTGATACTGAAGGGAAAGACAACCAAAGGAGAAGCAAAGAAGTCCAGGAGGGGAGAGAAACACGGGCTTCAGGTGAGAGTTGCAAGGGAGAAGGTGCCGTGTTTCCTCACCTTGCAAGAGCAAACTCTTCACTCCTCCCAGCATTCATATCCTTGTTCCCTCCCTTCATCTTCAATCCAACTTCCAGTAACATCCAAGGATTTTAACACCACCTACAGATAACCCCCCTTGGAAGGATCCCCTCCAAGAAGTATCTCATTTAAATGCTACAGAAAGTGTTCCTCTTAACTCTATCCCCTCTTGACACTGGCTCCCCAGTTGCCTTTTGAAAAAACTGTTTAATTTTTTGACAAGAAATCAGTCCTGGCCACAAGTAATCTGCAAAAAGAGCTCTCCACCTTTCACTAGAATAGAAGTCTTGAAAATAGAATTCTGAATCTTTCAATTAAGCATGAGAACTCCTCTATGTCATCTAAAGGGGAAGAAGTTTTACAGCCCAAATTTTGAAGATTGCCTCCCATTCCCATTCTGTGTAATAAAATACATACTGAAAATCTGACTCTCCAATACAGGATAAAATGTAACATTTTATAAAGCAGGATACAGACTGGAAGACCCATGGGATACCCCACACAAGCAACAAGAAAAATGCAAGGAGGAAACTACAGCAGAGGAGGAACTAAACTTCTTTTTACTAAAAGAAATCAAGAAGTTTTTTAATTTTTGAATTTAAATTGTTAAAGTTTTAAAATTTTTAAAGCAGTACCGAGAGACTCCTTCAACACACTTTTCCAACTTTAACTGATTTTCAGGACATTCCTGGGAAGCAAACACATCCATATTAATAATCCCATTAAACAAGTGGGGTGAACAGAACAGAAAAGTGATGGCACTGTTACACAGCCAAGAGAGAAGTCAGTGCTGGCTCAGTGATACCTCCTGTATGTTTTAAATGCAAACCTACTTCCCTTGTCCACTGTTCTGCTGTCATCACACCTTTTGGAAAATAAAAGCCAATGCCAGAGAGGGGGACAGCAACTTTAGCCCACTGCTTCATATCCCACCTACTTGTAAAATGCCTGCCTGCCCAGCATGGTCACCTGGACAATAAAGTGTCTTCTGGTGGAGTCCTTCTGCTCAGAAGAGCATTACACAGTGCAAACAGAGCTCATCACACCGTGTTTGCTCTCCCACCCTCCCTGCAGGAGAGGATCACGTGCAGAGCTGGGATGTTTTTCAGCAAATGCACCTTTGCAGGCAGTGTGGGACAGAGAGACCATAAGGGATGACTGGTAAGAGCACAAAGCTGCTGTGTGTTTATGTAGATGCAAAGAAACACATCCAAACCAGAGTTTGTTTTGTCCTTTGCTCCCATGGCTATGGTCCCACTGGTCTCAGCAAGCACCTGTTACACCACACAGGTTTTGATCAGGGTTAAAGCACAGTTTGGCTGTGCCAAGGAACCAACACTGCCAGAACAGGCTGGATGTCAAAGCCTTCAACTCCTCTGGCTATCACATGCACAAGGCACTCACCCCCCTGCAGACAAAACCACCAAACTCCATTCACAATGAAGCAGGAGGCTGACAAAATAAAGGAAAACTTGGCTGGGTTGCATTGAGCTACAACACCCCATCTTCTCACCTCCAGCCCTGCCTAAAATGCTGAGGACTTTGTAGAATCATTTAGGTTGGAGAAGACCTCCAAGATCATCAAGTCCAACCATCACCCCAGCACTGCCAAGTCCACCACTAAGCCACATCCCCAAGTGAAACATTTTGGAGGTTGACTCCAATAATATTTCCTGAGTGAGAGTGCTCAACCTGATTTTATTTCAGGCACAACTGTAATAAAACTACTTCTTATTACAACACGTAATTAGTGGCTAACTTTCCAAAATAAAAATGGCCATGAAATTCAGATTCAGGCTATCCTTCTACAAACCAGTAATTTTTTTGCTCAAGCTCTCCCCACATACAAAACCACTTACATTGACAAATGCCACAGAATTACAACTCTGACCTATTGGGTAAATAAAGTCAATGTGATTTAAAATGATTCAAAGGGCTCAGAGTTGGCTCGATGATCCCCGTGGGTCCCTTCCAACCCAGGGTATTCTATAGTTCTAAAAAATTCCAGAAACCCAGTGCTCACAGAGACTCCCTACCCTGCACATACGTTCAGAAACTAAATACATTATCTAGAGGTAGTAAACAGATTTGTAATGGGTGTCACTTATCCCTGTCAGCAGCTGATGAATAACACTGTTAACATGGATCAGATCACCCACCAACTACAGTCACAGGCTTCCCTGTCCAAGAGCCACGGAACTTCTCCACTTAGCTGCTCAGAACTAATTGTCAGATGCAATTTTCAGTCAGCAGTTTCTTCTCCCCCCTTAACACATTCCTTGTGCGGGCATTGCCCACAGCACCAGCCCTGCTCAGCCACCTCCCTCCCTCCCTCCCTCCCTCCAGTCGTGTCCCAGACCTAATCTCTCCTCGCAGCTTTTGAGCACAGCTCTTCCAGGCAGCTGACATTTAAATAAGCTCTGTATTGACTTTCCTCTGCTGTACCTCGAGTCCTCCTTGTTTTCCTTATGTTCATATTCCAACTCTGCTGCTCTGCAGCTCCTTCTGAAGGTAATGGAAGCGGAGCTGGACTGATAATCAATAAATACCTTCACCCTGCAATCCCTCAGAGGCCGCATCCAGGAGATTTCCCTCTCTTCCCATGCATATTCACTATTTTGGATGAACTTTTAGAAGGCAGGGAAAGGTTCTTTCCCAAATCTGCAGCATGTTTCAGACGATGCTAAGCCTGTGAACTTTCCTTTAACTCACATTAAACCGATACAACTTTTAATTAAAAAAGTAATTTTGAAAAATTGCTTGTGCGGTGCGGAAGGTGATGTTCAGACAGCATCACTGATCCCTGGAGTTCTGCAGCCTTGAGTTTAATAAACTGAATTTTCAAAAGTAAACACAGCTTGCATCAGCACGAACCTTCTATTTTAGCCTTGTATTTTCCATCCTTTCCTTGCTTAGCCAGAGGAGGATGTTTTCAGAGCACCACACACTAAACACTGCATGGGTGCCACTGGGCTGGAAAAGGAGAGAATTCCCACCCCTGGAGCTGTGTCCCTGCCAGGTGAGGAAGTCTTGCCTCTGATGGAGCAAGGGAGGAGGGTGAGACATCTCCTCCCCCTCCCAGGACCCCCAGAGCTGAGGGATGAACTCAGAGCCCACCTGCTTCTTGGAGAAGAAAATCCAGGCACAAGGACTGCCCTCCAATTCACACCTGAGCCTCTGGAATTCTACCCTCACACAGCAGCTCCTGCCTCCTCCAACTGCAATTTAGGATTTATTTTGCCTAATTTGTTATTTCCTGTAGTAGGTAATCCAGCAAGGAGGATGGGCAAAGGGCAGAACAAAGCAAATTAAAAACTACCCAAAATGTCTTGCCCTAGGCAGAAACAAGTCAAAAACACTCTCAGGTTTAATTCTGTTTGTTTTTATAAGTGTTCACCTGGAATTTTTTGGTTTTTTTTTCAAGTTCTTTTAGAAGAATCATTTTAATTATCTTTACTCTACAACTTCAAAAAGACACTCCATGATAGTGGGTGTCATTTCTCCCTTTTCTCTCCTCTTTACCCCTTATAAATTTATCCCAATTATCCCACTGCCCAGCCCACAGGCTCAAACAAGGACTGGGAAGCCAAGATTCTTGGGTTCACCTCCCAACTGCATTTCTAGCAGGTCATTAATTTCCCTGGGAGCTGCTTTGCTCCTCTGTAGAGCAGGGAGAGGTGGGTTGTGCAGCTTTATCCCTGTTTATAAAATAAATACTCTGAGAATCCAGGCACACCGTGCTGATCTGAAACACCAGGCATTCTGTTATTATACATAAATAAATATAAATACAGCATCTACCATTTTCACTCAACTTATTTGCATTTCTACTATTTTAGAACTTCTTATGTTGTTAGAAATGCCAAAAGGAGATGATTTCATGTTCTCATGCCTATTCCACTCACAAATAGTAGGCCTGAATGCAATTTTTTCCCTTCTGCTAAAACTGTACTCCTAACTGCATTTTCTCAGTCAAAGCTTCATAAGAAAGCAACTTTAAAGGTGTTGTTTGCAGCTGCAGTGAAATAAACACTTAAACATTCAGTACTGCCCATGCTGAGTGAGGTATTTCATCTCCACATCCTTTAACTCTGAGCACCACCAGTGATTATCCCGTAAAACTTAATTCTGGAGAGCATTTTATTAAATATGCATTTGGACTTGGTCTCAGTTCCATAAAATATTTAATCATGTGCCTAAACATTACGTACCCCACCAAGTTTGGGTTTTAGGCTGTCTGGTAGCACACACAACAAACTCCAGAAGATAAAACATGTTCATTCTTTATCTGAAGAGCTCCACTCCACAGATCAGCCTTTCAGAGATGTGCCAGCTCCAGCTCTAACTAGCTCTTCACACTTTTTTTAAGACTAATAGGCTCCACATATTCATCTCCAAAGGGTATAAATTCCCTTCCTCTCTTTCCCTTTTAAATATGTCAGGCAACATTACAAAAAAATAACATCTGTGCCACAGTTATGCAACAAGCAGCATGATAACCATTAAACTGCACTTTATAGAGAGTGGGCTGAATTAAAAAATAAAACAACAAAAAGGAAACAGGGGGAAAAAGTTCACCTTTAAACCCTGGGATCAGGGAGGGTTTCAGCACCACCACTCTCCCTTGCCTACTCAAGACTCCCTCTTTTGCTGCCCTTCTTCACTGATGCCTCATGGCTATTAATGGCAGCCTGAATATACATGCCATGAACTGCAAAAATGGATTGAATCTGGCTGGAAAGGGCTTAAACATTCAGTAAGAAGATGAAGAATCCCAAAAGTGGTTTTAGTATGTGTGTACATTTTGTCAGAGTATACCAACAGCACTATATATTCTTTTCTTGCAACACTTAGCAAGCCTTCTCTTTTCATAAATATAGGTCAACAGAGCTAAACTCTGTTTTTGCCTCAACTCCCACTTTAAATGCATAAAAAATTAGATTTTTAGGGAGCAGAATGAAAGGAATGGTGTATTTCATGCTATTATATACCCAGCCAAGGATCCCAAAGGGTTTGTTTGGGCTTTAAAAACAAAACAAAAACCCTTGGCATTTTTCAGACTAAAACCATTTTTCTTTGGTCTTTGCACAACCATCCTTTCCAGATTTGAATAAATAACATCAAACAAACTATTTTGACTTCCATTTACTGTGCAATGCACAGAAGTTGTTCAAGGATAGACAGAGCAGAGTGTGAAGCATCTGGGGACTCTGAGGAGGACCCTGCAGAGCCCCCATCAGCCCTGGAAATGCTCATTCCAACCCCTACACTCCCCTCTTGTTATTTATATTTAAGCAGCTTTATATTGCCCCAAAGAGAAATTATTCAAACAGCCACAGATAACAAGTTTAGCAGCCACCACCACAGGGTATGGCTGTACCCATAAATGCAGGGAGATGAAGGTATTAACAAAATAACAAAAATACTGACTAAACTTCAAGCTACACATCAAGTTTTCAAACTGACCCTTGCAAATGCAGGAATGATTTAACACAGCCCCTTCAGCAAATGCCCAGGCCTAACTGAATAACAGAATATAACATAGGTTAATACCCTTAAATATAATTATGTGTTACATAGATACAATATATTTTTATATATATTATGTAAATATTGTCATACCCTTAAACCACCTTTTGTTTTAACATCAGCCCAGGAATGCAGGGTGAGAACTCATAAATTGTATTGCAGCTGCAGATTTCAGATATTTTAGGTTTACTGCATGTTGCAATGGGGAACATAACCCTTCTGCTTTCACATGAGGTTTAAGGCACAAGACAGTCATTAAGCACTTCTGATACAGTATCTGGACTCCACCATGCACAAACTCACTGATCACAATGCACATGAAGACTTTCACATACCACGCCAGTCCAAAAAGCTTCAAAACACAATTTAGGCAGAATTTTCCTCTTTTCCCCACCACTTTCACTGAAATGTCCCACCAGCAATCCCTTCCTAAGAGCCACCTTCCTCCATTCCTGCTCTTGGCTGGCTTTGAGGTTGTTTTGTTTTGAGTCTCAAGCCACTCATTTTACCCGACAACCCCTCCAGACCACCTGCAGTGGATGAAAAATTAATCCAAGATGCTTCCAAGCTCTCCCTGAACTAAGCTTTAGGAAGTCTTGAACTCATCCTAGTGAGGAATCCAGAACACATTTTGCATAGAGAGGTGAACACCATAAGCAAGGGAGGATGTAGTTTATAGGGAAAAAAACAGAGAGAACATGAGATCCCAGGGTTTGCTGAAGACATGAATTGGAACCTGTAATTCCACACACCAGCAATCAGAATCAGTAATTCCACATAATGGCCAACACATCAGTCACTAACGAGCTCCAGCTCTGCAGCACAACCAATGCCCATCCTTCCTGCAAAGGCAGAAATGCTTCCAAAGGGTGAAATCAGCACTAGACCCTGTTGATGATTAAGCACCAGTTCAAACACCCTTTGCAGGAGAAGAGAGAACTGTAAGGAGCATGTGGTTCTTAGCTCAACACTGTACAAGCACATAAACTATAACCCGAATGTAAATTCTGAAACACAACTTTGTGCTGCCCGAAACAGCCATAAATTGTGATGCTGAGCAATCAAGGCAGTCAAAAATTCACTCTTTCAACCCAGAAACTCCTTTGAAACACAGTGGCCTGCCCAGCCTCCCATCCACCTCCCAAAAGGCTCCTGTTTGTAACTGCTGAGGAGGCACTGCTCAAACCCAGCAAGCAGCAGGCAAGGAATGAGCACAAATGACCCAAAGAAACAGTCACAATACACAAAACTCCTCTTCCCGCTGTACAAACTCTCTCCACAAACAATGAGCTAACCGGACAAATAAGACAATTAAGTAAGTGAAGGTTACTGGGTTAGGAGAGATGATTTGTTCTGCTGGAGGTTTGTGCTGAGGTTCCTCTGCGTTTGCCATGCCTGGCTGGGCTAACACCACGCGGCTCCTCTGCTCCACATCCACCCAAGGGCTGGGAATGGTCCTGAACTGCACTGTTACCCATTAGCCATGCTGCTTGTGTCAGAGCCAGCTGAATTCCTGCATGAGCTGGCACTGAATGCTCCACGGACTCCAGAATGAATCTCTCTCACACACAAGTCACTGCACGGACAGGCGATTTTGATATAGGAGATTTTCTTAGAGGCAGGCATAAACAAACCGGAAATTATTGTGTGCTGCTCCCTACAGAGCCACTGGTGTCAGGGAGATTGGGGTTTGCTTTAACACGATCTGAAAAAGCGTGGTCAGCATCACTTTCCCTTCTGACCTTCCCAAAAATTCTACCCATCTTGCCACGTTAAAGGCACAGCTACCAATGAAGTTAACCTGTCCATGTAATGTTAGCAACAGCATTAAACAAAAAAACCCACATCACAACTTTTTGTAGCTAAAATCACCCCACTCCCCAACAGTTTTTTTAATGCAAATGAGAACAGTGACCACCCTGAAAAAGGCAATTTTCATTTTCCCCCTCGAGGTTCAGAGAGAGCCAAGATTACTAATTGCTCCATTCCCTGGAGCAATATGAAATAAGACCCAGCATCCATCTGTATTACCACTGAAATACCAGCATGACCCTTAAATTCACGTTCAGAGTATTAAAACATGACCTTGCAAGGCAACCAGAAAAAAATGCTGCTTGCTGGCCAAAGAGACACCAGATTCCCTCTGCACTGGTTAAATTCCCAGCCACCCTCCTCGCTCCCATGAAGCAGTTCAGTATTTCTCTGAAGTTATTCAACAACTGTGAAGGTCAAGTATTGTCCTGACTGGCCAGTCACAAACAAATCCACCTTTCACATCCATCTGTGCTTCAGCCACTAAGTAAAACCCCAGCCAGAGGGGGAAAAGTACAGGAAATTAGGAGCAAAGGGTCCACACCTGCTCTCCAGAGCACAGCTGATTCTTGCAGAGGGCTTAGCTGACCCAGCCAGGGACCTGAAAATTTGGGCTAATGCAGTGGATGGGAAAGAACTATTTTTTTTTCCATGTGTAAAACTCATAGTTTCAGCTAAAATACAAGAAATTAAAAAAAAAAGAGCTTCAGTGGCACTTCTGAAGAATAAAGAAAAAAAAGGCTTTGGAAGCTTTAGATTTGAAGCTTCACAAGCTTCTTATGAAAAATGCAAGCTTTGAAAAACTTCTGAAGAATTAATATTCTTACTTTGGGCTCTTCTACTGCCAACGGACTATGGATGCTGTAACTAATAAAAAATAATTAAGGCCAATAAACAGGCCCTTCATAAGGCTTCAGCTTCTCTCCTCCATCAAAGACTCATCTCATTCATTGGGACATTGTACAGGAAACAAAATTCACCCACAGAACTTGTCTTTCCCACGTTTGGTTCCCCTGTGCTGTAACTCACAATTAAAATCCTCCCAAGTGCAAGGAAAGGAATCTGATTTTTTTTAATAAGGACACAGCTCCAAAAGCAGCTCCAGAGCATGGCAGAGACCTCCCCTGGAATGGAACTGGGAAAGAGCTGGGAATTTGTGCCCGAGCCCTCCTGAGGGCCCACGTCTCATGCTGGGAATGAAACAACCAAGAAGTTCTCAGGAGTGCTCTGAGCACCCCAAGCCATGTCCTGGCACTCCTGAGAGCCTGGCCATGTCCTGCAAGATCCACAAGAGCTCATTTTCCTGACAACCTCCATCTGAGTGTCCAAATGCCCTCAAAAATGTAACAGTCTCATAGCACCACCATCTTCTCAGCAGTTTCAGCACGTCAGGAAAAGGACAGTGGCAATGTTGGGTTTTGGTGTGTGAGGAGCTCCCTACCCCAGGGGAGAGCAGAGGCAGAAACTCCTCGGCTGTTTGGGGTTATTTTAGAAATCCTGACTCTCCTCTCTCCAAGGGCCTCGGTGGAGCAGCCTGGAACAGCCCCGGGCACCAGCAGGGGACACCAGAAAGCACGAAGGGACCCTCACAGCAAACCCTCCTCCAGGAGTCCCTTCTGCACGACAGAAACCCCGCAGAAGCAAGAGGAGGAAGCTGATAAATTGGCAAAAAACCCAAACTGGTGCCAAGGCCAGGCCTACAAGCTCTGCTGCTCCTGCCAGCCCCAGTGACACACAGAGACTGGCACTGCAACACCACTCAAGGGGACACCACAAGTCAGAGCTCAGCTCCCTCTTAACACAGAGGCACTTGTGGTGTGATGCCTAAGGAAAACAGCTCCTGGCAGAGACAGAGATCACAGTCCTGATAGTGACAATTCAGAAAGGTGTTAAACTGATGGGGAAAATTAATTAGCTGGGGTCCAAGCAGAAGCAATGCTGCTGGGCCAGCAGACTGTGGTTCCACCCTCCCAGGAGGGAGCAACACCAGTAAATCAAGACAAGGAGACTGATCAGAAACTTCAAGTGACACATCCACCCAGATTCTGAAGATGCTGAACAAAACAAAGATGTGTAAGATCAGTGAAAGGCAACAATTAGCCAGCAGAATTCTCCATTATGGGAGACTATGAGACAAGAGCTTGGATAAATTAGGCAAATCAGTTATCTCATAGTCAAAACCTTTTTTAAAGGCAAACAAGACTGCAAATATGAGCACAGACTGCTGGGTATAAATCACCTCATGGATGCTTAAGGGTTAGAAGAAAACTGCCCAGGGACAACCCCCCCAGCGCTGCCCACTCCCAGATCCCTGTGCAGCTCCTCCAGCTGAGCTGGCACAGGCCCTGCCTGTGACTGGAGGGCACTGGGCCACGTCCCTGGATTATTCACAGGGCTGACGTAGCCATGCAGACACATCCACCTCATCCGTGTCACTCTTTGGAGACTGCATAATCATAGCTCAGCCCATGCCAGAGCAACATGAGGAACACCTTCTGTACAGAAGAAATTCTCAAGATTTAAAGTTTTAACACAAGCTAACAAACGCCAGGGATGAAAGAAATCCTGGGATGAAAGATCTCCATGACACCTGCTTTGAATAAAAAGACATTGCTACAGAAATATCACAGACCTGCTGGTCTAGAGCCTTTGCTTCATGTCATTCCCCAGACATCAATTTGCAATAGAGGCACACAAAAGCAGCATTACACAGATTACACGCTACTCCCCTGAACTGCAAACAAAATCCACCCAGCGCTACCACCACAGTCCAAAGCACCACGGCACTTCCAAAGCACCAAGCCACTTCCCCTGGCTGTTCCTAAGATGAATTTGCTAAGGGTTCAACACTCATTTGCAGAACTGACGGCTCCTCCCACAAGCTTTGCTCTGGCTCAGCTTTCCCAAACCCTCCCCATTTCTCCTCGTGTCCACAGGCAGGTCAGCAGTGCTGCCAACCCTCTGGCCCAGGCAGCAGGACAGGTTTTATACTCCATTCTGCATCCTTCAGGCAACCCCCCACGCCTGGATGCTCAAGGCAGTCCATCATCTTCAGCATCTGTAACTTCACTGCTTTCTACACGACACAACACATGGCAATTATTTAATGTTTGGTTGTAACGGCACTCAGGAGCCCTAAAATCAAAAAACCAAAAGGCTGAGATCCCACCACGCCTCTCACATCACATACAGGTCAGAAATCAGGTGGGTCCTTGTGCTGGAACAGCTCAGACCCTGTGCAGGTGACAGGTGACACTAGGGGTGTGTACGACCAGCTCAGAGAAAAGAGGGAAGAGCAAGGCACCAACAAAACATGGTTTGCTCAGTTTTATGCCACATGGCTCATTTACTCACTGCTGGCAGCATCCACAAAATCAGGCTCGTCAAGCACCTGACTATATACACAGGTAATGATTATAAAGCCAACTCAAGCGGGGCTAAAAGTACACAAAGATCTAGCATAAAAATAAAAAAAGTGCAATCCTCTCCCAGGTGGAAAACAGGACTTTGAACGTAACAGGTGGATTACATAACAATTATTTTGCTCCCAATTCTCAAAATATTTTTTTTTAAATAGCCTCACAGACCAAAAGCTGTCATTACTGAGAAGCAATAGCAATTTTACTCTGGTAAACAGCCAGGCCACCCAACCTCTCTCAGGGCCAAACACAAACTCATCAACAGCAGCATCAAAGAGCCCCCACACAAGGACCAGGGCAAGGCCTGGAGCATCCATGGCTCTCCTCCCTGGATTCCACCCAAGATTATTTCCTAATGCTGCTTTTTGTTTGTAACAGGGCATAAACTTCAAGGGGATGGTTCACTGCTGTGCTGGGGCAAAGCAGCACAGTTGGGTTGCTGCGACAATGGAAAAGCCTTAATATCCAAAAAATGCACCTCGCATCAGTGGTTGGGTTCCACACCCAGGATCCAACCTGAGCCAGATCCCTTTGTCTGGGAACACTTTCCCCCAAGCCTGGGGCCTTCTTGGTCCTGCAAGCACATTTGAGTCTTTTCATGTTTCTTTACAGAGCCAGGAAAAAGATACACACGTGACCCATCACAAAAACATCCACGAGGCCTCAGCATCTCAAAAGAGAAGGACACCACCAAGGCACTGCCCCACACAGATGTACTCCCTGTCCCAGCTACGGAAGTTAAAACCCACTGGCCACAACCTCTTCTCTTTTTTTCAATCTGAAAGAGACTCCTCAGCATTCAGAACCCAACGTTTAAGTGGGCTGCCAGAGCCTCGCCTCCAAAAGGCAACAGCAAACACAAAAAAAAGGAAAAACAAATCTGCAAAAATCCCCCCTCCCCGCCCCCAAAGCTGAGCGGAGGGCGAGGAGCAGAGAGGGAAAGGGGGACGAGGCACACGGGGAAGGCGGCCGGGTGCTCCCCTTTTCTGCCTCCCTTTTATTCCTGCTGAGTGTAGTAACACTTGAACTGGCTCTCTTTATTTGCAGCCGGATACGCGCTTTCAAAGATAATGTACTACTGTGCAGGCCAAGCAGGGACTCTCTTTCTTCCCTTGGTTAGGGCTTTTGGGAAAATAATTATTCACCAGAACTGCCATCGTGAACAGAGCAAGCTAAATCAATGTAGCTTTGTATGGGCCATTGCCACTGCAAAGCAAATACTCCATCAAGACATGGATCAGTGAGAATTTTATCACTAGGAATCCTTATGCACATCTTTTTGTATTTTTAATATCCACCTTATCCCTCCCCATGCTCCTGCACCCCACCCTCCCCACGGATTTGTCTTGTGTCACTGGCAGCTATGGGGCTTGGCCATGAGATTCATATCAGTAAAAACGTCTTAAATACACAGGTTTATTCTCTTTTAAAAAATATATAATAAAGCATTGGTGCAGAGCAGATTTATTCACTGAACAGGTTGATTTATTTAACAGACTTGACATACATCACAACCTACTATAGGCTTACATAATTGTTATCCATTTAGCAGGTCTGGTTCTTTTGTCAAGTATTTGTTTTTCAAAAGTGATTCACTAAAGACTGCTGCCTTCTGCACAGCTCACATACCTTAACAAATGCAGTCCTGCATGGGGTATTAGCTGGAGTGACTTTAAATTGCATCCTACCTGCTTGAGCGCTGCCGCTATTTTTTTAGCCTTCTATATTATTCCTTTACTAAACCACACGCACACACACACAAAAAAAATATTAAAACAGCAAAGCAAGGGGCAGGAGCGTGTGTAGAGGCACACCGAGCCCCGCTGGCAGCAGCGTGTGCCGTGGGTTCGATGTTACCGCAGTACCACGCCGCTCCAGCGATGCCAGCAGGTACCTCCGGCGCGGCACAGCCGAGTACCAGGATGTTGATGGCTGCACAGAGGTTTCGGGGCCGGCGCGGGGCAGGGGGGACGAGCGAACCGCAGGGCGGAAACGGGGGGAAAACCTCCGGGAGGATTTAAGGGCCACGGAGCCGTTTTGTTTTCCCGCAAGAGGCTCATTGAGGCCTCGGCTCGCACAGGCGCGCCGCTCCCTCCGGCCTCACACATCCACCCACGGCTGCCGGCCGCGGCTCCCCCAAATACGCACCCATCCTGCGCGGGTTCCCTGCGGGCGGCGGAACGCGGCGGAGCATCACCCACGGCAAACCGATCGCCTTGGCGCTCACCGCCGGTCCCCCACGGCTTGTTTGGGTTCATCTATCACACCGTGCATCGCTCGCTCGCCTCGGGGCCGAGGAAGGATTTCATTCCCCTCCTCACTCCAGCATCCTCCTCGCACACGCACACCGGGCACATCCCGGGGCTCGGGGATGGCAGCGCCCGGGTGCCGACCGCACGGACCCGGCGCTCCGCCGGCCGCCAGACAGATGGTTAATTACATTCACAGCCGCATTTTGCGCTGGGATAGAGTTTCAGACAATAAGCCAGTTTTATTTGATTAGCCAGTTCTCTAGTTTAATGTGCGCGGTGACAGCTACTCCCAGGGCTGGGGCTTTTTTTTTTTTTTTCCCTTAAATAAAAATAAAAATCCCATCCCCCTCCTTCATTATGTTTTTGTTCTGGCCGAGGCTGAAGTAAGCGCGGCCCCCGCGGCCGCCGGGGGGCCCGGCGGGGCGGCGCC
>WBNO01011434.1:1330671-1386485 GCA_013400575.1 Peucedramus taeniatus
ACCGCGCCCGCTCCGGCCATAAAGGGCGCGCGGCCGCCGCCGGGCCCGGGCAGGTGCCGAACCCTCGGCCGGGGCTGCGGCACCACCGCGGGGAGAGGGAACGTGGGCGCCGGGAAGGGCCGGGGGAAGGAAGGACAGGACGGGCCGGCGGGGAGGGGACAATGGGCCGAGCGGGTGTCACCCCCCCGCGCACGGTTCGGCCGGAGCCCGGGAGTGGAACTCGCTCCCAACGCTGTCCATCCGGCTGAATTCTCCGTGGTGGATATGGGAATCACCTCAGGGCTTGCAGCGGCTTTTCTGATTTATTTTCATGATCACGTTATTAACAACAGCGTCTAAAACTATGGTTTACCTTCAGCTGCCCATTCCCGGGAGGAGGCTGCCTCATCTCAGGATGGCTGAGGACTTGCCGAGATGCCAGGCACGCAAAGGGAAGGCAGGGACGCACCAGACGCTGCCTTTGCCGAGCAGGAGGGCGACAAACAGTCAAGGCAGGAGCCAACATCTCCAGAGTGTGTGAGCCGATAACATCCTCCCATTCTCGCAGGACCCCCACCGCAGCCCTGTGTCCCTGTGACACCCTCACATGTGCACCGGGGCCGCAGTTTCTGCACCGGGGACTGGAGGAAACTTCTGTTATTTCATCTCCTGAGTCAACAGAATGGTTTAGCAAATAGAAGGCAAACCAGACACGCCTATTAGCCTTTAGGTTTATTTAAGTTCACTGTGATATTTAAAGGAGGTTTCCAGTCTTAAGTTATTGCTTGAGTTGCTTTTTCACCCTAAACAACACGTACAGTCTAAAAATTGATTAGCTAGTTCTGTGGCTAAAATATTAAAGTATCAAGCACTTCAGTCCTTGTTCCCACAGCATCAGAGACCCCCATCCATGCAGTAACAGAACAAGAACATATGGCAATATATGGAATGCTCTCTGGATTCAGAGCACTTTACACATGAACCTTCAGCACTGCAAAATAAGGAACTAATCTCATTTTTTCTTCATTAACAGCAGTACCCAAGACCAGGACACACCATACATCACATGTGAATAAATTATTCATTCCCACTGTGTCAGGGCACACGCTTGAAGGGGTGCAGAAACTGAGGCCAGCAATAAATGATTTGCCCAAGGCCACAGGTGAGGTGGTGTCGCAGTTTCTGGGAAGTAGCACTTCCCAGTCCTATCCCAAGTGATGGTTTTCCTCTCCAGGCTCACCCCATTGCTGTGGGAATCACACACTTCAGTCCCTGTACCTTTGCACATTTGTAATGCTGCATTTTGTTTCACTACCCCGTCATTTTCTTGGCAGAAAGATTCGAGTAATATAAATAAGTAATTAATCAGGGTCAGGTGAGGTGGTGACAGCACACCTGGCAGTGCTCACTAAAATAAACACACAGGCGGATGGTGGTCATGAACTGCTTTCAAAATGAGCTGGGGGCAGGTTTTGCCCTCAGCAACCTCACATAGGGGCTGTGCCCTTGAAAAGTGCCACCAAAGGCACACAAGCAAATTTGGCAGCTCTTCTGCTGAGGCACCTCCCAGGGCAGGAATAACATGGCCAGAAGCACCTGGCAGACCCACCCAGCTGCTGCCAGTGCCTTTGGGAAGGTGCCACACTGGAGCTGTGTGCTGGAGGTGATAGCAATCACCTGAGTATAATCACCAAGATAAGATTAGAGGTAAACCTGGGGAGGGCCTTGGTGGAGATGAAAAGACACATTCAATTAAGTGAGCCTTGCACCTGGATCCAGTTTAGAAAGACAACCCAAGTATTTATTTAAGTGCTGTATTTTAGAGGCAACACAAACATAAGGCTCAAAGATTATCCTTGGGGCTGTGAAACAATATAATGCCTTTAGTCCCACTTACCCACACCACTCATTGAAGGTCTTCAATTACAGAACCACCACAATAGTGATCGACAGGCAGCATAAAGTTCTGCACAGCATCTCAGGCAATCTGAAAAATTAACAGTCTGTGCTCTGTGATCTTCCCATGTACTGCCACAAACAGATGTGGGAGGGGCACTGCCAGGGTACCCTTGGCAGGGTATTCATTTTCCAGGCTGTCAAATAGAGGCTCACAGGTGGGAGAACAAGGTGCTAAGAAAGCTTTTGGCAGGAAGGGATGGAAAGCCCCTGAGCCAGGGGTGATTGTGCTGCCAGCCCAGCCCTGCCCCACAGCCCTGCTGTTCTCCTGCCCCCCCTGCAGCTCCACTGCTGCAGCCAGCACCTCGATCATTCACTGCAACCTGTACCACGGAGCAGATCAGACATTTACATCTGTCCCAGCTTTCCAGCTGTCTTCACACAGAATCCATGTGCCCAGACATGGATATATGCCAGGATCCTCTGCCTGCTGGTCTCTTTAGGAAGCAGCAGTCAAAGAGAAAAGAACCTGGATTATGACAAGAGGCCAATGCTATGGTGGTTTCCAGGTCTCCAAATGCCCATTTTCTATCATTCCTTCTTTTCGTCATCATTCCTTCTTTTCCAGATTCATGGGAGCCTCACTGCAGCACACCCAATATGGGTCAAATCCTTATTTTTCTGTGGCCCAACTAATTTCTGCCATGCCCAGCCCCTCTGCTAAACCATACCAGAGGCAGAGGTCCACCAGAGGATTCTGGTTTGCCCATGGCACAAGAAGAACACAAATGGATTTTCAGAAGATTTCAAATCCTACATTCTTGGGTGAGCCTGGTAAAGCATGGTTCAGGCAGAAAGCTGCCCAGATGTTTTGACCCTTACAAACTCAGAGAGAAAGGCAGCAGGGTGGCAGGAGACATCACCCCCTATCCCACTCTAACACAAACAGCTGGAGAGGATTTCTTCCCCACTCTCTCAGACTTCCAGGACCAACTTCTGAAGGAGCAGTCTAACACAGACCATTGGCAGAATGAGAAGCACTCCAGGAAGCAGGATGGGGTTTTGATGCATGAGGGGGAAGGACTCCCCCCCTCTCCTCCTCTTTCCTTCCCAGGTTCTGGTGTGTGATTGAAAAGCAACAGTGTGCTGTGGGAAATAATGCTGAGCCTGCAAACAGTGAGTCCTCCCTACTGAGGATGAAGCCATTCCTGAAGAAAAAACAAAGCTGGAAGCACGAACTGCACACACTGAATTTCTCCTTTCCTCTCTGGCACATCTGTCAAGCCTCACAGCTTTGTCAGAAAACCATCCCAACCCACCCAAACCAGCAGTCCAGGCTGAGCCCCTGGCTGCAGACAGACTCCCCCAGCATTCCTGGCTGTTTGCATCCCCCCCCGAGCACTGTCTCAGAGCAGGAGCAGAGCTGATGTTCAGTCCACACCTTCTCTTTGCCCCCGTGTTCCCCACATACCCAGTAGGTGCTCAAGGCTGTTGCTGACCTTGCGGGAAAGAAAAATTTCCAGCTTGCCTGACAGAGCTGCGGAAGGAGCGAAGGTGAGGAGGGTCCAAGAGGGGTTTCCAGGCTTCTCCATTCCTTGACAGGCTCCTTGCTCCACCAAACACCCCAAAAACACCCAACCCTGCCTCGCAAGGCTGAAAACCTCCTTATTCAAGTCAGGCACTTCCAGCAGGGTCGCAGCCTCTGAGGCTCCCCTGGCCCCATTAAACTGTGCTGCTAAGGGGCTCTGAGCCCCCCAAATCTGTCCCTGCCTATTCCTTCCTTTCTCCCACCCTCCTCCCAACATCTCAACGTTAGATTGTAAATCTTCCTTTAAACTGTGCATTTCTCTTACCAGTTTCCATGGCCAAACACCTCCTCAGTGGTGCCTTCTGAACAGGAGGAAAGGAAAGCTCCCATTTGTGCCTGGGCCAAGGCGAGCGCTCTGTGGACAGAAGGCTCTGTGTGCCCTCGTTCCCTTGGCAGGAATAACAACCTTGGCCACTTCAGGGGAGGTGACTGGATGAGCAGGGGACAAAGGGAAAAAAGGGAAGAAGGAAAGCAACCAGTAACAGCCAAAAAGTCTCAAGCATGGCCTGGTGTATTTGCAGTGAGCCAGAGCACAGGTTGGAACAAAACCTGGAGAAGGCAAAGGGATCAGGATGTCACAAAGTCACAAACTGCTGTGGATTCACTGCAGGTTTGATCTTCTCACAGGCAGTAAATCCATGACTGGTGAGGATGAACTGCAGAGGTGCAGGGCAGTTTCTGGTATCCCAGGGTTCAAAGCCAATTGCTGCTCTGACTGAGCTGGCACCTGGAAGTGCTGGGTGAAGATGGCAGAGCCCAAAGGGCTTGCCAGGACTCTGGTAACAGCTGGATACTCAAATTCTGTTTTGCAATTCCATCCTTCCCATTGCACTGTGGGTCTTCGAGGCTGCTCCACAGATCAGAGCCAGGCCCTGTTTATTGTGGATGGAGCTGTTACTTGTAGTGTTCTATAAATCATTTCCTTTCTTTAGGAAAGGTGAAACTCTTCATGTCCAGAGGCACCTTGTGCTCTTCTCTCTTGTTTCATGTGCAGAGGATGCTGCAGTGGTGAGCAGAGGTCCCATAGAGCAGAGTTGGTGGAAGGGATGATTTTAATGTCAACAGAGCAGCCACAAAACATGGCCACAGAGCTCTTGCCATCCCCAGACCTGCTTGGCCACTCATCAGAAATAAACCCATCTCACAGAAATCATAAAGGTAAATTCTTCTGTTCTCTGAAAGGAAGGCTCAGGAAATACCCGCTGCCTTTGAGCCCAAACATCCTGGAGCTGTTTCCTGAAGCACCAACACCTCAGTAAGTTCCCTGAGTTGGTTTGCAACTCACCTGGGTGAATTGCATGAGCTGCTCTCACCTCTGCCTCAGCCTGCACAATCAGCTCTCTTTAAGCCCCATCTAATTATGCAATTTAACTGCAGCAAGAACAGCTTTGCTGAATATGCAACAGTCTCCTCATTGTGTTTTGATGGGAGGAGAGAGAAGGAATAGGCAATTGAAAGTTCAGGCATTTCTATGGGGCTTGTCCGATGTGAAAAAGAGAGAGGCCTCTGTCTCAGGTGAATCTGGAGTCAGAGACATTTTCCTGGTGTGTCTTGGGTGCAGCCACAGCTACCTGAACACAATGGCACAAACCCTGGCGTTTTTCCTGCTCATTTTTCTTCAGGACTGTAGTTCATTAACTCCAGTAACGCAGTTTCATTAATGTGCATTAACCAATGACTTTCCCATTACTGCTGCTGTCTCCAATCAAAGACTCATTTATGGAAAACAAGGGCAGAGGGAACAACATGCTTTGGCAGCTGTAAGATCATACGCCCAGAGCTTTATACCCTCTGTCTTATATTTTTACGTTAAAGTATCACGAGCTATTACCATATTTTTCATTATTATTTGTGGCACTAAATACTGCAGCTCCCAGTGCCAGATGGCAAATATTCAGAATAAAAATAATGCAAGGCCAATCTTAGAAAGACTCAATGTGAGTGTAACAGCATGTATTCATCCTCCTTTCCTAATGCACATGGTTAAAATATTAGCAGACTTAAAATCTGGTTTTCCAATTTAGAGGAGTCACATATTACAGAGTGATATGCATGCATATATACATATATTTAAATATGTACATATAAAATTTTTAATTTCTTTCCATTTTATTTGCATGTTTCAAGGGTCTTAACATAATACATGGACACATCATCTTTCACTCTTCAGGAGGTTATTTTAACCAGGAAAGAAAACCAAATAGTTTCAAAGTGGAACATAAGCAAAATCCTTTTTCTAGAAATTGTTATTGGTACAAAATACTTTTTTTTTTTAATATATAAACAGCTTGAGTCCTAAACTTAACCAGATGGAAACGTGCCTACAAAGCGTTGGATCTAATTCAGAAGAGACTGACAGCCAACAGATGAGCCAATTTAGCCCATCCCATGCCAAAAATGGTCAATCATGTTATCTTATGTGTGACTCGACTCTGGCAGATGCCAACTCTATCCAAACAACTTCAAGCATCTTTTTGGAAGACTGGATTATTCTACACACACTCTTAAAAAATCATAATAATGCTCGGTTTTTCTGGAAACCTTCCACTTAGCTTCAGCATTTTCACAAGAGATTTTTGATTAATTTATTTTAAGGATAAATCCTTTTATTTTATAGCCTAGCAGAATAAATGCTTTCCAACCCAACAAAGCCTGATAAAAAAAATTACTAAATTGCAGTTCAGTGACAGATCCCCATTTGTTTAAATATTCATACAAGGAAAGCTTTACACCTGTGCAAATTTTCCTTAAGCCAAATGTTTGCTTTCAAAAACACAAAGAATCACGACAGGAAGTACAAGTTAAAGGTGCTTCCTGTATCCCTCATTACCTTCCCTAAAATTAAGAGTAAAGTTAAAACTAAAGGAGTTTTTTACATGCTGAGTGGTTACAACCAAGGCTTTTAAAAAAAAATTGTCATTCATAATCTCTCAGTGAATTTTCTTTTGTTGCTTATCAGAAAACCTATCAATCATCTGACTCCACTTTCAACAGTTCAGGACTTCCACCTCGGTATCCTCTGAAACCCACACACCCTGAGCAGCATAGTGCTGGTGCACTGGTTTTTCCTTTCCCCTAATTTGAATAATAAAAAGGAAAAAAACCACCACTTATTCAGTGATTACTCCATCTCTGACAGCACAGGACCGTTCAATCCCTCTCCAGTGCATCACATCCCCTGTAGCTAAGCTCTGTATCTGCTGTCAGCTTGGGCTCTGCTTGAACTCAGTCTGAATTTCAGCTTCCCACTGGCACCCTGGGAGGTCTCAGGTGATGAGAGTTCTCTGTTAGACTGAGAGCTGCAGAAACCACTGCAAACACTTAGCAGCTCATCATCTTTCACTGGAAACCTTGAAAGGGCACATTTTAAAAGATGGACATTTTCAAATCCATTGTTTCCAGGGAGAACAGTGCCAGCTTTCCTTCCACACAGAGGGCAGAGGTTCTGCTCATAGCCAGCACTTTGGTGTCTTCTTGGCAATCACACACAAGGCTGGAATTTCATTTTCCATTTGTCCAGGAGGTAATTGCAGTGCCTGTGTGAAGTGACCTTCCCGCACACGGCACACGGAGCCAGGCAATTATCCAGGGGACTCGCAGCAGCCTCTCCATTTCCAACCTCTTTATAGAGCCCTTTGTGATGGCAGGCCCAAGATTTTGAGATCCACAGACATTCATCTAGACTGAAGTCTGGACGTTTTTAGAGATCTTCCTTCCTTTTGTTCCTAACAAACAGATATATATTCTCAGTGGTGTGAGCATTTCCTTACATTGTTCCTGCTCCTCAGAAATAAGATGGTGTCAAGGTGTGTGTAACCAAGGGACTTGGCCGCAGGTGTTCACGCTGGACTTGAAGCAACTCTTAGAGAAAAGGTCACACACATTTAAAGGATTCACTTCTGCACTTCCCAAGCACAAAACACTCAGTTTTTCAGTGGATTGAAACACTGGGGTTTAGGTGCTCGTCCCTAATTTGTCCTAGATTACAGATTATAAAACCATGGAATCATGAAATCATTTAGGTGGGAGAAGACCTTCAAGATAGAGGATTTATAGATTATATTGTTCTCAAACCTTGTCAGCCCTAAGGCTGGTGAGAAGGTATGGAGTCCTTGGAAAGAATCACAAACTGCTAGAGAAGCCTTTGGAAAAAAGGGAAAAGTTAGATTTTATCCTCTAGGTGGGTTTGGGTTTTTTAAATAACAATTATTTCATTTCCTCTGTTTACAGATATTTAGCCAGTGGGTAGCCAAACACTTCAATCAGCCTCAGCCTAGCTGATGTTTGCTTTCAACAACATAAAGAATCATGACAGCTTCCCACTGGCCCGGATAACCTCTGGCTGAATAGGAGCTCAGCACTCAGACAGTGCCAAGGGCTTCCCTTCCTACTCATTACCACACTCACAGCCACTGCCCACCTCTGCTGTACAGTCTGCAGTGCAAAAACTGGGTCTGGGATTCAAAAACTGTGTTGGCAACAGTGGGGTGATTCAGTAAGTATAGTTTTTTTCCACAGCCATGTTCTTTTCTGCACCTGTTTTAAAGAGCAGCACTGGCTGAACTGGTTGTTGGTTGAGTTGGCTGTGCTGCCAAACCAATGTTTCCTTCAGTTCCTGTGCCACCACTCCCACAGGTCTTACTGCTGGTTCAGTAAGAACTTCAGGCCAAGTGTGCATTAAAACAAGTAGATGGTGCCTACAAAGCATATCATAAACTTTGGTTGCACAGCAAGGAGCACTATATTCAGTCACAGGGCACAACTGACTCATCCAGGAGTCTTCTTTAGAAAGACACGACTCTTCTCCTTGGCTGCTCACACTTATGCCTTGTGTGTGTTTCTCAGATGACTCTGGTGCACCTGTGAGTTTACAGCTCTCCTGCCACTGCCCATTTCAGTTTGTCAGGGCTGAGTTGCTCTGAACCATGAAGTCAGGAGTGAGTGTTTACTCCCCACGCAGCCGGCCATGGGCACCCCAGAGCACTCAGCAGCCAGGGCTTCACCAGCCTCCTCCATCTCCTGCTCCTGCAGAGTTCACAGGCCACTATTTTCACTTCATTACCTCCTGCAGTCAGGGAGGAACAGTCTGTTGAGAAACTTCCTTTTAATCTGGCTCAAGTATTGGGATGTGGTCATTTGTATAGAAATTCACCTGGATGGGGGCGTGGGTAGTCCAGGGAGCTGCTTTGGAACACAACCACTCCTTCTCCATGAAATATTGCTCGATCTTGCTGCAGTCAGTGGGAATAAAAACAAGTGTGTTTAACAGATGTCACAAACCGTTCCCAGGCTGTCACAGCTTTCCAACATTTTCCAGTGGATTGTTATTACCAGATCCCTGCAAGTCAGCAGCAAGCGATGCCGCCTCTGACTCCGCTCATCCCGCTCCGACTGATGACGTGAGCTGTCAGACTGTAAACTCAGAGTTGTCACATAGCTGTAATTTGCAGATTTAGTAAAAGAGCTTAACATTCCTTTGAGTAAAGTACTTAAGAGATGTATTCTGTGGGATTCATGGGCTGTGAAAGTCTGTGTGGTTTTCAGCTAGAGCAGGATCTCCATAGGACTGCTCGAGTGTCAGTAAAGCAGCTTTGGCCTAAATCAGAGACTGCCATTAGATGTGAGCTTGTATCCCACTGAAGGAATTTACCCAGGGACTCTGATATCAAGTCTGAAAACAGCCATTTGGAGGATTTGCTTTTCTAGATACCTACTGGAATCACATGGGCATTTATTTACTGGAACTTGACTGCTTCCCAGCAGGCAGTTAGAAAGTTTAAGGCCTTCAATTAAATTAAACAAATACCACAAAATAATCAACAAAACCCATGTTTTTTTCAGCTTCCAGAGCTGATCATCCACTAAAAAATAGTTTTTTTTATGGCTCTCTTTTGTTTTCACAAGTGTTATTTGCATTTGACTTGCTGTCAATGATTCCTGGATCATTTCCATCAGGAAATAATTTCAGTGCTGCAGCCCAGCTTCTGTTGTTCCCTTTTCACTGGACATACTCACTACATTTATACATAGCAGGGCTCGATGGTGTGGCATTTCCTGTATGAATTAGGATTTGAGAGCGTTACTCACCTGTGAATCACACACACACCTCCTGAGGGAAGATAAAAAGTCTTGGAAACACCCCACACCAGCACATGCTGGACACACAACTGTTCTGCCAATAAATTCTTCCCAGCTTCGATGCCACTGCATCTTGAAAATATCCAGCTAAATCTGGCAGGATTAAAGTAATTCATGTACAAACCTAGGACAGAAGTTGCACAAAGTCTTAGGATTGTTTAGGCAACTTTCAGCCACTTTTTAATACAACACATTTTGATTTGAGAATTCATTAACTGCTCAAAATTCCAACTACCAGTTTTGCTGGGAGCATAGCTCAGGCAACAGCAACTATTAAAAAACCCACCTAATGGGCTAAATCTTGCTCATGCTGCTCTTCAGGAGGTAACATTTTAGCCATGGAGTTCTACATTTGGTGACAGAAGGTTTCTGTGGTCAGCTGGGGATTCTTAACATCAAAAATTCCAGGGACTGATAAGAAAGCAGAAGACTGAATGCAATTGCTCCACATATTGCAGCAGCACATCACCCAAACACACCTTCAGCAGCCAGGTTTGCTCTCTGCAGCAGCACTAAGCAGGGTTCTTGTAAACATTGATTTTTAGAGGACATGGCATTCAAATGGATCTTTCCATGCTGTGGGAATCATGCACAGGCTGCTGTCTGCAAAGCTCCCGGAGCATTTTGGAAGCAGAGCTACCTCACCCAGACATGCTGCTGAAAATGAGACACCTGGAGAACCCCAGTAACACCTTGAGCCCAGCAGACAAGAACCACCTGGAGCAGGCTGTTGGAGCAGGCTGCTGCTTCAGGTGACCTGAAGGCCAAACTTCAGGGATATGCAGAGGCTGTGACACAGCTCCCCAAGCAGCATTTCACTGAACACACCTCTCCCTGCAAGGCTGTGGCTACAGATGTCCAAAGGCAGCACAGGAGCCTGCCCAGTGTCCCATTCCACTGAGGTCACCTCTGGAGGCAGCACCTCTCCACAGAACACGTGGGACAAAGCCCAGCCCTAAGACTGAATCTGCTAATGCTTCCTCCAGTTCAGAGACAGGAAGTGTTTTAGGGAGAATTATGGAATTACAGCCCCAGTAAGGGGAGAGGGAAGAAGATGAGGCACAAGATAAGTTCATGTCTAAGGAGGAGAGATCAGCTCACACACAAAGCCCAAGGGGCCCCCTGCATGCAGCCACTGTCAGATTAGCACTCACAGTTTGGAGTGAAGGGATTGATTGGAAAAAATGTTCCTTCTGCACTAACCCAAGCTCACCACTCTGCTTTCCTTTTCCTCTGACATTTAACTACTGTAGAATAAAATATTGTGTTTTTTAATAAAAAAGCCTCTGTACTGTACAACATCAGGTCATTAATTTTTACCCCGTAGACTTCAGAAACATTGTGTGTGTTACCAGCATAGTCCTTGTGTGGGCTTTGAAGTGAAGCAATTTCCACAAGGCAGAAGGAACAACTACAGCCTAAAATACTTGTGCCTTGTGCTCTTCCCCCTCCCTTGTATCCTGCCAAGTATCCTACGTTCCTGCAATTGCAAGTAGCGGCATCGACACGCGATATCACTCATCACCTTTTACAGATTCTGCAAACACTGTTTTCCCCAGAGAACATTCCCTGGTTTTAATTGTAAATAAGCTGAATCTTCTATCTATGTTCTTCAAAAGCCAGGAAGATTTTCAATTCACTGAAGAAATAAAGATTTTTACAACTCTGTGAGCAAACACATGAACGTGTATTTCCATGTTTTAAAAGCTCACGGCCCACTCCGTAATTCCTCCACTGCTGTTCTTGAATGGTTCCCTCCCAACTACAGACTGACCTTCACATTCCATTATCCCTATCAAGTGTAATATGGAAACTTTTCATCTGTTCAACCTCACTTTTTAAAATATTTGTTGGTGTGTGCACAAGGCCAGTAAAATCTTCAGCTGATGCTTGCAGAGCCCTGCACAAGGCACTCAAAGATACCCCACCAGCTGATGTATTGTGCTCCAGACTCTTTATTCCTCTCCATAATAGAGGGAAAGAACTTGTCTCCTTTTCCCTCTCCAGCACAAGGCTGAGAGCTTTACAAGTTTATGTTGGTGTGACTTAAAATGCTTTACTTGACAATTTTATAAAGGGCATTAGAAACTGGAAATTAATGTGGGGGAGCTGAGATGTTACATGAGTCTTTCAGCTTTGGGGATGCTGTTTTAAATTCTGCCCAAAGACACCAGTAAAGCATTTTGGCTCTTTTTCTTTTAACTAATAAATCCACTGTGCAATTTAGTACAACTGACACTTCTCATCTGATGGAGATCCCACACCCCAGCCTGAAGACCTGCCTCTGGAGAAGTCCTCTTTCAAGGTTTCTGCTGGTTTTCCAGGCTGGGTAAGGCTATTCCCTGAGTTTAGTCCCAACATCTGCAGAAGGCTCAAAAGTCACCTGGAAGGAATTTAAAAGAGAGTTTCCAAGAATTAACCATTTAAGGATTTTCTTATAAAGACATCAGATTTATCCACTAAAGTCAAGAAGTAAATGAATTCTATCTGTTCTATACATTATTATATATCTATCTACAACTTACCTCTTGTCATTCCATGATGTGGCCATTCCATTCATGTCAATAACATTTATGGAACACTCCTGCACTGTACCATTACAAGATTTAAAGGCAGAACAAATGAACACTTAGAAACAGCAGCTGAAAGTTCATCCAGTCACACCTGAAACACCCCAGGCTACTCTAGGATCTTCCATCCATCCATCCATCCATCCATCCATCCATCCATCCATCCATCCATCCCCTGTGCATAACCACACAGAGCTCAGTGACAGCAGGACAGTGGCTGCTGTGGCTCAGATCAATGCAGTGCAGTAATTAATAAATGAATAAATAAATAAATAATAATAAATAAATGTTTCCTGAATTATTCTGCTTTGATAATGAGCTACAGCTTCAAGTAGAAATCCAGTCAGTGATTACACTGTCATGTCAAGGGTTCAAGCAGATTCTTCTGCTCTACTTTGACTGAGCACATGTTAAGAGTTTACATTTATAAAAACACAGTGTTTTAAAAGCAAGAAACAGTCAGGCTTCTCAGCAGCACGTTCATTCCCCTCAGGGGGATGGAGCCAACATGAGCTCCTCACTTTGTTTTGCAGCTCCAAACACAAATGCAGGGGGTGTGAAAGCTGAGGGGTGGCAGAACCCAGGTGTGATCCATGAACTCACCCCTGATGGATCACCTGGAATTCAGTCTCCTTATGCCAACCCATCCCCCTGGATTAGTTACCTGCTCCACTGGCACCACCAAGCACCACAAACAATTGCTGAATTAAGACTCACATTCCATAGCAGCGACTGTTTCCTCTGGGAATTGCTGCAAAGCTGGAAGAGCCTTGTGACAGGACAACCATTTCTATTCACAAAGATAAATCCTTTATTTAGTAAGAATTATCTACACAGAGATGAAGGACAAGAGTCAGGGTAAGGAGTCTTCCAGTAGAAGGGTTAAACAATCTCATCTCAGCTGAGTTTTCTTGTTGTTCTGGAACATGTCACCTTCCTGTACAATGTAAGTTTTACATTTCCATTCTGAAAAGAAACTTGAACAAAATCTCAGTGTTGAGAGTTGTAGGTAACTATAAGTCTATGGAACAGAAGAGCTGAGATAACCTGAGGAATCATCTGCAAGGAGTAAGCTTTGAACATCACCTTGGAAAAAGCACAACCCCCCCCGTCTGGAACTCATTAGGTTTCCTAACCTGAAGGTTAAAATAGCCCACATTTTGTGTGTTGTGACTTGATATCCTGAGCCTAAAAAGGTTTTACATGGAAATTAGGATTGATTTCTCTAAGTTCACAGTTAACAGATCACTACACACTGCAAGCAGCAGCCCCTTTTTAAAGTCCATTTTCTACAAACACATTTCCTCTAAAAACAGAAAGTGAAGAAAAAAAAGTGTCTTTTTCTACTCTAAAATTGCAGGCAAAGATTTTATAATGGGAGTAGATAACTTGAATTTTGAACAACAACCAGCTACGAGTCCAGAATATGAAAAACTGTTGTTTAGAAAAGGATGTTTCAGTTTGCAGCAGAGCAGAATTACCAAGATCCAGTGAGGCTGGGAGAGAGCCCCCAAATCAATCTGTTTCTTTGAGAATTGCAAGGCTTTTCTGAGAGGTGCCAGGCAGAATGTCTTAAGGGTCAGTGAGTCTCTCCAAAGCCACCACTCTTCCATTCAGTGCTTTAAGCATCTGCTTCAGTGGTGACACTCTGGAGTCACAGTACAGGAATAAAAACTCAAAATTTAAATGAAAAAATATAAAAAGAGCACGAGTTTGACTTTGCAGCAGACAGGAGGCTCACCCAGTATTGCTGCTGCTTCTCCATAGCAATTCACACCAATACAGCCACCACCAACCAGGAAAGTTTATCCAGCAACTCCATGACATGGGAAAGTTTTCAGTCATCTCCAGAAACTCGCTGCACTTCTTTATAACACATATTCTACTGTATGAGTGACCTCTTGTTTTAGGAACTGCCTTTGTCCAGAGTTCCCTCCTGTCATTCCATTTAAAGCTGGACAGAGCTGCAGCACATCCACTGGCACCAAAAGGATGGCAGAGACAGGTAATGGCCTTAGACCTGCAAACCCTACAGATTTAAACAATTATTGATGATTCCTGGCATTTACCACCTGAAAACCATCCTCATTCCAAACTTGTAATGCCCAAGACTCTCAGTCCTTGCAAAGTCCACCCTCAGTGATAAAATCCATCAGCTTTCATCTGAAATTGTCCCTCACAAACACAATCAAATTTGGGCTTATTAAAGTGGGCAAATTAAAGTGGGCTTTGATTCCAGACATTTCACAGACAATTCCCAATTCTGTGCACCCTGTCAGGACATTCTGGGATGTCCTAGCCCTGGAACATGGAAAACTTTTCACTGAGAAAAGCCCTTTCCCTCCACATTTCAGACCAGAGTAATTTCTCATCTTTATGCCAAAAGGAAAACAATCTTAGGACTGAAATATTACTATTTACAGCTTTTGCCTGTTACCTGCTGCATGAACAGCAGACAGATTAATTCCAAAAATCAACTCTTGCAGAGCCATAGTTTGGGGTTTGTCACAATTCAGGAAAGGGAGATTCCTCATAAATAAGATTTTCAATAAACCTTTGCTATTTCTGGCAGCTGGGAGATAACTGCACCATTACAGTCCCCTCACTGCTGTCAGCAGCTCAACCAGGAGACAATTAGGGAAAATAAAGGGAAGGTTGTAAGCTGGAATTCTGCACTGCCACTACATTAACTGGACTTCACTTTGCTTCTGCACTCCAAGGATGAAAATTAAAGTGCTTTTAGAATAATTTTTAACTGGAGGCTGATGCCAGGTTGGTTTTTCAACTATCATTTTAAGAGAGAGAAAATAAGTAACTAGGAAAGGTTTCACTCCTTTTAAGTTATATTCCTATTTTTAGTTGTAGGGGAGGGGTGTAACAAAAAAATAAATGTTATTTACAATTATATTTCCAGAAGCACCAAATTCAGCCCTTCCCTAGTGCCCACACTGAGAAATCTTGCATCTGATTTACAAATGTAATTATATCAGTGTAATTATACTCACGTAATTCCTCAGAAATAACAAAGTTATTTCTCAGCATCCAAGAGAAAGATTTTAATTTTTAAATTCAACATGAAGAATTACACCAGGATGGCTTGTGCAAAAGAGATGGTGAACTTCTCTGGAGAGACAAGACCTAAAAATACAACCCTGTTGTGGTGGGATAACCCTGGCTGGATGCTGGGTGCCCACCCAGCTGGGCAGGGGAGAGAACACAATGAAATGCCCATAGGATGAGGCAGGGACAGGGAGAAACCACTCAGCAATTACTGTCAAGGGCAAAACAGACTCCACTTGGGGAAATTAACTTCATTTACTGCAAATCAGAAGTGTGAGCTGGGTAATGAGAAAATGAAACAAAATCTTAAAACACCTTCCTCCCATCCCTGCATTCTTCCCAGGCTCAACTTCACTTCAGAATTCCCGCCCCCCCTCCTACCAAGCAGTGCAGGGGGTAGGGAATGGAGGCTGTGGTCAGTTCATCACATAGTCCCTGCTGCTCCTTCCTCCTCATTCTCTTCCCTTGCCCCTGTGTGTTTTTTCCATGTGTCCTCTTGCCACAGGGTGCAGTCCTTCAGGAAAAGGCTGCTCCAGCATGGGGTCACAGCAAACCTGCTCCACCACAGCTCCTCTCTTCACGGGTCCTGCCAGGAACCTGATCCAGTGTGGGCTTCCCCCAGGGTCAGAGCATCCTCTGGGAACATCCCACTTCCTCCAGCATGGGCTCCTTCCTGGGCTGCAGGTGCATCTCTGCTCCATCCAGGGCTCCTCCAGGGCTGCAGATGCATCTCTGCTCCATCGTGGACCCCCACAGGCTGCAGGAAATCTCAGCTACAGTTCCTGGAGCTCCTCCTGCCCCTCCTTCTTCCCTGCCCTTGTGGCTGCAGGGCTGTTCCTCTCCCATGTTTCCACTCCTCTCTCTAGCTGCAGCTGCTCTTACACTTTCAAGGCTTTTCCTCCCTTCCCAAATCCATGATCCCAGCAGTGCATTGCCCTGTTGGTGATGTGCTCAGCCTTGGCTCCGCTGGACACAGGGGAAGCTTCTGGTACCTTCTCCCAGACATGACCCCTGCAGCCCCCACCCAAACCCAACACACCCACAGTGTCCTGCAGATCCCAAAGACTGAGGTTTCCTCCCACTGGAGAAGTTTTGGCTGTTGAAATAAGGAGATTATTAAAGCAATGCTTTCAGCATTATCCAGGTCATTTTCTCATACATTAGTGAGATAATAGAAATTTATGGAAGTCTTTATTAAATCCTAATTGCTCCCTAAGACCATGACTGAACTAGAAAGAGTGACTGCATTCTGCTCTGACTACTACAGCAGATGCTGAGGATACAGAATCCTGAATTCAGATTTGCTCATTTTTCACCTAAAAATGCTGTTAGTTTTCCTTTAGAATAATACCAATCCATTTCCTGATAGTGCAGTATGAAAGGTGCTTCTGAAAGGTGAGAGGGGTAATTCCAATATTTAGTTTGCTACTAGAAGTGTAATATTTTGTTGAGGCTGTTCTTACTCTTTACAAGGAAGATTTTAAACCAGGACACTACTGAAGAATTTAAAAGGCGTCTTCCTCACTAGCAAATGAGTTCAAATTAGCCCAATTACAATTAAAACATGACACATTTATCAACCATCAATGATGAGAAATAATGTAAATCAAGGACAAGTCTGCTTACAATTTAATAATCCACATCAGACGACTACCAGGAGAATTTATCAATGCCTAAAAATTGCCATAAATTACAACCTTGGTTGGGAAGTTAAAGGTTTTGAAAAAGCTCAGCTCTTGCAGATGCCACTGAATATTAGAGATTCCTAAAGATGCAAAAATAGAACTCCTTTGGTTGTATTTATGTCCCTCTGTGAAACTGTAAAATCCAAAAATTGCAAAACCCAGAAGTTTTTGAATGCTGACTTAAAAACAAGAGCTGCATTTCACTGTATTCTTGTGCATTTTTAACCTACTATACAAGATCCAGGATCCTATTCAGCATGAACAGTTCCCACAGCCTTTCACACTGTTGATAATTTCTTCTTCTAGCTTCTTCCTTTCCTCCTCTTTGGATGTGTGGCTATTTCTCTCCTCCCAGTTTGGGTGGTTGTGACTGTGGAGCACTTTGCTGCTCTGTGTGTGCCACATCTCATAGTAGAGATTGCTGGGGTTGGCCAGGAGCTCTGCGTGCCTGCCACGTTCTGCGACTTTACCCTGCAAAACAAGGGCAGGAAGTCAGGAATTCACATTCCCAGATCTTCAGGAATAGGCCAGCCTATGGACCACAGTATGGATTAGAGCAGTTATTAATGAGGAAGAGCTTGAAACAGCAAGGAAGGATTGACTGCACAGTGCACTCACTTTGTGTGGGCACTGCCAGCTGAAAGGAGCTGTGCTCTTCTCAGACTGCAGGTGCCTTTTGTCCATCTGTCCATCTGGACAAAATCTAAAGCCCACCAGCATGGAAAGTTTCCTATCTAAACTGGAGGAGTTATCTAAAGTAAACATGGACCTCTATATGAGGAGCAAGGCATTCAACTACTCCTACAAAGGTAACATGAATGTACCAAAATAAACACGGATTAATCTTTGCTCAGTAACAAACACATGTGAAGAAGCTAGAGGAGAAGAGCAGACAGAGAGGGGTTTACATTAGACAAGCAAAGCACATCTAAGATCCAATCCTGAAAACAATTAGAGCAAACTGTGCTGTTACAGGTGCTCTGTAGCTTGTGTCACTGCAATCACCACAAAGAAAATTCTGTGAGCAGTTTAGTTCTCTGGGCTGTTCTCAGGAGCCGAGATGATTTATTGACTATCAGCATGGAAAGGAAGAGTTGGAGAGGAGAATCCCATGAGAACTCCAACCCTACAGAGAAATACCACCACTCTTCAAAAAAACCAAACTCATTTTTTATTTTGAGAGACACATTCACTGACTTCAAGTTAAACTGATACATAATTCATTCTCCAGCTACTTTTCCTTCTCATTATAGAGACAACGACATGGATTTGATATCAGTTCTAAATCCTGATCTACAATTAAATCTACCTCCTTGTGACATCTGCTGATAGACAAGCTGGGAAAGAATCTGGGTCTTGGCACTTCTATTAGTAGTTGTGCCAGTAAAATCTGAACAAACATACACTTAATCGACAGAACTGCAGAATTTATTTAAATTCTTTAAGTGATTAATTTGGAGTAGAGACCAGGTTTTTAATTATGGCTTCTTTTTAGTAAGTCTTGACCAATCCTAAAAACGGAACTTCTCTGCTCAGCTCCACAGCATCAGGATCTGTATCATGACTTCAGCGTTTACTTGCTCAGGAATGATCCTGATTTTACCTCAGCAAAGGTGCTGGAATTGTGATTCCATGATTACCATTGCTAAGCAAAACCAGCCACAATTACCCTGTCTCACCCCTGCTCCTGAGCCTTACTTATCTGGCTGCTAACACATCAATCCTGCTGGGATGGCAGTGGCACACGGCAGCGCTGCCTCCCTCATCCACAATTCCATCCTTCAGCAAAGGAAGCACCCTGGCTCCTTCACAGTTCGAGGCTGAGCTTTTATTTTTAATTTAACAGTTACACTACAACACAAAACACACTCTTAGGAAGCTGTGAAAAACTGCATGGAAAACAAAAAGCTGCCAATTGCCTTGTGACACGTTACAAAATGTTTGTGAGATGTTTTAACGTGCACTTGTAGGAAGGATACACCTTAGGGGAGGGTTTTTCAGCAAAAGCCAAAAAAACAAAGCAGATCAAAAACAAATAAAAACTCCACGGAGTACTGCAAGTGATTTATTCCACTACTTCATCCTGAGATTCATATAAAGCTGAGTTTTGTGTAGCAAATATCACTATTTCATAAGATATGAAATTATCCATGATATTGTCATGATATTGTCCACGAAATCATTGGATGTAGTGTAAGAATAATTTATTTGCTTTTAGTATTTTAAGTCACTAAAGACACCTATGAGCACAAGCTTATAAATAGCAACTGATAAAAATGAATGCAGAGATAAATTTAACATCTATTATCAGCAGATTAGAGCACTGTACTTTCAGCGTTATCAGTTAAAAGAATAATTATGAACTTATCATAAGGACATTTGTTTATTTTAAATCTCTTGCCAGATATGGATAATAAAGAAAAAATGGACTTTGGATGAGTATGAGGTAACAGCTGAACACTGATATTAGGGAATCAAATGTTGAAACTTGTTTTTTTCTTAGAAGAGAACCCTACAGAAAGGGAACAATCATACTTTTCTACAGGTACAACAGAGAATGGTGCTCAGATTTTTAACATAATTAGGTTGAACAATCCTGCAATAGTTCTATCTGCATGGAAACGGAACATGCTGTCCTCTCTCTTTCCACTGAGAGGAAAAAATGGATGTATGTGAAAAACAGACACTGAGCAATGAGAGTGAAGTATAAATTGGGGGAACACATTAGGAAACATTCAAATGACAGAAGCATGCAAAAAATTTGATTAAAAACATGCAACAGTAAGGCACAAAAATAACAACACACAAGACAGTCACACACGCCAAGCTTGGGCTGGAATTTTTGAACATGTTTCATTTCCAAAGAAAAAGCTTCCAGCAGCTTGGTGGGAGTGTAACAATTCAAACTGGACACACAGAGTCCCTAAACCAAACCCTGACGTGATGTAAAAATCCCACAGCACCAGGTAAGCCCTCACCTGATCCAGCACGATGATCTCATCTGCATCCACCACCGTGGACAACCTGTGGGCAATGAAAATCGATGTCCGGTGCTTCACCATGTCCCTCATGGCTTTGAGAATGTTCTGCAAGATTGGAATAGACACAAACTTTTACATACTCCTGAGTGAGATGAGGGGAAATAAAATGCTGCTGGAAATATGCAAATTACTGTAAATAAATTTTGAAAATCATCTCTGGTACTGCTACAGCTTCCCAATAACAAACAGCCACGAGTACATACAGGAGAAACAGAAGAGTCCCAAACATGAAATATCTGTGGTTTTGCTAAAGCCTCAAACTGAAAAAAAAGCTTGTATTCACAGAAAAACACAGCTATCCCCAGGGACAAAGGAAGAGAAGTGTCACTTCATTTCAGGAAAAACTTCCCCACGGAGCCATGCTACACAAGCAGCAAACAGCAGTAAAAGCATGTGAAAATAAGAACTCTTCATGGTCGTAATATTAATGGTTTCCCATGATTGTTAAAGAAAAAAATCCCTCTCAGTATTATGCTAATGTGGAACAAAGGCAGAGCAATTCTGGGAATTATCTATCTATCCAGTGTTTCCTTCATGAGCTCTATGCCACCTTCAAAACCACATCCCTCTGCAAGGAGCACTGACCAGGAATTTGTGCCCTTACTATCATAACTGAAGCGTCCACTTTATTTCCCTGAAAATTTTTGTCAGAAAACATTTCCATTCCCAGACATACTCCTGTGGAAAAGCCTCATTTTCATTTGCTGTCTTCCAAGTACATTTCTACTCTGAAACTTTCTGCTTTGCTTACGACTCTTGCACAGATACAGCAAAACAAGGGGAAAAATCCGAGAATTCAGTGTGATGTGGACATTTCTGGCCCATGAGGAAGCTGTGCTACATTTCAGTGATGTGCTATATGGATGTACAGTTCATCCTCTGGATTCTTTGCATCTGGAAAATGAAAGTAATTTAGTGATTACAGGTCAATAAATTCACTCAATCTGCATAAGTGAACAGAGCTGTAGCTTAGCTCATTTTTGATGACATTAGTTTGGGAAATTACTGCTGGTGCTGAGAGTTTTGTGCTTAAGCAAAGATGTTGTTATGACAGCTGATGCAGCTCCTGCCACAGTGTCACCACATCCATGTCACAGGCCTTCCTGTGGAATGAACACAAATGAAACCAGCACTGCAGGTCACACCTACGTCACCTGCATCTGGTGCACAACAAACAAGGGGAGTTTGTCCTGCATTACGCCTCAACTATTTAGAAGGATTTTTTCATGGCCACCTGCACCAGCTTCAAGGGATGAATGTATCAAGGGGAATGGGACTTCCAAAGTGGAAACAGGAAATATCCTAGAGACAGCTGATATCCCTCACTATCTCCAGGTGGATGGACTGAACATCTCTGCTCCACGCTTTAGGACCACAGCTTAGACACAGCATCTCTTAACAATACTGAGAAAACACTTGAAAAAGAACAGAATTCTGAGAGGAAAAGAACAAGGAAAAGTATCAGAATCAAACATCATTGTATCACTTAAATTCTAGAAATTTTTATCCCAATTTACCTCTTCTGTAATTGAATCTAAAGATGATGTGGCTTCATCGTAGAGAAAAATAAGTGGCTCCTTTAACATTGCTCTAGCAATTGCAACTCTTTGCTTTTCTCCTCCTGAATGAGGGGGAAAGAGGAAAAAAAGAAAAAAGATTAAGTTACAATTGTGATAGTCTAAATTCAACAGCAGACATGATTTTGGAGGGTTGGTTGTTGGGTTTTTTCTTTTTTTAATAGAAATCATAGTCACTGCTGACAAATGTCTGACTTGTTACATAAGATAGCACACAAGTTCCTGCTCCCTGGTAAATTTAGTGATTCAAGATTGCTCATCCTTTTAGAAAAGGACAGAGAACTATTTTGTATCGGCTTCAAGGCAAGAGTCTGACACATGTGAGTAACAATGCTGTACAGTTACTCACTCTGTACACCTGGGAGCAGGAGCCCATTCACCTGGCCTAAGGTCTGCTCCATCCAGTAACTCTGCACACACAAATCCAGTTTTCTCTCACCACTGCTCTGTCCAGCCTGCTGTACTGGATTTCAGGCATCTTGCTCACACATTGTGTCTTTCAGATCTCTCCTTGATATTCATCCAACTTCCCACCCCATAATGGCAAATTTCACTCAAGAACAGTTAATACTGTACTGCAATCTACAGCCTGGTGGTTTCTGATATAACCCAGTTTCAGACTAGTTTCCTTCCTAAATAATTCTTACAGCCAACATCTACTCAAGAATAACTCAGGGCATCTTTTACAGACAGGAAAACAGGTGCATTTGAGAACTTAAAATCTGCTAACATTTGGTATGCGACGCAAACACGTCACATTTGTGCACTTGTCCTCCTTTGTTTTACGCAAGACTTCAAAACATTCCATTCAATACCATTATATTCTTGTTAATGTTCCATTCCTATCAGGAGAGAACATGCTTTCATAAACCATTTAAAAGGTTGGTGGTATGCTGCAGTTCACATTTTAAACTCTCTTTGGCAAAACTCCGGAGCAATTAGAACTGTATGATTTACTCAGTCTGTTTTAGTGTGCTCTCCCTCCCTCCCCTGTACAGCATCTTCAAAACTTGCAGCTTGACAATATCCATGTTTGAAAGACATATTTCAGTAACCAGATCCCTCATATTTGCAGCAGATCCACTCATCTCATGTTGTTCCCCATTCACACTCTGGGCAGCAGCACAGTAACTGCTCCATTCACAAAGTCAGGGATTTGGGGCTCTTGCAGCTCTGCCTATTACACATCTATTAAACAACACTGATGTGGGTTCTAATTGGAACAACCCAAACAACTTGTTTTTCACTCTTTACTCTTGATGAATCAATCCTTGAGAACAGTAAGAACTGCACAAAATGCTACATCACCACTTAAATTGGTAAATCTGTCATTGCAGCTAAAATCTTGTTTTTCCATTGTGCACATAAACCCCTGGATTTAAAAGAGAATCATTTCGATTCATGCAGCTTTTACTCTGCCACAAAATAACAGAAAAAAATCAGGACTTTGTGTTCTCCTTAGACTTGAAGCAGCCTCACCCAAATTTAAAAAAAAAAAACCACAAACTGATTCTGAAATGAATCCAATACATATCTTTATAAGAATTTAGGGAGCTAATCTACTATTGAGAGAACTATAGATTCCAATTAGCAGTAGCTTTTTACAGAGCCACTGAAGGAACTCAGAGCCTTCCCTTTGATATCTCCTATCTTTTGAACAATGACACCAATTCTGAGAGCACTGGCCTGAGACTCCTGTACCCTGGCTGTACACATTCCTGAAGTTTGTTTACTACTGGTATTTGTCAATGCTCACCTAATTGTTGAAAATAAGAAAGTGAAGCTGTTCTTTCAGTGGCAGATGCCTACTCAGAGCTCAAAAGAATTCCATTGTCTTTCTCCTGAGTATTTTACATACTCTTTCTTCTTTAAATATAAACAAAGCAGTAAAAGAACACAATTCCCTTACCTTTCTCAACACCACCTTTGTGGAAGCACTGGCAGGTGGGTGCTTATGACCATCCCAGTGGCAGCACAAACTGAAGGATGGAGGAAATGAACCCATTTTCAGAAAGGCTCTGTTACAGGAGTCTCGAGGTCAGAAGGAAACTCCAACATACCCACACACAATGCTCCAGACTCAGAAAGGGACACAGAATCATGCAGGTTGGAAAACCCCACAAGACCATGGAGCCCAACTGTTCCCCCAGCCACCACGGCCACCACTGACCCATGTCCCCAGGTGCCACATCCACAAGGCCATTAAATCCCTCCAGGCATGAGGAGCCCACCGCTGCTCCAAGAAGCCTGATCAAACCTTTGGGTGAAGACATTTTTCCTAAAATCCCATCTAAACCTCAACATAAGGTTAAGGCTTTGAGCAACTTGGTCTAGTGAAAGATGCCCCTGCTTGCAGCAGGAGGGCCAGTTTAGATGATTTTTAGAAGGTTCCCTCCAACTGAAACCATTCTATTCTTCTATCAACACCAAGACATTTCAAACCTATTGTCAGTCAAATCCTCTTTCTAGCAATTATGAGTGTGGGGAGACAGGCAGCACAAGACAAATCTTTCATTGTTAGCACGATTCTCTTCAGTTCTGCCAGTACCTATTTAGCACCTTCTATTCCCTCATCCAGATCTGTGCTTCACATATTTTATTTCTCTTTTAGGTCTCTGCATAATCCCCTTCTGCAGCATGCACACTTTCTCCTGCACTCACATTCTGGGTACAGGCTGTACCCTCTAACCACCTTTTTCAAAGGCACCAGGACTCCTGACTGCAGCAGATGCAGAGACAGAAATCCCCCTCAGAACTGTCTCTGCAACAGGCAACACCTCTGTTTGCACCCACTGCATCCCTCAGCATGAGCAGGGACCAAAACACTCATGAAGTTCCCAATTCTAGTCCACTACCCAAACATCATGAAAGAAATAATTTTTACTTAGATGCACCGCTAGCCTCACTTACAATCTCATTTAACACTGTCCCCTGAAAATACATTCCTTTGAATATCTTGCAGACTACAGCTGCCTTAAACTGAAGACCTTCATATTAATATTTAGCCTTTCCAGGTAGGAATTTTGGGCCCCTCTCTACAAGGACATTAAAGGGCTGGAGAGTGTCCAGAGAAGGGAATGGAACTGGGAAGGGTCTGGAACATAAGTCCTATAAGGAGCAGCTGAGGGAGCTGGGAAAGGGGCTCAGCCTGGAGAAAAAGAGGCTCAGGTGGAACCTTTTGGCTCTGCACAACTCCCTGCCAGGAGGGGACAGACGGGGGTGGGTTGGTCAGGCTCTGCTTCCAATTCTTCCAGGATGAGAAGAAACAACCTCCATCTGTTCCAGGGGAGGTTCAGGTTGGATGATAGCAAAGATTTCTTCACTGAAGGGTCATGCATTGGACCAGGCTGCCCAGGGCAGTGGTGGAGTCACCATCCCTGGAAGTGTTCCAAAAAGGACTGGACATGGCACTTGGTGATGTGGTTTACTGGGCATGGTGGGATTTACTCAAAGATTGGACTTGATCTTAGAGATCTTCTCCCACCTTAATGATTCTGTGTTAGAAGCTAAATAAACTAAAAGCAAACCTGAGGACAAAACTCTGCATGAAACTTTGAGGCAGCAAAAGGGATACAGAGAAGCTGGGAGCCAACCTGAGAGCTTGAGTCCTCGCTCCCCGACCTGGGTGTCGTAGCCGTTGGGCATCCTCAGGATGGCATCGTGGATCCCTGCCAGCCTGGCCACCGCGTACACCTCCTCTGGCGTGGCCCCCGTGTTGCCGTAGAGCAGGTTGTAGTAGATGGTGTTATGGAAGAGAACAGCATCCTGCATTTGTGGGAAGCACATTTTAAATAAGGAATTATGAACACTGGCTTCAGAACTGTCCCCAGCCTGTGAAAGTATCAATACAGAACAGCTTGTATTTTTCTTTACCCAGCCTGAAGGTAAAAGTGTTTGGGGAAATTTCTTTTCCCAAAAAAGGGATTAATATATTTTGTGTCCTAAATATGTATGTCATGCATAGTTTCACCACTTTGCTAACTCATTACGGGTGGTAATCAACTATAAAGCTAAATCAGTTAAAGCTGGAGGCAGTTTCTCATGGGGAGGCTTAAACGCATTCCAGAAATTGGATCTATATGATGATGCATATAAAAGCATAATATTTCCTGGGGGGGAAAAAGTCTAGTTCCTTTGAAAGTCACCATGCAACACCAATGCATTAGGACTGGCCTTCACTGAACAGTGCCACATACTGAGAATTACTAGTACAATAGACTAGAATTACTGTTCCAATGGACTGTCTGGGGAGAAGGAAACATAGAATACCTGAGGCACAACTCCTATTGCCTTTCTCAGACTTTCCAAACTGACATCTTGGATGTTCTGTCCAGCAACATAAATATTTCCTTTCTGAGGTTCATAAAAACGAAATAATAACCTCACAATGGTGCTTTTCCTGGAATTGAAAAGAATTGAAGTTAATGTTACATCCTGGCTTGCCATTTACAAGCTCCAAATGGGAATGATGTATAAACAATAAAAAGCAAACACAAGCAACACCACATTTAAGAAATTAAATTCTGCATTGATTGGCATATTTAGTCCATTTACCCACCCTGACCCACTACCTCCTACAATGGCCACTTTCTTTCCTGCAGGGACTTCAAAGGACACTCCAGCAAGGACTTTCTGCCCCTCCAGGTATTCAAAATGCACATTGTCAAAGGCAATGGAAGCAGTCTGGGGGGTGATCTGCAGGGGTGGAGCCAGCTCTTTGTCCTATGAAAAGAAGAGTTCCATTTTATTTTCTGCCCAGAAATTATCTCCAACACTTCAACAAGTTCAACAGTCCCTTTCTCACCTCAGAAAAAGGCAAAAAGACAAACTCCAGCTCAGACATATGGAAAATAATCATAATTTGCTGCACAAGTGACATTGGTTTGCTCCTCCTTTTCCCCAAAGGAGGTAAAAATTCCTGCTGTAAACACTCTGCCTCATAACTTCTTTTGCAATATATTCTGCATCATTAATTACCAATAAAAATTCAAGCATGAGACATGAATACTTAAATTAAAAAATCTCAATACAAACACAGCTTCCATGAAGCAATTTTTGCTTCTCTGCAAGAAAAAGAAAATCAACTTATTGCAGTAACTGCACTTAAAGAGGAGGCAGAACAGCAACCTGACACACAACAACTCTTTCATGAATAGAAATTAAACCTGGAAGATCAGAACATGGTGATGGAATTGCCACTAACAGCCCTGTTAAATGCTCAGATACTTTAGGAAAATAAGCTACTACTTACTTTAATTTTGGTATCTACACTGAGAAGTGTAAACAAGGTATTCATATCTATCAGTGCTTGTCTTGTCTCTCTGTACACTGTTCCCAGGAAGTTCAGGGGCAGAGAAATCTGGAACAGCAATCCATTCACCATTACCAGATCTCCAACAGAAAGGCTGCCTTAAGACAAAAGGGGTATGAGAGAATAAGGAGACTTGAAGGGTTTTCCTTTTAGGATGCACCAAAAGAAAGAATCAAGTCCATCAAACCTAATTTCTTTTATCCCATTTCTAAACCCAAATGTTTAAATAACAAACAAAACCCCAGAATCCATTCCCAGATTTTATACAGGGGTGCCTGAAACAAATGGCAACGTTTGTGTGGATTTCACTTTTTAAAAGATGTAATAGCACTGGCAAATTAGGCAAGCAGCACATTCAGCATCAGATTGTAAAATCCACAGAGAGGCCTAAGGAAGTTAAAAGGGGAGGAAATAATATATGGAAGCACAAATCAGGAAAGACAATCTTAAATACAATTACAGACAAATCCAAATGATAGATTTTGTCATGATCAAGAGAGAGCTTTCATACTGTATGTACCACAGAGCTGCTAAAACACACTGAGAACCTCTGGGCAGCTTGGTATCAAACAGGCTGATCAAGGGAAAACTCAGGATGTCACAGCAGCTAAAGGTAAGTGGCAGGTCAGTTCAGCTGAAACAGGCCCAGAAAGATGATTTAAAGCCATATGTCTACCATCCTGCTTCAAGCTATTCTAAATCTTCCTAAGAACAGCTATAAACTGCACCTACTGACTGATCTGTTCAGGGTAACCCTTCCCTGCCCTGGCATCTTTAAAAAGGGCAAAGCAGATGCAAGGAAGAACACATGGTATAAAGGTCTGCCCTTCAAACACTTCTGGATGTTAACAGTCTTTAAAGCATCATTATTTTTACTCTGAACTACCTTGTTTTAGCAGAGCTTTATCCCAATTCTGTACTTGAAGCTTGTATTCTGTCTTCCTAATCAAGCAGGCTTTACTTTATGTAGTAAATTAGACAAGTATAGAACAGATGGAGGCAATTCTTTTAATAATGTGCCCTTATTAATGGAAGGAAAGTGAATTATTGGTAACAAAACTACTGGAGACAAAGCACAGGCGTATATATGGAGTCTTGCCAACATGGGAAGGGAGAAGGGCAAAAAGAAAGGATCTTTGTAGAATGTCCACAGAAATATTTTTATCTATAGAAGTGTCTTTCAAAAACCTTCAAGAAAACCTTCCTGAAGTGACATTTTCTTGGGATCTTTCTTTAACTGCTAAGCTTTTATAATGTTTTTGATAAAATCATAGTATGATTGAGAGAGTCATTGAGAGAGAGATATAATGGAATTATTAATACTCCAAGAAGCAGAAATATATAGACAAAACTTAAGCAGAAAACTCTCAACCGAAACCTCTCAAAGTGAACTATCATATCAACCCTCAGTAAATTAAAACTAACACCTCTGTTATGGATGAACTGAGGTAAAGGAGACTCATTTTAGGCTTACAGACAGGTGAGTTACCTGCAATAATGCCCTGGCTGGCGAGTACCATGATGGCTGTTAAACCCACACTAAATATAGCGCTCTGGCCAAAGTTGAGGAGAGCTAAAGTAGAGGTAGTCTTCAGGGAGGCTTTTTCATAGGCCTTCAGGAACTCATCATACCGTTGGGCTTCGTATTTTTCGTTATTGAAATACTACAATATAAACAAAAATGGTAAATGTGACAGTGACAAACATGTAGGACTGTTTAAGTGGCTGGAAAATCCAGTATGAACAGACTGAGTGCACTGACACACACACACACAGCTCCTCTCCAGCAGTTCTAAGAACTGAAGGAAAGAATCACAGAATATCCTGAGTTGGAAGGAACCCACAAGGATCCTGCAGTCCAGCTCCTGCACAGACCCCCAACATTCCCACCCTGTGCCTGACAGAGTTGTCCAAACACTCCTGGAGCCCCGGCAGCCTCAGGGCCAGGCCCATTCCCTGGGAGCCTGTTCAGTGCCCCACCATCCTCTGGGGGAAGAACCTTACCCCAATATCCAACCTAAACCTCCTCTTCAAGACTAAGTTTACTCTTTGCAGAAATTGATGGTCAAGGTGATTCAGCCATGAAAGAAACTTCTCACTCTTTATTAACAAAGAGATTTTTTCCAGCCCCTGCTAACAACCTTCCTGCTACTGTGTCAATGCCACGCACTCCTCTTCAAATGAATAATGCTTAAAAATATGCTATTGCTCCAAATATGCAGCCCTTTAAAGATGAATCTTATGACTCACTTCCCTAAGGCTGACAGAAGCAAGACAAAGAGCCTGCAGTAAAGACTGGCCTTACCTTCACAGTCTCATAATTCAGGAGCGAGTCAATGGCAGCGTTACCAGCATCATTGTCAGCTTTGTTCATTTCTATCCGAAACTTCGTCCTGGGAAAGGAAGGTTTGATCCAATCACTGATGCCTTAGGACTTCAGCTTTTGTATTTTTCAAATCCTGTACAGCATTAGTGTGTAACTCTAAACTCCATACAGAGTTTTAGTTAACAGTCTTCATATTTTGGTCAGACAAAACAACCCCTCTAGGCCTGAGATTCAAGGACACTCTACTGCCTCAGGCCCCAAAAATATCAACAGAAGTGAATTGGGAAGGAAGCAAAATGAAAGAATATGACTTCATATGACTTCATTGCCTGAAGCTGTAATTGGAGGATTAACTCCTGATATGTAAATGGACCAAACTTATAACTGTCTGAAAAACTCATGACCATTGTCCATCTTGGGTGTGTCCTCAGAGGCTTTTGCACTGCCCAAGGTGAAATTACTGAAGGCCTTTAATAAATACCCACTTTATTCTCTTAATCTTGTCTAGCCTCTGTTCTAGGTAGCCACTGCAAGGCATCATCACAAGCTCAGGCTGAGGCATCAGAGCAGCCTGAGGAATGTGAGGGCAGGGCCTGCCTTACCTCCACTGTGTGATTCCTATTGTGAATGCTGCGTAGGCTCCCAGTGTCCCCAGAGTGACCAAAGCAAACTCAGCACCACATTTGTAATACTGGAAGATTTAAAATCAAATGGAAAAAAAAAAAAAAAGATCATCATCATCATTTTCAAAACTTTGCTGTTGTCTCCAGCTAAGCTATTCTAATTTTCAGACAAGAAATGATGGTCCCTCCCAACACAATCCCTGCTCTGAACAGCTTAAGGCTAAATAAAGGCTTAAACTCAAAAGGAAAGCAGCAAGAAGGATTTAGATGAAAAGATTGGAGGCAATAACCAAGAGCTAGTGTATATAATACTGCAAAGTTATTTTTCACATTATAAAACATAAATGCTGCTGATGCTTGTGCTGTTTTCACAAATAAGTATTTGTTTCCATGCTTTTTCAGTGGATTTTGAAAGAAAGCTGGACTGTAGAAGAAGAAATAAATGGCCTTGCAAAACAACTTAGGAAGCATTTTCTGTACTTCAGGGCACATCAGGAGAGAAAAGCCCTAAGGAGGGTTGGCTGACAGCCAGCCTGGTCTGCAGCTTCCACTGGCTAGAAAATGTAACCCAACATCAACAGGCATTTTACTGTTCCATTCAAACTTGATTCAAGTCTTACTAAAAAGGCCATTAAACAGAACAAGATTCTTGTTTTTAATTTAAACCGAGATACATAATCAAGATTTAGATTTTTGCACCCAAATAACACCCAAAGATCCTGACTTTGAGGACAGAACATGTGATTTATTTTGTAGAAGTTTAAATTTCAGGGCATTAAGCTAAAAACCTGCCAGGAGAAGCCTGTTTTCCAAAAGCTAATTTTCACTTTTAAGTTCTGCATAAATCCAGATCAGTATTCAGGAAAGAGCCAATAATCACTCCCTCCTCTATCCTGAATACACTGAACCACAACATTTTTATTCTGTTTCCTCATTATTCACCTGGGTATATTTGACAGTTGTGTGCACAGTTTACTTTTCTGATTTCATTTTTCCAAGAATTCTGAAGAAAAACATTAAAAACTGTCCACATAAACGCAACTGGCTGAAGAGAGGCTTTAAATGTGAAAACAATTTCAAATAAGCTTATTTAAAGCAACAGATATTAGAAAACTATGGGTTGCTCTCTTTTAAAGTAGTTGCTTTCACCTTGTAAATTCAACTATTATTATTATTAATACTTAGACAATAGACTTTGGTAAGAGCATCATTCCTCATGAGACAATTCCAACAATGACTAAACCACACTTACCAGAATTCCACTGACCAGAGCCACTTCAAACATTGTGGGTCCCAGGTTAAACACCAAAGCACTGAGAACAAAGCTGATGCCCCTGGTGCCCCTGTCGATGGTTTTTGACAGTGCTCCTGTTTGCCTGCTTAGATGGAAGGCCAGATCCAGGTTGTGAAGGTGCAGGAAAACATTCTTGGCAATCCTCCTGATTGAATTTTGAGCTACTTTCCCAAATACTGCATTTCTTGCTTCATTAAATAATGCTGCCCCAGCTCTTGAGATACCATCTAAAAAGGGATGAAAAAGTTTACAAAATGAAAATAATTATATTTTCAACTTCCCTTCATGCATGAAATTACACTAGACTCATTCTTTATATATTTTCAACAATTTTAGTTCAAAGGTAATTTATACTTAATTGGCCCAAGCTTTATGCAATTTTTCATTTATAAACCATTGTGCACACATTTAAATCAGTTTCTTTTTATAGCTGGTTCTAAGAAAGGGTAGGATTTATAATCAAGAATAACTTCTATTAAAATTATTTCATTTTTTAATTGGAATACCAGAAGCAAGGTCAGAGAATATTGGAAACAGACATCAACACAGAGTAACTATGCAATTGTTAAAACGCTCTGAGGGCTGGAGCCCCTCTGCCCTGGGGGCTCTGGCAGAGCTGGGGGTGCTCACCTGGAGAGGAAAAGTCTCCAGGGAAACCCCAAGGCCCCTTTCAGGGCCTAAAGGGACTCCAGGAGAGCTGGAGAGGGACTTGGGAATAGGGATGGAGGGACAGGACACAGGGAATGGCTTCCCAGTGCCAGGGGGCAGAGATGAATGGGATACTGGGAAGGAATTGTTCCCTGTGAGGGTGGGCAGGCCCTGGCACAGGGTGCCCAGAGCAGCTGTGGCTGCCCCTGGATCCCTGAAGTGTCCAAGGCCAGGCTGGACAGGGCTTGGAGCAGCCTGGGACAGTGGAAGGTGTCCATGCCTACAGATGACCTTTAAGGTCCCTTCCAGCCCAAACCACTCTGTGATTCTGTGATTCACAATGAGCTGTGATGCCCAGCAGTGCAATGGGCAGGAGCTCTGCTGAGCCCCTCCCTCCCTGCAGACCCCTAACTCCCACCCACGATTTGGGAATGCACTCACAGCCCACGAGGACAGCAGTTGCCAGGGTGGCCACAGTGCTTGGGGCATCGCCGAGGTTGAGCACGTTCCCAGACACCTGGTTGAGGCTGTCCACTGCATATTTGAACATGAAGGGAACCAATATATTCATGGCCTGAAAGCAGGAACACACCAATGAGACCATTTGCATTAAAACACGTATGGAGCATGACTATTTTTTTTCTGAAATTGCTCTACTGTTATATTTAGTCCTTAAGCACTTAGTGCAGGTGAGTTGGCTCTTTATTTCAAGCACAATGTTCTCCACTGTTAAATCCTTGCTGCTGGGACTGCAGGGTTACTTTGTCTCTCTCACTGTCTCCTCTTAAATATGGATTTCTACCCTCAACAAACTACACTGCAAAGGCCCTTGAAGTGAGGCTGCGCTCTCAGGACAGCACAGCAAGCCCAGGAAATGAATCAAGCAGCAGCCACTGCATGGCACACACAGTGCTGCTAAACTGTGTCATCATTTGGGGCTGTTTGCTCTTTGTGGTGCTGACAGTATTCAGTGTGAAGAAGCTCTGTTACACAGGAAACCACTCACCTGCACTTTGCTAACACTGGGTCACTGGGATGGATTAAACCAAAGCTCCAGGGAAGTCAAAGAAAATAAACCAACCCCTCCTTTGTCTCTGTTAATATCCCCCTAAAATTTAAATAATGCTCCCCATTTGCAAGTTAATATTTCCAAATATTAACTTGGCGTCAGCATAAATCCTGGGGTTTGGCACAGCAGCACAAAGGATTTTCTGTACGGTCTATAAGACACTAAAAATTACTGTACAAATATGAGTTTTCAAACAAAAAGTCACATCCACCACCTATCACCCAGTGTGTCAACAGTGGTGGCCCCTCTAGATGTGAAACCTCAAACAAATAGATATGTAAACACAAAAACTGCAGCAGTTTTTTATTTGCACAACTGTAGCACAAGAAAATATGGAAAATCTCAGAGAAAACATAAAATTCCTTGTTAATAGATCACTGTTACACTGCTCACTTATACCAACAAGAAAGGCAATTTACAGACAAACTTCATAAAATTAATCGATTTTCTTAATTCAAAATTCTCCTAACTGTTGAGATTTGAAAATAAGGACACAACTTTTTTAGCAGTTAAACAAGTATGTTATGACCTACAATCTTACAATCACAGCAGATGTTAAAATACTTTACAGCAAGTTGACTTTGCTTAAGGTTGGGCTTTTTTTTAGTATTTGGAAAAAACTTGTGAGTGGATGACAAATTATTTTACATGAGTGGAAACAAAAAACAGAAACCAGATTGATACAGATATTTCAGCTCTCTCCACCAAATGTTTTGGATACCCACTTAGATCTCAATTGTATTTAGGGACATCTGTCAGAGCTGAAAGCCCAGGGAAAAAACTGTAGATTAACTGGATAAAACTAGATTTTGAGAGAAAAGAGTGATGAAGTCATTCTTAAGTTCAGTACAAATTCAAGGAGGAAGACAGATTTCCAGAAGTTCTAACGGCTGTCCCAGGATCCAATATTCCCAGTTTTACAAGTTATGGCAAATAGTGGAAGGTATAAACTTCACCAAGCAGAGTAGTTGGGTTTTGAAAATATTTTTGTAAACCACAAATTTAAAGAAAAAATGTAAATTAATTTTTTAAATCAGTACTGTTAATTTTTTAGACAGTGTTTTAGGCTAAAGATTTAAATGCAAATGAGGAAGGAATTCATTTTCTCCTCTTCCTCCATGTGTTCTCTATGAAATACATTATAAAAAACATGTCAGAATTCTCAACACAGCATAATTTAGATAACTCCTGAGAGGAGATACATGAGATCTGAGGGCACCTGGGTGAGGTTAGTGCTGGTTTTTTAGTGACTGAAAAGATAAAATAGCTGAAAGATCAGGTCCTACTTCAAACATTCCTCTGGAACTTGCCCAGTGAGAGTCCAGCCTCAGAGTCCTTCATCCACAGCTCCCCTTCTAACAGATGGGAATTGGAAATCTCAAATCCCTCTCCCTTCCCCAGTATAACCAAACAACTCCACTTTGCCTTCAGAGATACTGAAGCTTGATTTTGGGGTGGCATACTACCATATGCATTCCAGTGGCAATCAACATGACAAAGTGCAGGTTTTCCTGGGAGAGACCTCTCAGGAGAAAATAAGAATATTGTAATGCAGATGGTCTTCATTTGCTGCAGATTCTCACAAATCTCTCTGCAGGGATTTTATTCCTCACTAGACTGTGCTACACTACAGGTAGTTTTGAAACAGAACTACAGATATATTTAAAGTCCATTTAAAGAAAAGAGATGTATTCTTTCAACTGTTGCTCTCCACTCACAATTAATTTAACTGGTAACAGCCTACAATTTTGCAGAAATGTCTTCTTTTACATCAATATAATTCTTCCCAATAGAGTTTTAAATGAAATTTAAAGCCTGGTCTCAGGTTATAGTTGTTCTGACTCCTGGAGGGTAAAGCTTGAATAAGGACAAGGCAGCACAGTATTGCATTTCATTAGCAATCAAGACAGTCTGCTTTCCAGTAATTTAAAAAGAAAAAGTTAATCTTACAAAGTTTATAGCAAGAGATGAGAGGCCATTATTAGAAACAGGCCTTTCCTACTCAATTTGTTAAGTCAATGAGATCACGTTCATAGTAATGGAAACAAAATTTCATCCTTCTGCATAAATTCACAGTTCTCTCTTTGTATTTGCTGGCACAGAACAAAAAGCTTTAAGCACACCTTGGTAGACCATGAAAATCTACCATGAAAAACAATTGTCTTGCACAATATATCTGTACAGGCTTCCCTCCTCTGCCTAATTCCTGAAAGCTTGATAACAATTCCCATTAAAAAGACTCTTTCAATATGAATTTGTACATTTTCTATTTCTGGGTTTGAATTAATAGCTTATCCTTGCTTGAATTTATTGGAAAGCAAATACAGCATCCCATGAAATCATCCCAACTCAATTGCCCACATTTAACAGCAGGTTGCCCTAGCATGAATCACGAGTAAATGAGTTTAAACATGTTTTTAAAGACTGCACTGTTTTGAGCTGACAGTGCAGTATCATCTTTATTCCCCCATGGGACTACACTACTTTTAAGGCAAACAGCCTTATCTTTCATTTTGCTCTTCCCAGCATTTTTTGTTTAATAAAGATGATGAATTAATGACAAGCTGAGCCCCAACAAGATAAAACTGGTCCACAGTGAACTGTTCTTTTGCCAATAATTCAGTGAGAGACGCTGGCATGAAGATGACTGAATTTTTCTCTGGATCAATATAAACATACACATCCAACAGCTCCATTTGTGGAGATACACATAGACATCTCCATCCCTTGTGGAGGCAAGACTGCTAAAAAAGCTCCAAAATGTGCTCCAGATGAGGGAAGAAGCGCCTGGTTTCATGGCTTCTTCAAATTTAATGATGACCTGAACTACACTTTTTCCAGTAGGGAAAAAAACCCAAACCAATTTAAATACTTTTCACCTGAAACTCCTCAAAAAGCTAACAATTTCTAAAGGTTTATTGCAATTATCTAACTCCATCTGAGCCCCCAGAAAGAGCTCAAACACCAAGATCATAGGAACATGCTTCACTGATCAGCTGGATATCGTTATCTTTGCGTGCAGGCAGAATGTGCAATTCAACCCTTGTGTCCTGCCTCCTTAGCCAACCATTCCTGTTCTGAAACTGATGGAATTAGCAGTCAGTAGAAATGCAGAGAGTCTAAAAGAATTCTTTGGCTCATGAATAACACATGCCTGGTCTGTGACCAGGAGGCCAAAACCCATTGCAGGCTGACAGAGGTGACAAGTGATTTTGTCATATTCATGTGTTTAATCCAGCTCCTCAGAAGCCTCAGCACTTTTCTCCTTTTGCCACAGAAGAAAAAGAGAAAAAACAGAAAAGTAAGGAAGTATTTGCTATGCAATCACCAGTAGAGAAGCCAAAAAAAAAGGGGAGAGAACATGGAAAAAGAAAATCCAGATATGCAGAAGCTGAGCAGGCTGAGCTATGTGTCTGAAAACACAGAAAATGCTCTGTGTACTCCTCTTCCTTCCCTTCCTCTTGCATCCTTCAAATCATGTACACACATCTAGATAGGCTATAAATATTTAAGGTAAAAATTTAAAGAGTGTCATAATAATACAACACATCTTGCAAGGAAGAAAAGACCTCACTATCCCTGGAGCAGACTCCATCCTGTCATAAAAAGCCATACTAACATCTCGCTTTGAAGGCTCACAATACCACTGGCAGTTATGTGGAGACAAAAAGGAACCAAAAATCACAATAATTTGTTCAATGACAGGCAACTGGGCCCCACAAAAGGAGTCAAGACAGATTGTAACTGCAGGCTCTTCAGTAGCTGCACACAAACTGGCTTTTGTTTTGAAAGTGAATTGTACTGAACTGTTAAAGAGACAAATTATTTCTCAAGCAGCAGGACAAGGAGAAATGAACTCCAGCTGTTTTGTGGGTAAGTAACCAAATTAAACTGGGGGCGTAGTCCTTAAATTTTTCCCCTATAGCTGAGAATTTCATAACCTACCTGTCCTCTGTGATTCCTTGGAGTTTTTTCAGAATAAAACTGAAGCCACCTTACAGCCACTGTATTTTAACTGGAAACCTATGTTGTAAATTCAGAGATATAAAACCTGAACATCTTTTGTCAAACTCAGAAGGAACTGGCCAAAAGGTTTACAGAAGTGTTTCTTTTGGGGGAAAGTGACTTGCAGCAGCCATCATGACCATACAGTTCTCTATGCAAACCCCCCCAGAACGAGGGGCCTTTAGACAAAATCCACCATAAGGATGTAAATACTTTAGACACAGAATTCATTTTGTTCCATACCGAACAAAGAAATTTGACCAGGACTGCCAGAGGAGAAAAACATGCTGGTGCTCCTGGGCTGACACAATTATATAGCAGAAAAACTTTAACAAACAGCTTGTGTGGTCTATGGAGTGCATTGTAATTAACCTCACAAGCAACCAGAACAAAGGGCTCCCAAATGGGATAATGAGGAAACCACACACAATTACACAGAGTCCAGGAAAGATGCAGGTAAACTACTTTGTACTGTGTTTTCTCCAGAACAAAGTGACATTTTGTGTGCTGTGGAAGGACAGCAGATGTTCAGGGCTCAAAGATGCAACAGACTCACTACAGCTTTGGAATAAACTATTGCACATCACTTGTGTCACACTGACACACACACTTAGTATGTAAGTATGAAACAATTAAACAAAAGTTTTTCCCATAAAGGAAAAGTGAGCACTGCTCCTAAGATGAGGGGTAACTCCTTAATTTGCATTATCCAACACAGCTTTGTAATGACAGAACAAAACAAAGAACAGTAGCAAAGGACAGCTAGAAGACATCTATGAAACTTTTCACTCCTGCCAGTTTTATATTTATTTTCCACAGAGAGCTTGCTGTGTGTTTTCCCAATGAAATCCTTGTTTGCCTAAACAACCATTCTCACAAAATACTTCTGCTTTAACAAGCATCTCCTAAAACCTGGGCAAAGCACAACAGGTTTTCTGCTTTTCTTCTGAGAGTCTGCTCTGGACATCAGGGCTTCTGGGCTGCCTTGTACAAATATAAAGTGGGAAACTTAAGAGAACACTTAAGAGATCCAAACACTCAGTTACTTCCCCAAAGAGCAGTTCAATGATTTTCTCATGGGGGAAACATCTCTCTCTCTCAGTAGAAATATAATGGCTCTTTTTTACATCAAATACAGAGCTATTTGTAAGAGTCAAGGCACCCTGGTCATCAATTTTGTTTTCTTAACAGCCCAGAAAGCCACTTGAAACATTAATAAGACTTCTTAAAGAAAAGGTACAGTGCTGCCACATGCAGGATTAGAGGCTGGATTCACATTCTCCATCATATCCCTATAACACTACAAATTAGGGAATAGGGAAGGGGGGAGAAGAACAGGAAAAAATACTTCAAACATATAAAAATTGCCTTCAGATTATTATTAACACTAATAAAAGTCTTTAAAAAGGAAGTGAGAATAATTTTCATATCCACCTGGTAGATCCACATCACAAAATCTCAAGGCATCTGCATTTTGAGCGGTTTTCCCCAGAGTTTTAAAATGCAGGGGAAAGCATTGCTGTGTGTTTGCCCAGGCACCCAAAAAAGGGGGAAGCTCACTTGCACAGTCCAGCCATATTCTGCATGTCATCAACTGCATTATCAGCAACATCCTGAACTGTAGCACAACCCAAGTATCTGCTGGAGACAGCACCCACGAGTACCTGAGAGATAAAAACCTCTTGAGAAAGCACTGTAGACCAGCAATTCCTCTTCAGCTCACACAAATGAGCACATTTCTCTCCCAAGCACTCCTCTTTTAACACCTACAGAGCTGAAATTTGTCTCTTCTCTCTTTTCATAACATGGCAATGGTGCTGAGTGCTAATATTAGCTTTATATTTGGTTAAAATTGCTGTACTTAAAAGCAACCCAGCTGAGCTGTATGTCTCAATGGAATTCACAAAACTTCCTCCCAGTATTTTGCAATCAAATACTTCTTTTTTTTTTATTTAATGCAAAAGGAAGCTAACATTTGCTCTTCAGAACTATTTCTACAAGGTTTGCACAGAATCTGAATTATATCCCCTTTTAATCTGCAGAACACTTTTGCATGCCAACTTCTTTGAAAGAACAAATAAACGCTAATGTTGTTGCAGGTAAGAATATAGAAGATCCTTTCACATAATGAAGTAAAAGTAAGAGCAATCTTCCATTTCATAATCAAAGACTACGTGAAAAATCATTTGAATGAAAGCAGGGTTGTTAAACACAAAAGGTTCTACTGCTTTTCTCGTATTAGGACACCAGAGGAGTCCCTGAAACAATTAATTCCTCTGTTATCTCATAGAGAAGTATCAACAGACTGGAGCTCAAATCCCCTTTCCACAGCACAAGACCTGTGAATAGGCACCACCACATCGATCAGGTTCAGGGTTGAGAATGTGCACAGAGCCTTGAAGAAATCCTGTCTGACAGCACCACACAAGAAGAGAAGAACAGCCTTTAACTCCCATTTCCTGTAATTTCTGAGGTAAATAATTAACCAGCAATGGAAAATCCTAGGCTAAACTAATGAGATCAAGGGAAACAAAAATTCTAGTAGTCATCATCACTTCCCTAAACATGCACATGAGTATTACCTGCAGATATACCCTGTTCCAAAATCCAAGCTATCATTTCTCATATATGGTCCTGTGAAAAACCCAGATATCTTAAGAGCATAAAAGCCATTAAATACTAGAAAAGAAAATGATTCCTTGTACAGATGAACAGCAACTGTGAGAGTACAGCAAGTATCTGCTCTTACCTTGGCACTTGCCAGGAAGCCCAGGGAAATGGCGACCCTGGCCCGCAGGTCGGGCCTGTCCTTGGGCCACACGTAGGACAGCATGGCCTGGATGATCTTCTTGGCATCGATCTCCTTCAGCTGTGGGGAAGGACAAACAAGGCACTGCCTTACAAAGAGACTTGGGAAGTAAAATAACTACAAATAAGAAAGAATTTTATACATTTGGACCACTTCTGTATTTTATTTGTTAGGAAACAGAGACTTGACAATGTCTGAGACCAGGACTGCCTATGAACATTTCAAGGTGGAAGTTTTTAGGTTTATATCCATGACATGCCATTAAAATGTTCCATGTTCTCCAGAGTGCAAGCCTGGCTGGCTGCAACTGGAACATAGAGAAAGCCACAATTCCCCATCTTGAAATACTTCACAGAACAAACAAACTGACCCTTCTGTTTTATCTCCTCAAGAGTGCTGTACAAAATTCAAGGGCTTGCTACTTCTTTTTTTTGGAAGATGTTTTAAAATAGCAGGAGAGAAATGAAAAAAAAACAAACAAAAAACAACAAAACAAATAACCAAAATAACTAAGGAAAGAAAGAAGCCTAAAAGGTCCACAATAAACATAAATAGTTAGGAGAACATTCCCTGACACTGGATAATGAGGCTTCACAAGGCAGAAGATGGACATGGCCACGTGCTGGCTTAACTGATGCTATCAATTTTAACTGGATCCTTAAAATAGGTTCTCCTCCAAATCTCAAATTTTGCTCTAAGTAAGAGCACAATGCATTTAACAAGACAGCTTGGAAAACATTACTTTTTGTGTTTGGGTTTATTTTAAGTTTTGCTTTGGGATTATTTTTCTGTTGTTGGGTTTGATAGCTGTTTTTTTTTTACAGCAATGTAGGCTATTTTCCAGATGGACAGATGTTTATCACTGACACTTCTGATAATCCCACTGAACTCCCGACCTAAATTAACTGCAGCCTAAACCACGTTTCCTAATTGAGAACAAGAGGATGTGCAGCAACACAGAGCACAAGTATCAACAACTCATATTTCTGTGTTGGCTACACTGGGGTTAACTTGAAAGACAGGAGGGTTATCTAAGAGAGGAAGGAGGGCAGCAAGGGCAGCTAATCTCCCCATTTCAGGCAATATTTTGTAGTGGTGAGGAGGGAGGGAAACAAAAAGTTAGTGCACACCTTTCAAAGATGACTCTTGTGATAGAAGTCAGTAGGAAGGGGGAGTATTATAATAAATCTTACTGTTTGAGGATAAACCAAATCAGAAAAGAAATTCTCTGATAAGGTCTGGGTGAATAAGCAAGAAAGGAGAGGTCTGCTAAAAGGTAAAATTGCTGAGGCAACCAGGGAAGCCAATCCTATAAAGGTAAGCTTTTAAAAGCTCCAGGAAATTCATCTCAGTTTTTCTAGTCACAGCTTCAAGCAAAACCAAGGCATTTTGTCACCAAATGTCACTGCAAATATATTGGAACATTACAGAGGATAAGCACATTTCAAACTACCTTTAAAAAATGGGTATATGGAAGATTTGTCAGTGGTGAGAGGAGGCAAAAGTGCCTCTGTTGTGTCCTACCCACTTAAAAGATGGAGATATCTGCTGCAGCATATACATGAATCTTTCCATTTGAGCCAAGGATATGCATAAAAAGCAGTTCAAACACATGGAAAATATCTTTGATCACCACTTACAGGTTAAAAGGAAGTTGAAAAAAAATTGGTAACATTAACACAAAAGATACAAAAGTGCAATCACAGCAGTTCTAATTATATGTTGCTATTGGCTAGGCAGACTTTGCACAGAAAACCTATTAAAAGGAACAAAATACACTGGCTGCAAACAAGGAATCTATTTCCTTTTTTCATGGCTCTGAACGGTGACAGAAGTAAATCCATTTAGAAATAAGTCAGGAGGCAGCCACTCACTTGCCAAAGGCCTTGCAAAGGAACAAGAAGAAATATCAAAGGATGCAAAATGCACACATATTACATCAAAGTTTACCATGAAATAAATGTTACTGTTGTACAGAAACATGAGTTAAAAATTGTTTAAATATGCAAGTGGCAACATTAAGAATTAAAATGAGCAATCTGTTCAATGGACTCAGGCCCTTTTTTGGTTCTCTGAGGTACATAAAAAGGTTAAGAGATGAATTTATTTTACCTCCTTTTAAATGGCAGTAATGTTTTACATTTTCTTTACAGGTCTATTTCTACAGAAATGCAAGGAATGGAAGGAAAAATATTATAAATCTAATACAGCAGGGAGCAAAGAAGGGAAGCCTTTTCCTCTTTTAAATGCAGCATGGTTTTAAAACGCTCTATGCAATACTGGAGATTATTTACAAAAGAATGACCATTAACCAACTTCCTGTCCCTTCTACCCATCCTATCCAGGTTCTGGACCTTTTAAAATACCTAAAGGTGGGGGGAAAAAAGCAAGCCATAATTCATCTTCAGCATCTCCATGGTTATTGAGCACTGCAAGGCATTCACTGGGCTGACCCTGTAACTTGGTGGATAAAGCCTGTGCCAGGATGATGAGCTGTCACAAGTGGGATACAAGTAAGTGGTATTTTGACTGGAATTTAAGCTGTCACTGCTGATGAAGAGAAAAAGACACAATTCTGGCTCCCTGTGTGCTCCCTCAGGGAGCTCTATCATCCCTTTTATTGCACCAGCACAAGTTTTTTCTCCCTGCACGAGGTTATTCTCCCAACCACCACCAAAAAATCCCCCAAAGCTGGTAAAGATCAGTTCTAATCTCAGTATTCGGCACAGCAGCCACTGCTGTAAGTAAAAGTTATTTTGGAAATATAGAAAGTGTAAGTTTCTCTAGTAGTTACATGTGAGATGAAGGTAATGTGCCCTTCACTCTGTGCTCATCCTTAGGCTTCAGTTTCCTATCTGCAGAAGCTGCTATAAAAAGGGCAATTTAAAATGTCACTCTCAAAGTCAGAATGAACAGCCTGGTTTGTCAGAAAAAATCTGGAACAGGGAAAGGTGTAATAGAGCTGACAGGTATCTCACCTACAGTTCTCCTAGAAGTATAATCCTCGGGGGAAAAAATGTAGTAAATGGGGTGCCAGTATTTTTACACACTGAATACAAGTGCATGTATACATGAGATACAGGAACTGCACTTGGAGCAGCAGAATATCTCCTTCCTTTCAGTTTTGCTGAGAAATTCCTGGCAAACCCAATGTTACCCTGTTTTTTTCCACTCTTCACACATCTCACCTCTTCCACAGCTGGTTCTTGCTGCTTTCCCCTGGACAGCTGGCATTTGTTTAATTAGACAACAGCCTTAACTGACCATGTCCTGTATTAACCACGTTTCAGTTGCATTTATTGGAATAAAGAAGTTAAGGGATTGATTTATACAGGAATAGCTTCAAGTAGTGGCTGAAGGGGGAATGCCAATAGAATTTTACACTGCCAGCAAATTTAAAAAAAAATCATCTGGCATCAAAATTTTTGGATAACATATTGCTAATGAGTTTTAGTGTTAAGGAACATCCAACATCCCTTAAGGTTACTTGTGTTGTGGTAAACAGAACCTTCCATTTCCTTTCTGACCAGAGAAAACTCTGGAATTTAAATATGTGAAACAGAAAAGGAGAATCAGTTAGGTTTGAAGTCTGTTTTGCCCAGGAAACCTCTGAAAAGAGCTTCCACCTGTTGCAAGGAGGGTCTTAAAATGAGTCTGAAGTTAATGTTACATGCAGAGCCCTGGTACCATTGACTGGAGATGGCCAATTATTTTGTTTCCCCCTGTGCCTCATGCAGAAAAGATCACAGTGTTTACTAAAACAAGCCGGTTACACCTCAGGTTATGAAATTCCCTCTTACTATATATAAAACATACACCTCTCCTGACTTCTGCCTGTAGCACAAACAGGTCTGGATTCAATGAAGGGACAACTCTCAGATGAAAACTTGAAAGAAAATCCTAAGTTGAACTCTTCAATTTCTTTACAACTGAGGCTGTAGGAGAAACATCCTCAGAACAATTAAACTAGCAAAGCAGCCCTGAAAGACCTGGATTCTGAAACTGAAAATTCAGTTTGTCATCATTGTGTTCTTCATTAATTTTAGGGAAGATTCCACCAAAGTTTGAACAAGTTATAACCATTCACACAGAATGATTCTGCAAATACACAAAGCATCAGAAATAAGTGTGCCCAGGAAATTAGAAGATGGAATTTCTGAACACTCAAGAGCCTTGATTTGGCAATTTTAATCACACAGTTGATACTGTCCTGTTTTAACCAAAAGTTTGCCTCATCTTCTGATTGTAATCATTTGGTCTAATAAAAGATTCTGCTTCTCCTCATATACCATCATCATTATTTTAATGTGCTTCCTGAACAGAAATACAGTCAAAATATACCAGATGTATTACCATTAATTCCAAGTAAAAATACACACAGTTTAATTGCTTCTCTCCCCTCCCATTTCAAGTGTGATTTTACCAACTGATGCAATAACCCATGAGCTGATTTCTACTATCCTGTCTGCCAAGTCACAGGGAAATATCAGTCACAAACAAGATCAACAGACTAGTGAATTATAAGAAAACATATTTTCCATCAAAAGAATCTAATCCAGGGCAATTTCAAAAGAGTGTGTAACAGTAAAATGGTACTTTTAAAAAATAAATAAAGCCCTTCAACACCATTATCACAAACATTTGGTGATTTGAGAATTAGCAAGTCTACATTCACAATGTAACAGTATCTACTACAATATTTATATATCTACCAAGAGAAGTTTGGACAAATTGTTGCTTGAGGTCTTCAGTTTTTAGGTTTAGCTTTTTTGGGGGAAGCTGATTACATTTTTTATTTAAAAAGCAATAATAATTGAGCAAGTTTTACCCCTTCCTTTGGATCTGTGTGAAGCCCTCCACCAGCATGGCCATGCCAACACATTCTCTTCTCCATCAGTTGCCATCTGGGCAGGATCTGTGTGAAAATGAAAAGTCAATTTGCAAGAACCTCAGGAAACAGGCACATAAAGCCAGCAGAAAGAAGAATTACTGGCTTGTTTTACCTCCCTCATCATCAAACAGTTTAAACTTGTTTTAATAAAAGATCTCACCTCCCTCTAAAAACCTTGCCCTGCTTAAGAAAACAATAATAAAAAAGGGATATAATAATCCTAGCAGCAAAGAGCATGTTCCAAGCAGCCAGGAGGGAAAGATAACAGATCCTTAAATACTGAAAATGAACAGAACACAGAAAAAAACCTTGATGTTTTGGAGGATAACCATACTCAGGCACATTAATATGTAAAGTGGAACACATTTAAGCAATAAGATTCTCTCCATGTATGTAAAAGTAACTTTACTTGAGGGCAAAAAAAAAAATAGATAAATCTGCTCCACACTTGTCTTTCCTCCCAGGATGGGAATGGGCACATGTTATCCCATTCCAGAGGCCCTGCTGCAATCCATGTACAGGGGCAGTTTGGAAAAGAACCTGCTTGTTAAAAACAAATGCTCACTTCTCTTAGCATGTAGCCAAGATTCCCTGGAGAAAATTTCTGAATTTATTTATGCATGTAGATGTACTAAAAAATAACTCACTACCACCAGGCATTTTTCCAAGTTCAAAGTGCCTGCCACCAACAAAGGACCTGTTAAAGCTTTTCAAAAAAGAATCTGCTTTTTGTTTAAAAGATTTGCTAAATGTTGACAATTTCCAGGTTCAAGTTATGTAAAAGCTCATTAGCAGTCTTATTTTATGTATGTTGGTTGATAGCAGACCCCAGGGTTTCCCAAATCAAAATGTCACTTTTCACATTTTGAAGAAAAACATAAAAAAAAAACCAATCTAAGTAGATTTCATGCTTTGAAGTCACAATGACCCTCAAAAGATTTTAGCTACTTAAGTCAATTATGAGTGGTTATTATTTTATAATTAAAAACTAAAAAATAAATTAGAGACAAATACATTTCTCAGCTTCAATCAAACAAGTGTGTTACTCAGAAATGTGTCACTTCTTCCACAAACAGGAAAAATTGCATCTTCCTTGTGTTTGCACTGGTTTTAAGGCAAGCAGACCTCATAGGAGTAAGAGCCTGACATCCTGGCACTCAATGATGAGAATATTCTATAACTTAAGCAGAACTCTGAAGGACTAAAGCCCTACATATTGAAGGAAAACTCACTTTCCTACCTGGCTATTTCTTACCTGGGTATTTTCTGTACTTAATAAATTAATCTAAATATCACCATGCAAAACCCACACTTTCAAGAACTCTTTTTTGAAGTTCTTGTGTTATCATTTGTTTGCAGAGATTCAAAAAGACTTCTAGGGGCAGAAACATAAGTTGTCATTTAACTTCAGAACTGTAAATACTGAAATTGAAAAAAAAGTAAAAATAACAGCAGTCTAAACTGCAAGATGTTCCAAAGGCTTAAGCTTCTCATGACCTGCAAGTTGGAAGAACAACAATTTATACCCACCTCTGAATGCTCCAATAATGGCCTTGAAAAATTCCCTCCCAGACTGTGCCATGATCCTTGCCTGCAGATTGGTGGAATCTACAGAATAAAACAGGAGGAAAAAAGAAAAAAAAGAGAAATGAAAACAGAATCATGCAGAACATGCACTTCACATTCAGAGAATATTCATCTAGTTTATGTAAACAAGCATAACATGAAAAGAAGGCAGATGGCTTTGTTTTTTAACAACTGACCAAAGAAAAAGAAAATTGGTGGGGAGCAGCTGTAAAATAAATTACATTCACACATCAGAAATGCTCAGTGACAATGAACTGAATTTCCCTTCCCTGAATCCCCACTCTCAGCAGACTTTGTTTCTTCTGTTCAACAAAAGCCCAGTCTTCCCTTTCCTCTCATTTTAATTTTCTCCCAGGTTGTCTTCTGAATTCTTTCAAATAGTCTTTTGTCCTGTTTTTCATTAAGAAATGTTATTTTTATGCTTATAGGTTTTGCCATTCTCAATTCCTCTTAGCTCAGCTCATGCCATGCTTGTCTCTAGAAGGCAAATCCAAGTTACAGCTTTTGCCTGGGAAGCACTGAGACTATGAGGAAGTGGAGCAGGGCAGGCAACAAGTTCTAGATTATCAGACACAATATATGCAATATTCACAGATCCTTCAATGCACCTTAACCTGTAATACACACCTGGCACCAACTGTACCACGCTCTACACATTACCTTACAAAGCAATTCATACTTTTGTGTTTTAAAGGACCAAAATAGTTTAAAAGGATCATTTGTTTTCCTCAGAGGGACTGGCTGGCAGTGCTTCCCTGTGGCAAAACACAGGGACCTCTCCTGGTCAGCACTGATGGTGCCACATCAGCTCTGACACTCAGTATTCAATCTTTCAGTGCTCTGTTACAGAATTAACCATACCCCTCACTCCATATAACATCACACCAAGAACAGAAGAGCCAAAGAGCTGCTCACCAGCCCAGGGCAAAGGACCAACAGTAAAAAAAGAAAAAAAAAAACAACTTGATCATAAAAAGGGTAATTTTAACCTTGACACACAGCAGCACCATCATATATCTTACACCTTGCCTTAAACATTCTTTTCTTCCTAAGACACATATCTCAAGTAATAATTTAATGAGTAATTTCAAAGAAAATTAAAACCATTTCTCCCCACGTCATCACATGGACATGCTATTCCAAACATTTCCATTTTATGACATTATATATAGAGAAAAAGTGGACATCATAATTACACATTTTGCATTTAGTAGAGCTAACTGGTCCAGGTGAACCATCCTGATACTTCCAAGACCTGGGTTGAACAAAGGAGTTGCATTTCTAAAGCACTTCCTGGTATATGCACTCCTAACTCAACAGCTTTGTGTCAGCACAGAAGATTCCATCTAAAGCAGGACATTTTCCACAGGAATAATGACAGTGTCATAAAAAGAAATTATAATGGAAAAATGATGATGCTTCAGAAGTATTGGAAAGTAGCCAATTACTGTTTTCTGGAGTGTATCCATGGGACATCATAGAAATGTTTTACTAAAAATCCATCTCTTTTGACCTCTAAATTCTCAAGAGTTCATTTCTGACTGAAATATGAAGCAAACAACTTCTACTGAAACACCAGCAGATTTGACCTCAATTACTGCATTAAATAAATAGCCTAATTTCTTGAATGAAGCTATGAACTGTCATGAGGTTAAGACTGCAAAAATATTAAAGGTTTTGCACAAGAAACACAGAAAAACTTGTTATTTTCAGTCTTGAGCCTAGAAGACTGGAGGTTTCAATCCTCTCTCAAGCTCCTGCTAAAAAGCAAATCTGAGCAAAAAAACAAAGTGTTAAACAAGGTGAACAATTTCCTTCACTGGTAATTCCTCTGACCATCACAGTACAGACAGCAAAACCGCCCAAATGAGAGGGGCTGCAGCTTTCCTTGCCACTCCCCACACATCCTGCAGGAAGACTTAGGACTCCACTTTCCCTCACCAGGGCTCCCAAGAGCTTTAAGACTACAAAGAAAAGCCATACTTTAATCTAATCACAACACATAAAAGAAGCAGGTTATTGCTTTAAAGAACCAGGAGCAAGTCCTGCTTATTTCAGAATTTAAGAAATAATGCAGGGAACTCGAATTCTGGCATTTCCTACCTCCTGAATGCCTGACTCTGCACCATTATGTTCTTTTAATGTATTTTTGGATATGATTCTATAAACTCTAAAGGATGAAACAGATGTCTAGTACTGATTGCACATAAAAGTCATGTTGTTAAAGTGTCATGACTGTGGGTAGTAGTTTAAATACTACAAATGCAAACAAACAACAGGGATTAAACACATTTGTACAAGGTCAAACCCACACTTAGAAGCTTCTCTCTGGAATATGATATGTTGTGTTCCAGACATGCTGCACTCATCTCATGGGGATTTTTTTTAAACTAACTGTAACAGAAAAGATAACTGAAGGTGGGATTCAAGTTCCTCTGCAGCATTTAAGTCCCACAGTTAATCCTGCTGAGTTTACAAGGCAAGAAAAGAAATGATGCATAGGAAAGAGTGGAGGAAAATGAGAGAAAAATGGGAAAATATTATAAAGATAGGCTAAACTGTCACCAGTATGAACAACATAAACTTAACTGGAGCTACATTTACCAGGGGCCAATGTGCAATTGTTCTGGACACTTGGATGGATGTGTACAGAGCAAAGGAAGGGACCTTAAAGCTCACCCAGTGTCACCCTCTGCCATGGGCAGGGACACTTCCCAAGACACCATGCTGCTCCAAGCCCATCCAGCCTGGCCTTGAACACTTCCAGGGGTGGAGCATCCTTCCTCACAGCAATTTTAGATGACCATTTTTATAGACAGACATATGGGATTGCTGCCCTGCTCAGCAGCAACACCTCTCTGAATGGATTTTTAAATTCAGGGAATTTCAAACAGCCCCTTACAAAGCAGGTCTTTGCCAGTGAGGACTGCTGACTGCCAGAGACTGTCCAACTGCACCTTCAGAGTCCAGAGAAGAGAATTTAGCAATGCACACAAACACATTAAATGTCTGGACAATAAACGTCAGTGCCACTGTACAGAACAGACCAAGCTTCAGGTGAAAATAAATAAATTTTAAAAAATAGGTAAAATATAAATAAATGTAACAAAAATACCTGAAACTTCTCTTGCAACCCCTGCCAGAGCAAGGGATATTATTAAGTTATGCAGAAGAACAAGCTCTTTATCACTAGCAGCTGGGAGGGTAAGATAATGAAGGGAAAAGTCTCTATTTTGTACTGTTACAGTTACAATAATTTACATAGCCCTGCTTTCTACTGCCAAAGTTCTCCCTGAAAGAAACTTCTACACGTATTTCTTTGCTTAGAAAGTTTCCTAGCAAAATAATTATCCTTAGTTAAGGGCTGTTTGACCCTTCCAGTCAAAAGCTATTTTCTTTCCATTTAGCTAATTTGACTAATTTTTAGATTCATTTAATTTCCATATTTACACTTAACACAATTTGTCATCACTTTTATTCTGAATATAGGCAAACTTCTACAAAAAGAAAACAAACGAAACAAACAAACAGAATAAAGCCCAACAAAACACCCCCCTCCCAAGTTTCCTGGAAAAAACCCAACAGCAAAATTACTCATGAAATTTTGTCAAGCCAACATGCCAGTTCTCTACTCAGCAGAGATCCTAAATTCCAAACACAAGTTTTGACATGATGAACCCCTGCCTGCCCCAACCACAGGAGGGTGAACTGAAGGAGCTCTGGTTATGGAAATTCAAGCTGATCTCAATATCAAAAAAAATAAGGCCGGATCCCAGTTCCTGAAACCTGTTTTTCCCCTCCATAAATTTAGCTTTTTCCCTCTCCTGGATACAAATGTTACCTGCCTTAGTATTCAGAAAACTAAGACTCTAATCAAAATTATTGAAAAATATAAGTGTGAGGGAAAAAAATATATGAATCTGTAATGCAACAGCACTCAAACAACTCTAGTGTATTTGACTCTGATGGTACTAAGTGCCATAGAAAATACAATTACATATAATACAATATATATATAATGTATATAATACAATACAATATATTGTATTGTAATACTGTTAGGATTAGAATTAATTGTAAGCTTGCAAAAAACCTACAATGGACATGAAACTATGAGACAGGAGACCAAGTTCCACATGAATGCAAAGCAGAGTAGAAGGATGAGAGCCAAGTCTTTCAAATAAACTTTTTTTAAAAGAATGGTTACAACTTCGCTCTTACAGTCATTTTACCAGAGGTTCTTCCTTCCTTTTTTCCTCAGGAGTTAAGCTATGGCTGTGCTGTTCACCAGCTTGAGCTGTAACAGGCACAGCTCTTGAATGACCTAGTTCTGGTGCCACAAACCTCTGCTATTTGTGCAATTACATCAATTAAAACAGAACTGTGGCTGTGGAGTTCATTCCCAATTGGGGTTCTACCCCAGCAGTGAGGAGCTCTGGTGTAACGGTGCCACAGCAGGTAAAGTCCTTACTGTCAGGAAAATACATCTTCCTCTGTCAGCAAATTTGTCTAAATGTTTGAAAAAACATGTCCCAAAATTCTGAAAGGCATTATAACCAAAAAGGCCAGAACACTTAAGTTTGACCCTCCTGTTAGAGCTTTTGTTTAATAAAATAAATGCTCGTGCATTTAATGAAATCTAATTTTCAGCCAAATAAGACGATGCAAAAGTGAAAATTCATTACCAGACCATCAAAAAATGCATTCACTGACCACTTTCTAACACAAAAATGCCTAGAAACTAAAAAGCCAAAGAGATGAACACACACACACATATATATCCAACAGATGTAGCATTAGCTTTCTAGTTCAGCAAATCTAGTGCAAATCCACATTTAGTGACACGTGGCAATTAAAACTGATCAGCAGGGACTGGCATTTCTCACATGAAAATAAAGTCAATCAAAAGGAAAGCAGGAATATAATTAATACCTCTATTCATCACCATGATAACATTGCTGTTTGTTCCCCAACAGCTGAAATCCATCTCCAGGAACACCAGACAATACTGAGTATTCAGGTGTATTTTAATGTATGCAAATACATGGGTAAAATATTTGATCGACTTTAGCTCTCAGCCTCTTGCACAAGTTTCAAAATTAAAACCTCCAAAATTTACCCTTTCAGTCCTGCTCATCTCATCTAGTAACATAAAGTTGACTGTAGTCCCTAACAGAATTCTGCCTGTCAAGAAAAACTAATCAAGGCGGGTGACAAAGAAAAATTACTCATAAACAGCAGTAATCTGAGGGGATAAAAAAGTTTATTAGCAAACAGAATTACAAGCTGAGAGTTCATGAAAGTTCATTCCTTCAGTCTTTGGGATACACTTCCTTAAGCCACTTTGAAAAATACACGAGAATTACCGAAAGCTGGACTTAGTTTGAGACAAAGTACTCAATACTTTACTTATAATAAAAAATAATCCACTAGGACATATTGCAGCCTTCCATAGCTGAGAGAAAGCATTCCAACTCCAACTGCCTATCCGCACGTAGCGGCAGAACTCGCCGTCAGCACAAGTTAGCCGCTGCACACGTATTCAGCATCCGCTCAAAACACTGAGGGGTTTAATGCCTGTCCCCAAAGAGACCCCACGATACCCCCGGCCCCTCCGCACGAGTGTCCCCGCGGTCCCGGCCCCCGGGAGTCCCCGGCCCCCCGCGCGGCGGGCACCGCTACCGGGGCGAGCGTGCGCCGATACCGGCAATGCAAGGACGAACCGGGCGGTGCTCNGCCGCTTGCGGGAGGCTGCGGCCGCCAGGCCCCGCGGTGCCCCCAGCACCGCCATCTTGCGAGGGTGGGGCGCAAGGGATTGTGGGACGGCGGCGGACCCGCGTGAGGGGAGGGCAAGGGAGGGAAGGGAGGGGAAGAGAAAGGAAGGGCAGGGCAGGGCGGAACGCGCCCTGAGGGGAAGGTGGCGTGCGGTGGCAGCCGAGTTCGGCTGCCTTCAGAGCCACCACGGCGGGACCCCGAGAGGGGCTCCCTCAGACTTACCGTGGCGGGAAGAGAGGGGCTGCCCTGGGCCTCTTCCTGGCATTCTGTGAGAGGGGCTGCCCGACGGTGGCCCTAGATGGGCAGCTTTGAGCACCACTATAGCTCTCTGACAGGGGCTGCCCTCAGATCCACCATGGCACCCTGAGAGGAGCTGCCCTCATTCCCCATGGTGCCACAAAAGGAGGTGTCCTGAACCATGGTGCCCTGAGGGGGCAGCCCAGAGTAGCAGCATGGCACCCGATGAGGAGCAGCCCTCAGCCCCACCACTGGACTCAAGAGCAGCCCTGAGTCCTGCCATTACACTCGCAGAGGGGCTCCTCTCTGCCCCATCATGGAGCCCAGAGATGAGCAGCCCTTGGCCCTGCTATGGTGTCTCAGGAGGGGTGGCCCTGAGTGCCACCATGGCAACTCCCAGAGGAGTAGCCCGTAGCCCTACCAAAGCATGCAGTGAGAGGGGCTGCCCTCAGTCCCACAACAGCACCCAGAAAGGGGCTGCTCTCAGTCTTGCCATGGTGCCCTGAGGGGGACAGGCACACCCCTCCTGAGCGGGGAATTAACCAGGCCTTTCTAAGCCAAAATGAACCAAGCCATTCTGAGCCATGCCCCTCTCAGAAGCCTTTCTGTTCTGACTGTGCAGATAAAAGCCTTCACTTTGAGGCACTGCACTGTTGGAATATGGGTTTACTCAGCACAAACCGCGCAGCTGCAAGCATCGCTCATGTTGGTCAGCAGCTCTGTCAGTACTTCATGCAGGGTGCTCCTTCCAAGCTGCTGGTAGCCCTCCCACGCTTTGTCCTGATGCAGCTGGACACTGACATCGCTGCAGACAGAAAGAGGTGCTCGAGCTGGTGCACAGTCTCTCTGGATTTTGGGTCCCCCAGAGCAGCTGCCCAGGCAGTTTCCTTGCCTGGGGCGCAGAAAAGCCCTGGCCCGCAGCACCATGAGGGAGCACAGGCTGGAGGGGAAAGTGTGGATGGCACATGGGATGATACATCTCCATACAGACCTAATCCTGTATTCCACACCCTTCCCAGGGTTAAGTTCTGAGCTACCTCAGAGGCATCCTCCAGCCCACATAGCTCAGCTGTAGTTCCTTCGAGCCAGAATAATGCAGCAATAGTACAGCTCCTAATTAAACACCCACTTGGGAAGATAGAGCTATGCCATGGATTACATTTCCAATGGCCTATATACTCCCATGTGATCGGCATGCAGAGCTGTCAGAAGGCTGTAACTCTGTGTGGCATTTCTAATCACACAAAGATTTCTTCAAAGCTACCACAGCTTGACTGCTGATGCTCTTGCCTTGAGGGAGAGTTGTAAGCTCATTTGCAGGGGAGAAAGACAGACAGACAGAAAGGAAGAGGACAATTGGCTTAAAGTCGATTTTTAATGAGGCAGGATTTCTCTAGTCTGTACTTTGATACGCAACTTTGCTCCTGACCAGGATCCACTTCAAACGACAGAGATGACATTTCTCTGGCACTAATCTAATTCTTCATCATAATTGCATTTGGCAGAGCTGGGTCTGAACAGTGCCGCCCCGTGGCATTGTTCAGAGGGATAAACAGGAATTCTGGGCTTCTGGCTTCCATACATCCGCTTCCTTCCCTATGCTCTGCTCTACATGGAAGTTTGACCAGGCAAAATGGGATAATCACAGCTCTGTCTGGGATAGCCTGGTCAGACAGGCTGGCCAACAGCATCTTTGGAGTGATTTCAAGTGTTTCTGCAATTTTCCTACACGCACTGCTGCAATGGCTTCATGCTCGGTGTTTGTGTGCACAGGTGGTGATTTATGGGTCAGTCCAACATGCAGCAGAGGCTCTCAGCCCTTTGAAATGTGTCCTGTGTTTTGACCATGTCAAGCTCTTTGGACACGTGCTACATGGAACATCCTGCACATGGATAACAGAACCCTGCACTGTGGTGTCACAGGATCTCACAGCTCCAATGCCTCTAACAGAGACTTACAAATCCCTCAGCAAACATTTACTGTCAAACTACACAACCCCTGCATCATCTCAGCCTTGTCATTGTTGGACAATGTACCATTTTATTTTTTCCACTTGTAAGATATTTGACATGAGTATTCTCCCTGCAAATTTTACTTCAGCTACTCTTTCTTCTTTAATAACTCTCCCATACTACTGGCTTTATTTCCTCCTGTTAATATTTCAGTCTTGTTTCCATTTCTGATCTTCTCTTTCTCCTTTTGATACCACTTTATTTATGTGATCTCAGATTACTGATACCTGCACAAGGCACTGCACAAACCCTGAGAGACACCCAGGGTGAAGAGGCCACATACCTGTAGTAGTTACAACCTCTGTCCCAGAGTGACTGAACCAGAACAGAGCTCATGATAGAGACACAGAAAGCCAACAGAGGAGTTTTATGAACTTACACTGTTTAAAGTATTTCACCACAAAATAAATATCTATTTCTCTGCAGATTTAGCTGTGGAAGCAGAGGATCTCCTTGGAGACAGACAAATCAATGCCTGCTCTAGAGCTGGCACTCTGGAAAGATGACAGTAGCAGCTCTGTTGAAGAAATAGAAGCTCCAGTAATGGAAATAACTCATCACAAAAGAGGATTTGTGAATAGAATCCTGAAAGATATCTAATTTGGCCTTTTTCCAGGAGTTGTGTAGACAACAAACCAGGGCTTGAGAACAAGGTCAGTGTACTAAATGAGAACATGTTTGTTTTTTCAGCTAGAAAAGTTTACAGAAGCAGCTCAGCAATACAAATACAACACCCATCTTGTGGAGGTGAAATAACATTTTATTTAGAGTTTCTTGAAGCTCTTAGCTTCTTTCTCATTAAAGATGTTTAGTATGATTCTATTGCTGTAATAAATTTCACTTCTAGCAATAAGTACTGATATCTTCTAGAAGTAAGATTTATAATTAATAGCATTCCTATAAAATGGAAAGAATCAACACTGAATTCCAGATAATCAGTATGCCAAAGGGAGACTGAAATCTCTGTTCTGTATGGTAACATTGACAGTTCCAGCTGTGGCAGGCATCAGCCTAAAAGAAAGTCCCCCAGGGCTGTGGGAATCCAAATCAATTCAGGAGTCAGGCTAGAGGAAAAAGAACTGTCAATATTCAAACATCATTTAGAACCAATGGTATTGGAAGGGTATGAACATAAGGAGGTGAATGCTTCAAGGAAGCATATGAAGCAAGAGGGAAAATTAATGAGAATAAAGTAATGCAAAGAAAATAAAAATAGAAAAACAGGACAAGGTTAAGGGCAGATAGAAGCCCTTTTTCAGAGGTGTAAAATAATTTTGGCAAGTAGAATGCATGCTGAAAGGCACAGTGCTCTTTTGGAGATAGCAACTGCTGCACTTATTTCTAGAAAAATATGAACTATTAGTCCTTAGACCCTGCATTTAAGAACTGAGCAGCTGCACACACTTTGGAAATGCAGTCTGAATTATATCTCACAGCCAATTAAATAAGTAGCATAAAAGATCTGTGTTTTAAAATGTTTTTGAGTGTATTACAAAAATGACATGTCCAGTTGTTTTTATTGAAAATGTGGTTAGGCATTGGAAGGGGTCACCCAGGACAGTGGTGGAGTTACCATCTCTTGAAGTCTTCAAGAAATAACTGAATGTGGCACATCAGCCCATCACCGAGCAGAGGCATCCAGCCTTGCCCGGTGGAACAGCCCAGGCCATGGATTTACTGCCTGTGAGAAGA
>WBNO01011435.1:190-11850 GCA_013400575.1 Peucedramus taeniatus
TCTCATCAGGGAAAAGCATATTTGTACTGTGTGTGTGTGTGTATTGATTGGTAATGTTATAGAAATTGCCTGTCTCTAGATGAGAGGCTATTTACATCTGAAAAGTTATACTGTTTTTGGTATTAAATTAAAAAAAAAATAGTTGTTCCAAAATTTAGTATATTTTCTATATCATGATGTAGCAGCAATTTATGAGCAATGAGAAGCAGTATTACTCTAAAGAGAGTAAAGAAATACTGGGCTTAGTCTTCTCCTCTACTCTAGTGAATCTCAAATGGAAAATAATGAGATTTTTCCAATTAACAAATTTAGCCCTGTGCCCGCTTACAGTCTTAGTGAATATGTTTTGATTTTAAAAAAGTAGTTGAGCATAAAATCTTTATTAATAAATATAAAGAGCTTTGTTACTGTGCCTGGCAGCAGGCAATCCCTATTAAAATTGATGCAAACTAGAAAGTACAGTTCTATCTCCAAAAGCAGTTTATTGTAAAATTTTTTCCTCAATGAACACTTTAGTAGGTTTCCACTGTGAACTCAGCTTTGCAGTTATACATTTCTAAATTATGTAGACAAATATATGCAATTTCTCATGAGGTCTTTTTATTTCATTAGGTAAGAAAATTAAAACTAATAGGAATTTAAAATGAATCAGGTAGTGTTCAAATAAAAATTCTTTCACAGAGGACTTATAACCATTTTTTATGAATGTCTTGCAGTGGAATGAATTGATCTTAATTTCCTTACATATTTCTTTTAACTTTTATACATGAAAACTGGCACTTTAATCTGATTCAGAATTTTGTAGTAAATTGCTATAGTTCTTGGCAAAAAATTTTCCACTATATGCACTCTTCAATGATTTTTTTTTATAGTAATCTGAGTCGCTCAAGAACAGTGAAAATTTGGCACTTTAGGATCTTTCATAACAGAATTAACTGAATATAGCTATTTCAGAGCTGTGTGAGGAAAATGACTTTTAGTAATCTAAGCATTACACATCAGGGTAGAAATTGTTTGCTTTGTATGTTATAGCTGTGAATTCTAAGGTGAGGGAATAGATGTGCAAAGAATAAAAGCTCTGATGATTTCATAAATCCTGAAGAACTACTGAATACATCTATATATCCACACAAGTCGTCCTGCAATGTTTGTAAAACAGCAGGAATTCCTGTGAGGCTGTAACACCTCTCAGATGCCTGAGGGTTTGTCAGATCCATGTGTGATCTTGTGGAACCTGTAAACTGTCAGTGAGGTGTTGTAGAGTTTGAAAATTTTGGCTGGACTTTAAAGTCTGGCATTCCTGTGGTACCTAAACCTACCAGGACTTTTGAATTTTTCACAGCATTAATACTTCACCAAGAGTATGCAGTTATGTAATGCAGTTAACCTTCTCAAAACAGCAAGATGCTCTCTAACATCACACATATGTTTGTAGAAGCAGGTTAGGATGTGAAGAATCACCAAATTACAGAGTTACCATCTATGTATCAGGCTGTTGAAGATGAAAAAGTCTTAAGAGTTTAATGATTGCAGTTATTATTCTAGTTCTCCAGACAAACTTAATTGTACACATCGGCAAACAAAACCTCAACAATTTTAAATCAATGGGTTCTCTGGAAATAAAATCAATAGATACGCTGGAAATAAAATGTACTCAAGAAGTAGAATATGTTCTCAGGAGCAACTTGGTTGAAAATTAGTTCAGCAGTGGTTTATCAGTAACATAAACAACCTGGAAAAAAAGTAGTGATTTGCATCTGTGCACTGGTTAAAAAAGATACTGCATCTTTTGCTACATGAGGTCCTCTAAAAACTGCTAAAAAAAATTTTATATCTTCAGCTAATATGAAACCCTTTATAAGCTATTCAGTTTTAGTTTCTCTGAACCAAAAAAAGTTCAAGCCTTTCCTTGACCTTCATCCCTGCTAGTAGAAAGTCTATGTGTTTTAGTCAGCAGACAAAACATGAGCCCAGGGACAAAAAGAGCCATCACACACTTGGTATACTATTGAGTGACTTAAAGGGGATGAGTCCTCACACAAGAGTTCTCTTCTTCCATAACTGTTTCTGCTTCTGATATAATCTACTGTATCACCTTCAGAAGATCTCTGTTAACTATTAAATTCCATTTTCCACAGTGGGCTGATTTCAACCTATTACACACAAGCTCCAGGAAAAAAAAAATCAATCAAATATTAGTTATGGTGTAATGTCCCATCTTGAAGATATCAGCCTGTGATAAATAGAAACCTTCATTTTTTTTACTAAGCTATTAAATATTTGAATTTCACTGGTAGGAAGGCAAAACATGGGTGTACAGGAAATTTTTGGCACAAATGGAAATTCTATTTAAATAAACACCTTGCAATCTCCTCAGGTGCTGGGTCATACTTAACATTGACTATACTTTAAGGCACATCATATTAAGGGTACAGTTTTGGCTTTAATTGTTTTGTATGTATCAGCTGCTGTACCTTAGAATATCACTTTAGGAAAAGTAGGATGTTTGAATGCTGTGTGTGGAGAGCAGAGCTGTTATTTGTAAACATCTGCTGTTTCTTCTTATATGGATGAATACATAATACTTCCAAGTACACAAATCACATTTTAGATTTATATCTCATTTAGATAATGAATAAGACTGCAGAAAATGTTCCAGAGGCCAAGTAAACACTTTGAGCATAAAATTGAAAGAAAATTTGAGAACTGTTTTCTTGTTGGTTTCTTTAGTGTGTTGTAAACCTAAGAGATGGTTATTGAAAAAACAATGTTGTTCTCAGTCTATATGCATGTAAAGCGGGAGACTGATGGAAGCCAGAAGAAAGAACATGTTAAGATTAAATTCTCAAGCAAGTAGTGACAAACGCCTTGTCCTTGAAGCTTCTATAAATAACTTTCCAATGTTTTTTTAACCTGTTTCCCTTGCTCTCCTGCCAGCCCAGCAGTGAGGCATGTCACTCTGACGGTTCACATCCATCTCCTTTTATTGATGCCCACTTTGGTATCTGTACAGGTCATCAATATTGCTGCCTCTCTGGCAGCCACTGGGAATGTGAGGGCAGCCTTGTGAGAGTCGGCATGTGGGGGGAGGCTGCACTCGCTGCTGAACTCACAGTTCCAGCCAGATGCTGGTACCAGGCTGTCATAAATCTTTTAGGCGACCCAGGTGAACTCTGAGGCTCAACGCTCCCTGAAAACTGATCAGGCCTCTGTTTAGTTTAACAGGCCCTTTTCAGAGACAATTGAAGGGTTCAACAAATGCTCAAACCAGATATATATTAGTTGAAAAACTAATGGCTTTTAAAAGAATGTTTGACAATTGTTTAGGACTGTCTGTAGATCCATTATACTGATAAATGACCAACTTGGTCTATGCCAAACTGGAGATGGCCAGCAAAAAGCATCTTTGGTTATTATTTCTTTTCCTTCCCCTACCCCTCATGCAATCTCCACATCTTTGGGGGCTTCGTAAGAGCCTCATGTGCTGTGGTGGTCAGGAAGACTTAAGGCAGCAAAGGATACTGTGCAGCTTATAGTTAAGCTTGCAATCAAACTGAAATGAAGCAAGACTACTGATACCCCTGGTGACCTGCTATTGACCTCCTGAACTTCTAAGTTAGGGCCAGTTGGGGCCCAGAGTAGGAGGTCAAAAGCTGGTCAGTGTTCTTCAGCTTCAGCACATTGAATAGAGAGATTTTATAGCTGTGATTTATGCAATTTGCACAGACAGGTCAAGGAGATCTTAAAACATGCCACAGAGCTTACTTACACTGGTTACATCATCCACTGGGAAAATCTGATTGTCCATATGAAATCTCTTGTGGATATGTCTTAAAGTATTTTACTCCCTGTACTATAAAGATTCATACCCACACTCGACCCCTGAACATGGCAAGGTTAGTGTTTCCAGATTTATTTAAACAGTGTGAATGCACCAAATGAAGAACTTTACAAAGCTGATTAATTGCAAAGGCAGAATAACAAAATAACAACCAATATTTTTTTTTTCTGATATGGAAAAGGGGGAAGGCATAGCTAAACTTAAAATTAGAGTGGCAATTTGAACAGTGAAGACTGATTTTTAACCAGTCCAAAGACAACAATCTTTGGTGTTTCCTTCTCAGCTTTTACATCCCTTCTTTTATTTTTTACTAGAAAAATCTAATTGGAAAATTATCAGATCAATAATTAGGAAGATTTAAAAAAATTAAGAGCTCTTACCACTTTGTAATCAGAAGGCTCTTTTTTCCTGCTGAAGCTTAATACAGACTACATTAATTTTAACTTTTACACCCAAAACAGTTTCAAGGACTGCCCTAGTTGCTACTCAGTCTCTAGGTCTTTGTAGAGAAGAAACTACCAGAGTGATGTGGATTTTCTGAGAGACTCATCTCTGACCACTAGACTTATCTTTGCTGGTGATTAAAGCAAGAAACTGAAACCTAGTCATCGAAGGTGAAAGGATAGGGTGTTTAAGCCTTTTAGAGCTACCTCTTTTTCATTGTATTACATATTTCATTGGTGTCTGTTACCCCTGATTTAATATACTTAATTTAACAACATATTAGTCCATGATAGGGTATAATTGTATTTGACATAACAAGGGGGAGGAAGAGGTAAAATTAACCAGCTCTGCTGAAACAAATGGCCTTAGCAGATGTGTAGCTGCATATTTTCAGAAGTATTTTAAGGATGCAGTTTTAACAAGTATATTCTATGACCTAAGGCATATTTACATGAAGTTCAAGGATGGCTGAGCATGAGCCATTTTAATCTGTTAGGTAATTGCATCATTATTAATAAATATATTTATAAACAGCTATAGAACAGAGCAGTCCTAGTGATTAAATAATAATTTGTTCTTAGAATGACTTATACATGTTATTTTAAGTTATATACTACCCTGTCATAAGTATAATGAATATTTTTAAGGCTGCCAAATATGTATTTATCTGAAAGCCTGAAACAGATACAAGAGAGACTTTTCAAGTGTCTAGTCAATAAGTCAATAAAACACATTGCAACTGCGTATAGAAGTATTTCTCACTCATAGTGAAAAATAGGAAAAGCTATCATCTTACTCAGCAAACTCAGAGATTCTGGTAGACAATGCCATCCACTGATTTACATATAAAAGGTTCTGCAAACAAGTAACGGAAGTAGAACATGATCTCTCACCACTCTTCAGAGCCAGTGTTGATAGCTGTGGTCCTGTTTTAGCCTGCTGTGTGCATACATAAATAAAGACAGCCAATGTTCCCAAAGCACAGGAGAGAGTTTTTTTACTATAAGGTTCCCCAGATGACTTTAAAATTTTATCAAACTGAACAACAGAAGTTGGCAACATATATTGTAGTTGAACAACTGGTACTTTTAAGTACATTGTCATGAATCAACTGGTGGTTTCATGCTTTGCTCACTTTTTAACAGTGTGTCCAGAGACTGGGTTTAAACTAGACTGAGACTAGTTATCAAACTACCATAAAATAGATTCTGGTAAGGTAATGAGTGAGAGACCTAATGTCCCATTTCTTTGATTACATTATACAGTTGAAATTTATTATAACAAAGAACAGCAATTAATAACTCCGACTATTGCTTTCTTTGTGGAAAGGAAACTTCCTGACAGACTGTCTGTGACCCCAAATTCCCACTGTATTTTCAAGGCTATTCTTAGTCTTCTGAGGTGGTCAGCTGGAAGGAGATCCCATTGTCTATATCTCATGTTCCAAAGCTATACCTGTTGGTTTATCATTGTGTTTTTTGGGTGATGTTGTTTATATTTATATTCTCCAGTTTACTACTCCCACCAAACTTAAAAAAAAAGAAAAAAAAGAAAAAATAAGAAGAAAGTATATTGGTCCACTCCCTCCCACTTCTCCACTTCAACTGGAGGCACAAAAGGCAAAGAAAACAGTTGAGGTAAGAAAAATTTACTGGGTATAGCAATGAGATAACAAAAATGAACAGTAACAGTAGCAATATTATTAATTGAAGTGTAAAAGAGAGAGAGTGATTTCACATGCAAAAATGCTCACTGCAGAGCTCATGACAATAGACAGTACCAGTCAGCTTCCCCTCCATGTTTTCTTGACCGGAAGGAGCCCCTTTCCCTGGAAGTCAGTCCCTTTACCCCGCCCCCAGCAATGACATGAGGTGGTATAAAATAATCTCTAGCTCCCATCCATGCTTCCTCCTGGCTAATGCAAAAATCAACCCTGTCTTGGTTGGAATCTGGACAGGTGAGAAGTCTATCCCACATTCTTGAAAAGTGTTATAGAGACGTAAGAAAAGAGAACGTAATTTCCAAAAGGTCTAAATTTTTTTAGACATTTCTGCAAACTAAGGAAGTTCAAACCACCAGTAGAAGAGAAAATGATTTTTGGAAGTTCAGTACAGGTTAAGCTTCAAAGCTAGTTTGAATCCTGTCAGAGTTTAACCTAAAACTTGAGGTGTATTTGTCAGAAGAACACTCTCTTTCAACGTGTTTCTAAAGCTTGACTCCAGATAGAATTGTAAATATTGCAAAAAAGCTGGATGAACAAACATGATGACGAAAAAAAGAACAGAATCGCAGAATAAGCTGAGTTGGAAGGGACCCACAAGGATCGTTGAGTCCAACTCCTGGCCTTGCACCAGGACCATCCCCAAGACTCACACCATGTGCCTGAAAGTTATGTTCAAACTCTTAAACTCTGTCAAGCTTGGTGTTGTGACCACTTACCTGGGGAGCCTGTTCCAGTGCACAACCACACTCTGGGTGAGGAACCTTTTCCTGATACCTAACCTAAACCTTCTCCAATACAACTTCAGGCCGTTTTCTCTGCTCCTGTCACTGGTCACCAGAGAGAAGAGATCAGTGTCTTCCCCTCCTCTTCCTCTCTCGAGGAATTTCCAGAGTGTATCCCCTGAGTCTCCTGTTCACTAGGCTGAACAGACAAAGTGACCTCAGCCACTCATACAGCTTCCCCTCAAGGACCTTCATCATCTTTGTTTCCCTTCTGCGGGTGCTCTTTAAAAGCTTTATATCTTTCTTATATTGCCCAAAACTGCTCCCAGCACTCAAGGTGAGGCTGCCCCAGTGCAGTGTGGGACAGTCCCCCCTCTTGCCCGGTGATGCTGGGCCTGATGCCCCCCAGGACACGCTTGGCCCTCCTGGCTGCCAGGGCACTGCTGACTCATGTTCAACTTGCCATTGACCAGGACCCCCAGATCCCTTTCCATGATGCTGCTCTCCTGCATCTCATTCCCCAGACTGTCTGTCCAGACATCCAGGGTTGCCTCACCTCAGGTGTAGAATCTGGCACTTTCCCTTGCTGAACTTAATATGGTTGGTGATTGCCCATTCCTCTAATGTTGCAAGGTTGCTGCAGGGCCTCCCCACCTTTGAGGGATCCAATAGCTTCTCCCAGTTTTATAAAATTTGTGAACTTGCTTAGCATCCTTTCCAGCCCAGCATTCAAGTTGTTAATGTAGATGCTGAAGGGCACAGGGCTAAATTGGAGCTCTAGTGGTGATAAATCACCAGTCAGATGTCACCCCATTCACTATGATCCCTCATGAGCCAGTTGCTCACCCATGCCATGATGTGTTTATCCAGATGTGTGCAACACATTTTGTCCAGAAGGGTACTGGGAGAGACACTATTGAAAGTTTTTCTGAAATCCAAAAAGAGTGCATCCACTGGCTTCCCCTGATCAAGGGAACCCATAGGATGGGTTAATTTGGCATAAAAAGAAATCAAGTATGTAAGCAGGATTTTCCACTCACGAAATTGTGCTGGCTCTGACTGAAAAACTGCATTGTCTTTCTGGTGTATTTCAATACCTCCCTGAATAATCTTCTTCAAAACTTTACCAGGCATTGAAGTGAGACTGACAGGCCTGTATTTTCTGGGGTCCTTCTTGTGCTTCCTGGAAACTGGGACAATGACCAGCAGCTTCAGCTGGGACTTCTTCCCAAGGCCCCTCAAAGTAATCTAGAGTGCTTTGCGATGCCATCAGGCAGCTCTGACAATTTTTATATTAATATTAACTGCCTCCACAGAATTATAGGTATTTTAGGGAAAGAATTATCTTGGATGATGGTCAGTTTGTGATCAATATAATTTTCAAATACCAAAAATATGCTTGATTTGGAAAGTGACAATACATGCACAGCTTCAGTACAAGTAAGTGGTTTCTAGACAATTGGAAAAATGAATAGAATAGCAGGTTAGACATATATTACTTTCTGTATCATCCTTTCCAGGCGAAGTTCATGGATTTTGATGATCCTTATTACAGTCAATGTAAAAACCTGACTGTTTGTAGACAGAACGGGAAAACCAAAGATAGTCCTAAAATTTAGGTTGAGAAAGATCTGGTTTTAACATATTGAGCTGAGTTTTGCTTCACTGAGTTCCAAGGTGATGAAGAGCGAATTAAAATTTGGAAAAATATGTTGTGATACTTGTAATTTGTATACAAAAGAAAAATAAAAATTGTTATCAACTGACAGGATTTAGTCCAAATGAAAAATCTCTGCACAAGAACAAATAAAAACTAAGACTGCATGTGCATGAGGTAGGTCCAAATTGAAGTCCAAAATGGTTGTAAGTAATACAGCAATTAATGCTGTTAATTGCTTAGCACAACTTTCATCTTTGTGTGAGGAAAGGGCAAGATCAAAAGGTATTTTGGTGCTTAATGATCACTCAAGTGCAACACTTAGACTTCAGCTACCTGGTGCTGAACCCTCAAATCCAAAACTGTACCTGAAGTTCCTTTTTGGATGTATCTGCACACTCTACAATGAAATCCCAAACCAAACTTGCTGACGTGTTTTTTCACCTTTGACAACAGACCATGAGGATAGACTGTTAAGAATTTTGCTTATACTTTCTCTTACTTTCACAGAGGAATCCTAAAAAACTAGCAGTGTGAACCATGTTCTTGACTGTTTTCTGTAGGACTCTCTAAGTAACTCATTTGTAGCTAGGATTTGCATTCTAATTTGAAAGCAGATAGCTTAGTTTTATCATCTGGAAACACACTGTGGAACAGTCAAGCACCAGCTTTTGGCTTTGTAATTGCAAGGAAAGTAATTGCATGGACTTCATTTGAGATGGCCTTATCTTCCCATAAATGGAGAAATTGGTAGTATCAGACTCAGGTATTTAGCTTATTTCCATGAGGCTAACTAAAACTTGCATTCAAAAGAACCTTATGAGAATTCAGGAAAGAAAAGTAATACCTTCTTTTAAATGGAGCAAGAAATTTGTTTAAGGTCAAAACTGAGGTCATAAAGAGGCTAATATGGGCTTAGCATGTGGTACAGCTGCTGTATGCTGTATTTTACCTGTGAATAAAAAGAAAGCTTTTGTTTCCACTACTTTTACTCCCTGCAAGTTCCTAAGTAATTTCTTCACTCTGGTACTTAAACTTAAATATATTTATATATATATGTGGCAGCCAGATATTTACTTTAAAATATGTGATTTCAGAAATTAACAGCATGATACAGATTTAATAGGAGGAATCTCTTGAAAAATTATAATACTGAATTCATGTGTTCTTACAGTAGCAAACCCATTTATTTTGAGTGGCTAAAATTAGTGTCTTCTGTCATGTGCTGTAATACTGTAATAGCAATTAATTCTTTAGACAGGAGGACTCAAAACCAGAGCAAGTTCTGAATTATTTTTAAACAGAGGATCTAGGGAAACAAACATGGTTTTGTAAGGAGCTAAATTGAGAAGAAATCAAATAAATAAGCTCTCCTCAGTTCTATGTTCCTTTCTGATTCCACAGTGACCAATCATAGAACAAGGCAATCAAGCCTCTTTTTGCAATGAACTCCAGAAAAAAAATTGAAAAAGACACATTCTTGAGATGAATGGAGAGTATTGCCCAGATTAAATCCACCAAACAGAACCATGGAAAAAAAATATAATTTCATAATGCAGAAGCTTTTGAGTGTATTTTACCTTAGAGAGGTGCACTTCTACTCATTTTCAGTAACTCTGTAGTCCATTTCAGCCTCTATACTTGAAAACTAACAGCATTTTAACAGAACTATTGCCTGCACACATGGAACTATTGGTTTAAATTTAGGCCAATAAATATTGATGGGGATAATTGTTCCTGCACTGTAGAAGGATAGAATGGCAAGCACTAACTGATTACATTTTTGTTTGGTTTGGAAGCCCTAAACATCCAGTATTGCCTTCTGCACTGTTCATATTGCAAAGCGCCACTGATCACAAAGATCAGTTTAGGAAAATGTTGCAGCAAAGGTTAAATCAAACCACTCAGCAGAAATATAGCACATCTAAATAAATTAACACAATGACAATGCTTAATAGAATATATATAATTATCCTTTGGCAATTACATTTATTTTGAAACCTCATCCGTCACAATTTCTTATTATTCCAATGTTAAGTGTCACCTTTTGTCTTCACATACTTCTCAAATTTTCATCTTGAACAGCAAGATTTTGAAATCCAGGCATGTACTGGAGAACTGGCTTTTCATTGTTTTCCATTAATTTTACTTTTTAAACTTTTTTTGTGAATCAGAATGTTTGGGAATTCTTCTGTGTGTTATACATCATCAGGAGAAAATTGTTTGCTCACACCCAGACTTCTAATTCACTAGGTGAGACAATCTGGTTGATCAGATAAGGAGGACCTTATGCAATGATCATATAGTGTTTTGCATCATTTTACTCTGACTTACTTTTTGCAAACTTGATTTGCCCAAGATGCATCAAGGTAAAAAGTCAGACATCTCAAGAAGGCCTTTTGAATGAAATGTACAGCACAATTTGAGGAAGTGCAATTCTCATAGGGCAACATTCAGGGTCGATTAAAGAAAAAAAGGCAATAGACTCTGTCTCTGCAAGCAGCTGTATGCCTGACATTCTCTGTGACTTGTATAGGTAAGTGATGCATAAAACACCCATTCAATTCCATAATTTGAATTATCTCTAGCTTGATAAATGAATGCTAAAGATGCTGTATTTCTCTCTGTGGGAACAACACTTAAAATGTCAATTATTATTAACAATTATATCAAAGTTATATAAAATAAAAAAAGTTGGAAGTTATATCAAATTAAAAAAATGCTGCAGCTGCTAAATAAGGGTCTCCTCCACTGGCTCTGAATATGATGTCCATATATCAAAGACCTCTGACATTGCCTATCACTCCATCTGGACACAGGGAATATGGGATTGCAGGCAGATGGGAGCTGAAACTGAAGCTCCAAACCCCTTCCTTATGCAAGTGATTAGGTGCAGCTGTTTTGCTTCACATTTTGGAACACTTGAACTCCGCAATCTGACACATTTTTACTGGACTGCATGTGCAGAGAGTAAAAAAAGGTGTCATGCCCTGGCTAGACAGCAGATGTGGGGATAAAGAAAAATCTCCATTAAGAGAAAAAATAAAGGAGAAAAAGATTTGAAAAAGCACAAATTTGGGAGGCAAGAGGAAGAAATTAAAGGGAGGCTATCAGAACAAGTAGAAGACATTAGTCCATTTTCCTAAAATATAGGGATTTAATTCTACAAAGGTTTTCCTCAAATGTTACAAAACCAATAAATTTACTCTGTAAAAACATCTTTGCACTTCTAAATCTGCCCAAAGGCAAGAAATTTTTAGAAACTCAAATGTC
>WBNO01011436.1:0-21108 GCA_013400575.1 Peucedramus taeniatus
GGGAAAAGGGAAAAACCATACAAAACCCTTGAGTTACTTACATAGAGGAGGGAAGGACCATGAGTGAAGAAACATCTGTATGAAAAAGCACACTGAGGTACTGGTATAAAATCTTTTGTGACACTTGTATTTCTTATGTAACTAAAGAAGAAAAGATATGCCAAGACTTCTGTGAAATCCTTCTGGATAATCTCATTTGATAGATAAAATAGTGTCTTCCTCAGAATAGGTCCATCTAGTCTAGGAAAACTTGTCAAGTTTTCCTGCTCAGTCTAGCAGTTAAGTATTTTAAGATGAAGATGTCACTCATAACAAAGAGATAAGATTTCTCAAGGTCAGGTTAGACCTTCGGGCTGCTATTGCAATTTCCAAGGGGAACAACCCAAATCTTACCCGCAATTCCAACAAGCCACTAAAGGTATATGCACTTTTGAGATCAGATGTCTATCCAAATTAAAAAGCATATATCCTAAACCAGGTCTTCTGACAGACCTATTTCTGACTATCTTCTTTCACAACATCAGGAAAAAAACTCCTCTGACCAAAGGAGGGATCAATGTACTTGACAGAAGTGCAGAAGTTAAATACCATATAACTGATTTGGGAGGAAAAAAAAAAAATAGAGAAAAAACCCAGCACAGAAACAGGAGTGGTAATGGTTCCTATAAAGCACCTGAAATGTACCATCAAGTGCACTACGAAACAGCCAAACACTATATTCAGTTACATAAAATATGATTAGAAGTATAGCAAAGATGAGCAAGACTGATGGTTTTCAAGACAAATCTAAGTAAAGGTACAAATACATATATCAAAATTCTCACTAGTTTGAAAGAGCCAGGATTTAGCTAAGCCCAAAAGAACGTTTGGTCATCAATATATAAACTGCCATAATCCTCTTTATCAGGTTCTCACTCTCTTTTCCCCCAGATGAAATCAGTCAAACATTCTGATGCCATAGAAGATTAGTTTTCTATTCACTGGAGAACAGTTTCCTAAGTGGCAAAATGGTATTTCAACAAAGGTGGAGGAATCAACTCTACAGTAACGCTGGAACTACCCCTTACCAAAACACCTGTGGTTTGAGTTTCAAGGCAAATAAAAGCCTGATCAAGCACAGGAATCAGAGTAGAGATCTCTCAACGCCTAAGACCTCAGGATGAAGCACTCTGAAGACAAGGAACATTAGTTCACTGACATCAATTCACTTCAAATGCTCTTGTACACCTTCCATGCTGCAGCAAAGAAAGTCTGTTCAGGCTTCAGCAGACTAATGAGTAGAGTGGGTATGGAAGCACACTGCATAAACCAGCAAGAAAAGACAGAAAGTGCAAGAACTGCAATTTTTGCAACCCCACAGGCTGCAGGAATGTGAAATTTAATTTTGTGCCCAAGACCAAAGTAAGGGATAAAATTTATTCTATCTCATGAAAGTAGACCTGGTGACAGTTCGCTGATACTAAAGAAAACAGGTATAGAACAGCCTTTACCTTTTCTAGTCATTTTTCATATTACAGCTAGAAAGTCTTACAATAGGCCTTGCAGTAAATTACTGTCTCTTGATAGTTTATGAACAATAAAGCAAGTCTAATCACAACCTTCTCTCCCATCTCCTTAAACAGCTGGCATGCCTAAATAGATAAGACAAGTGCATCATAAACATAAGACTGGAGCTCCATTCACTCTGGCCTAGGCAGCAAAACCAGCATAAATCCAGCAGCAGGCAGTTCAGTGTCCACGTCCTAAATCGTCCTAAATCACCCTGAGCTCCGTGTGCCTGCTGACAGCCGCCAAACGGCCTCTAATGAAGCTGCCTGTGCACACATTAGCTGAGTAACCACACACTGAGCTGCAGACACACCAACTACTGCATAATCACAATCTAGCCTGTTATTAGGCTAGCTAACATCTACACCAACAATAGCTTGAAACACACTATCACACATTCAAGAGAACAAAGTATCACTGCAGTAGTAACTGCAGTAAGACTAACTTCTTATTACACTGGGAAATCAGATTCATGAGCTGGAATTGGAGGCAACCTACTTAACCCTTTTTGCCTGAGAAGCACTGGAAAAGTACTCATCTCTGTGAAGTTTGGCATAGATTAAAACTATCTTATCAATCGTTCCTAAATGTGATGTAAATCCATTTAGTTCACTTTAAGCTATCTGAGCAAAGACCGAAAACCTTACATGTAAAATCTCTACTAATTAACTTGTCTTAAGAAATGGTCAAAACTCAGGAGTATACACATTAACACAGCCAAAAAAGGGTAAGTGTCCATTAGTGGATACAAAGCCCTTTGCTCTTGGCTATTAGCCATGCCTTTAGTCACCAAGACAGTGATAAATGAAATGCAGTGGTCAAAGTTCATCTCCTACTCATTGTTTTAAACATAACTGGGCAAAGAAGAATGTTTAAACAAGTGCTCTGAGATATCATACACGTACACCCTACTTTTTGATACTACCTGCTTACTACAGTGCTGCCAGGAAAAGCAGTGAATACAAACAGAGCAGCTATACAACTAATGAATGTTTATGTTTGCTGTTATCTTCTGATTAATTGGTATTAAACACATGACCATTGCCTTACATTCACTGTCCCACAATTAATCAGGGGAAAAGGAAAGATGATAACGGCAGCTTCTGAGACCAGGATTTTGTGTTCTTTTCCACTTGAGGGCTAAAAGAGTAAGATAACGTTCTGACAGAGATATAGAAGAAAAGAAAAGAGGGCAAAATTTCAGTGCAAGTCTGAGCACCAAACTTATACTGCAGTAGCAGCTCTCCATTCAGCCTTAGAACAATTATATGATGACATTTACTATTGGGCAAACTTTCAGAAACAAGCAAGGAATATCCTTATCTACTTTAACTTCTTTATGATTCTCTGTGCTTGGCATAGATAACTTCCTGTTTACCAGGGACTGCCTGCGTGAGGTAGGAAACTCGCTTTGGCAATCCCAACACGTCAGTGCAGATCGGTATTTCTGGTTCAACGGTGCAAACCACAGTGCCACTGACTTGTCAACAGCACTGGAACCAGATATTTCCTGTCAAGAGTGTCACATATGGCTCCAAGACCGGAAACAATTGATGAGAGCCACTGAGGTGAGAATACCCAAACAGAGGTGAATGGCTGACCTCCCAGCTCCCAGGAAACCAGTCCAGCCAAGCCAGTCTGTTGGGAGAGGCTAACAAAAAAAAAAAAAAAAAAAAGAAAAAGAAAAAAAAAGAAACAACTTTATAAAGGTGTCTGAGGCTTGAATATGGGGAAGGAAAAGCAGGCAATGATGGCACAGGCAAGTTAGGTATGCCATATACTAGAAGAAAAGCAGAGTGTTTGTAGAGGCTTGAACTGATGCACAAAGTAGGCTTAAGAGCTCCAGGACAAAGACATGTGTTGAACATGGGCTAGTTCTTATCTAGTGAAATACACTATGACTTAGGAATCTTACAATAATCATGTCTTTTATACACTGGAATCAGAGATCTACCATCAATGAAGTACAGATCAGAGCATGTCCTGCAACCTACTCAAAAGGGAGTTTCTGAGCACAAATTCCCAGAAGATACAACACAAACCCAGCTGTCTGGTGGGTGGTCCCTTTCCAGATGCTGCATAGCACAAAGTTGAGCTAGAAATAATTAGAGCACTTAATACTTGCTGAAAAAGCATGAAGTTACCTTTGGATACAACAGTACCATCTTGTCCTCATGCTGGTATTAAGAGCCCACTGTTCCTTGAATAGCTAAACTGAGTTGAGCTGCTCTTGAATTTCAAAGTAAACTTCTACATCTAGACTCATAAGCAAAAAAGGTATGATTTCACTTCAGATAAACTCAATAAACAGCTCTTACTGTCGGGGGTGGCTCTGACCCTCTTCCACATCAGATCTAGTGTGGTCAATACCCAGTGAGACAGCTCAGTCTCTCTGTTTGCTTGGAGGGGTGGGGTGAGTGTGCAGGATCAGCTGACTACTGGATCAGTTAGATGATCTCACTTTCCACCCACACAATCACTAGGTCCTATATAAAGAATGCACCAGACACCACAACATGTGCAAGGATGCAACTGAGTACCTACTTAGCTCTGCTTGAGAGTCACATATTGTTCCAGGGGGTAGGTAAATTTTAATCCTCCATACAGACATGGATGCAACATCCACTTGTTCAAGAATCCCATATACAACATCACAGGAAGAAGAGTTCTTTGAGGAACAATACAGAAAATAAATGAAAATACATACAGTCAAACTACCTCATTTCATTAGGCATCTATAGCCATACTGACAGACTCTAAATTGAATATGTGACTCAATTTAGGTCTCTAGGAGTCTGCTCATTATCAAAAAAACCCTAGTTAATAATCTAAAAGCAATCTTTCCTCTTTTAAGTCATTAATAGTTGTTGTCTTTCTAGTTAAGGTAAGAGAGAAGAACTACTTAAGTTAAAGCCTGACAATGTGCAAGAGCAAATATAAGCTGTCCTTGCATAAACTTAAATCAGAAATCACAAGAGGGTTCATAATCTACAAATACAAATGTCCTGGTGAACCCCCCCTCTCCCAAATGTTTAACTGGTTGGCAGTGATCACACAGGAGCATTACAAAACGTGCACCCTGTCTCACAATACATCGAGGTGCTCCTTAGTAAAACTTGTGCAAATTGATTCCTGCCAGCTTTTGTAGCTAACTGGCTCAGATAATTCTTACAAAATCAAATGTAATACTTCACCAAGTAGAACCAACCAAGCAAGGAGGAGAGAAAAACAAGTTACTTTTCTTGTTACAACAACAGTATTCAAGACCAAGATCCTCCAAGTGAAACTCTGGCCTTTTTGTGTGCACTATGCTTCAAAGATGTGAAGGGAAAAGAACCTTTTGCTTCTCTCATCAAAAACTGATGAGAGATAAGCTGAAGGTAAATACCAAAATAAAACAGCAGAAGCTGGCAACGAACTGGTAACAAAAAGAAAGTTATAACAGCTGTTAGAAAAGGAATGAGACAGAAAGATAGAGATGACAAACAATAAAGGGTTGTGTAGGAATTAACACATCAAACTACACATCAAAACCTAAATTACTGTGTCAGTGATCTGAAGACAACTGAAACAATATAGAAAGGCTTTCTGATAAAGAAAAAGAAAACAGAAGAAAGCTTGAGTTTCAAATACTCCACTCTCTCCTGGCCCAAAACAGGATTGTAATGTTATCACATGATTCCAACCCCCAACAATTAAAAAAAAAACACTCTCAGCTTGATGCATGTGGGAGGAACTCAGGATCAGGCAAGAATAAGAGATGACAAGCAAACAAAGAGCCATTTATTCTAAAATAACCTCAATATGTCCAGACTCACTACATCTGTATCAATCCTAGCAAAACAGGCTCCTTATTACCAATAACAGAAAATACTAAAGACTACCTTAACTCTGAACTTTGCATCAGAAAAAATACTCAGATCTCAATGGGGTAACTATTGAAGCTCAGCTGAAGGCTGGAGCACATTTCAGGGCTAGAGTTAAGATCTGTACCAAATGCTATTTAAGCAATCCACAGACACAACTGCAGAAGCAGTCAATGAAAACAAGGCAGGCTGTAGCAAACCAGTACTTCTACATTGAGAAGTTTTGTTCAGAAGATCTTTATCTTCTTTTTCAAAGAAGACCAAACACTCCTTTGGCTTGGGCAGGATCTTAAATCCATAGATAGATGGATAGATGATGTGATGGTATTTGTGTGATTATTTTGGTTTATGTTCCCATGTTATGTGCCTTTGAGATACAAGAGGAAAGAGTGATTGTTTATTCTCTGGAGAAGTGACTGAGCCTACCCAAGAAGAAAGAACTTGTAAGAACACAGGTATGCCAACAGAAATGTTTAGAGAAGAAAGGAGAGTCCTATGAAAACGAAACAGCCAGGCTTCACAGATGGTGGAAAGTTTTCAAAGTCCACGAGAACTGTAGAGTATGCTACAGCTCAAAAGTTGCAGAGAACATTAAAACCAAGGAAGGAAACAACAATCCACCTCAAGAACAGGATGGGCAGGAGAAAAAGCTGATCAAAAGTTCTTTTCAATTCTTTCTTTCCTGTTCTGTTTATTTCTGACTTAATGACCTGAAGTTTTCTTCACCTAAGAAGTCTTCCAGTTTTGGGTTTTTTTTCTAAAATCTAACTATTTTCACTTATAACATAGTTATATATTTGGTTTCTTTGGTCAGCTCACTGTGACAAAAATGTCTAGGCAGATCCACCTCCAAGCTTCAAAAATGAAGTCTGGATTTCATTGTAGCATCTGGAGGGATCAGGTCAAAACTCTGCTTAACTCAGTATTTCTTCTCTGCCAGAAGCCAGCAGGCAATGTGGCAGAGATGGTAAGAATGGCGCAAGTAAAGACTGAGCTTTTTTAAACAATCCACACACATTTACAGTGAAATATTGAGCTACATAGAAAGCTGAATATCAAAAACTAATTCAGTACTAATATTATGTGAGCAATTAGAGCTGCTTTTCTTCCTGTATGTTACTTTGCATTTACTGTCACTGAACTTCAGCTGTCCTTTAGCTGCTCATTTCCCTGGTACCTTCTGCAATTCTTTACTGCCTATTCTCTAAAGTTTTGACAAGCCTGCACCAGAAAAAAAATTTCAGATCAGATATGAAACTTCTAAAAAGCCCAATTCAAAAAAAGAAAGTACAGAACAATCCTTTTAACAGGCTGGTGTTCTACTGGCAACCTTGCTTCAATGCAAAACTTATCTTCTCTGCCTTTCCTTTAAGAGTCCACTTCAGGGTTATAAAGATGTCATCTGCAGCCATGTTGTCCCTTTAAGAGGATCCTTTACCTGTTTGATAAAGGACCCCATCAAAAGCTTTTTGGTATCTCAATATACTGTCTTAAATTGATTACCCTTAAGTATAGGCTCATAAGAAGAGTGTGATTTCCTTCTACAAAAAAACCACTCCATCTCCTCCCTGCTGCCAGATTTTACCCATGATTCTAAATGATGTGTTCTTTATTTATATTTTTAACCCATTTGCCCCAATGTAATACCAGTATAATCTCCCACTACAATGCTGCCGACATCAAATAAAATGAGAAGTCACGCACCAAAAAGAAAGCAGTCTTCAACAAGTACTACTCAAACTCTCTTGGAAACTGTCTTACTAAGGCTTACATGCCTTTTTAAACATTTTTTATTTGTTTACCCATGTGAACAAAAGTTCTCCTTCTAAAAGGTATAATTTCATTTCTTCATCTTCTTAGCAATGCCACCTGCTGTGGATTAACTTAAAATTTCTGTTAATAAACAGCACACATTTTCTGGAAGGAATTTTCCTTAGGAGGTCTTTATGCCATCTGAAAGCTCTTCTTTTTCTTAGCTAATCCTGTCAAATTCTAGTTAAGAGGCTTGCTCATTTTTATATAGGTTCTAGTAGAAATGTGGCCTGCACCAAGAGGAGCTAAATGTCTAAGACAGACTGTAGACCCTTCTCAGGAAGGCCACAGCCACACCCATTAAGCCACTGAAAAGACTCTGGAAGTGTTTCTAATGCAAAGATGCACAAATATTTCTTATAACGTTATTTTCAAGTCATGAGAGTTAATGTTTTCCAATGCAGTGACACCAAAACTGGTTTAAACTTAGAAGATACATGAGCAGCAAGTACAGACTGAAGAATAAATACAAGCACTTCAAGATTATGATGAACAGCATCTGGAATGCCTGTAAAAAATGGGAATCTTCCTAAGCCTCTGAAAATTTGGAAGAAGAATTTTTCTAAAACATGTAAACAAACACATTTGTTAAATATCTTTATTTAGTCATGGAAATATTTCTATTCTAAACACCCCTCCTATTTTTCATAAAAAATACAGCACTTGAGAATTTTAGACCCCAAATTTCATAATAATCAAAAAACATGCCTACTGCTCCTGGTTCTCACCACCCTCTCCACAAAAGCCTCTACCTTGTAGCATTTTTAGTGCTGTGTCCAATGTTTTCTCATGAACAGAAAGACTTTGAGAAAACTGACTGCCTGAAAGCTTTAGAATTTCACATGCCATGTTTTCTGATAAAAAACACCATCATCTCTTAAAAAGTGCACAAATCTTGGCAAAAAGGAAAAGAAGAGAAAAAACAACTGCAGAAACACATGGTACATTCTAAAGCATCTGGAAATTCAACAGTCTGAAGAGTTTCCAAGTCATTTCATGTGTACACAATATATAACAGGTCTTAGCATACCCATCCCTCAGGAATGTTAGTCCTTTTGAAGACTAACTATGCCCTTTTATGGAAAAGTGCTTCTTTTAGCTTCTTCTAAAGCTGCTTACAGATAAGAGTTAGAAAGTCAAAAATTAAAAAGGAGTCATTACTCCTTAATAAATCTTTCCTTTCCAATCCTGATTTTAGATTACACCACCTTTCCCTTTGTTTTCCTTCTGAAAAGACCCTATCTAGTCAGTCTCCATCTTCATGGAAACAATTTCAGGAATGATTCTGAAAATCCAGTTTTTCCCTTTTCTGTATCTTCCACCAAGACCCAAATTCAGTTTTTCAAATGTGATGATGCACGTGGTAAAGATATAGCACATCACAGTTATACAACAAATACCTCTTCTAGTTTTTCCTTCCTTTCTTTCCTTGTGACTGCTGACAAGTTTATTTATTACTCCTATGAGGTTTTCAGCAATTCATTCACAACAGCTCTAAGCTCTGTTAAACACCCAAATCTATTGATTAAAAAATAAGCATAACCTGCAGCATTTACTCTTTTTTTTTCTCTGTCTATTCATTTGATTTTAAAATTGGTCTAGTGACTGCACTGACCAATATTTCCCAAAATAAATCTGTATAAGCACTAGTTTATCAGTTGTTTCCTTGCTCACAGATTTCTGGGTAGCAATGCATGTTCCTTCTCTATGAGCACAGCAATGAACTTATCATTGCTAGCACATGAATTTATTATTATTTATTGTCTATTTACAATGTCCAAAATATTTGTTGTTTAAATTCAAAATATTATGTCTACTTTTCCTACTCATCTGCACCTTACAAGGTCTATTTATGTTCTATTTCAAAGAAATCCTTGAAAAAAACATATTAGCATCTGCTTCCATACGTCATATACCTTATCCATTTCCAGCCCTTCCTTTAAAAAACAAAATACAACAAAAACAAAACAAACAAAAAAAAAAAGAAACCACCACCACTTTCTTTCAACAAAGCAAGCTGTAGAATTACAGTTAAGCTGCTTTTCCCACGTAGCACTACTACTTAGTCTCTCAAGTCAAACATGATTTGAAAGCAGGTAGGACAACCTTCACAGGGCTTGGTCAGGCCTTAGTGATCTGTAAGTCACAAGTACAACATTTGTACACAGCCTTCCTTGTAATTTAGCAGGAAAAAACCCACATACAGCACTCAACCACATAAATCAATTTACTTCAGTCAACACAGGTGAAGTGCAGCGTAAACAAAACACACCTGATTAAACCTAGTTTGAAAGATCCCCTGGGCGCCACCAAAAACACTGCAAAAAAGTATCAACTTCACAAGAAAATGAAGTCTTTAATTAAAAGACAAGACTATAGTTTGGAGTATTCAGAAATTGAAAAAGCAACTCTCCATGAAACTAGACATATGTCACTAACACGGCACATGGCACTATAATTTTCTTCTGTGGCAACAATTCACAAAAGATAGAGCTGGAATCAGTGCCCTGCTCTGCAAAGCACTCCACAGCACAGATTAGGTAATCTTGCCCTGTAACGCAAAAGCCTGAAATACTTAGAAAAATTTAAAGGAGCCTGTTAGAAGGTAACAAGGACGAGGAGTTTATCTCCAGCAGAAAGAAGCAAAGTTGTAGCCTTGTCTACAGTTGCAGACATACAAGTTACAAGATTACAGTATTGTTGCCGAGTACAAGAAAGTGTGGAGCGGCTGCCGTTTCATAAACTTCATCTCTTCACCGGTTCCCAAGGGCAGCACTTACACAAGTCTAGGATAAAAGTTCAGACAGATGCAGATTCATCCAGTGCTTTATTTAGCTTAAGCTCATCTCCTTTTTGCACAGACCAAGCTTGAAATTAATTTCACAATTTGAGCTACGTCTTTTTGCTTTAGCTTACTGGAGCACAGATCACAGAGCTACCCCTCGCCTTTCAAGACTGTCAGAGTAACAATGAAAGTATCAGTAAAGAAAGTGGAGACGAGGCGATACACAAATTATTCTTATTAAGGAGCACAAAACCTCTCACACTAGTTTTCTACCAAAATAACCACACGTGCACGTAAGTAGTAACTTGGTATTTAAGTTACTGGAAAAATCACACTCAAAATTCCTGAGAAGCAACTACTAATTTGCAAATTAATACAGAAAATACTACTGCTCACACCACCACCATCTGCCTCTAAGGCAGCACAGACTGCCCAGCCTCACAAGTAACTGCACTATTGCATCCCCCAACAGAAAACGGATATGACTCATCCGAGTTAAATTCTTTAACGCTTGACATGATTGCTGCTAATTGCTGCAAAACGAGATTAAACAGATCTGATAAGCGTTTGGCTTCGTCAATGGTAACTCCAGGTGCCCTGTGATAGCTATGATTCCATTCTCATTCAATTCAGTTTTACAGCAAAAAGAACAGCCTTGGATTATTGTTGCTTGTCACTCTCTGTATTAATACAAGATGCTCAAACTTTACTTCCAAAGGCAACCCATCTCTGCATATGATTCCAGTACCAAAAATGACTTTTATATAGCTACAGCACTAATTTAGAATTACTGCAGTACAGTTTAATATCCAACCACCGTGTACAAGTGTTTTAAATTTCAGATTGTACGATAACTCCCATGGTGATTCTTGTCTTCTTAACAGAAGTGAGTCATATCTAAATCACCAGTGATCACAATAGCAGTGCATCTGATCTACCAGCTCACAAACTCAGGAAAGCTGAGTTCTCTCCTCACCTTTAGCTATGGTCTACTGCCAAACCTCAGGCAGATAATGTACTCTCCATCCTTTTGGTTTCATTCTCCTTAAAATAGTGAGATGGCTATCTTTTCCCTCCATAAAGTGCTTTAGCCTTTATGGATGAAATCTTAAAGTTAAGCACATGACCCACAAAGGGGAATGGCTGGCATCAGAGCCTGCAGAAGCAAGATAAAAGACTTCAAGATAAAGCACTTGGAGCACTGTAAATCTTGAATTCAGTTCTGAAGTATTTATACATGGACATCCACCCAGCTAGGATAATGCTGAACTCCATGTACAGAAAAAAAAAAATTGTATCAGCAGCACTTTTGAAGCAGAACTAGTGCTACAAATGAGGTTTTAAGTGTCTTGCATCATATTTTTGAGTAAGAACAAGGACTACAAAATAGAAACACATGCAAACATTTTACTTGAGAAAATAGTCTACAAACTAATCCATTACCTATATTTTTTAAATCACAGTAGACAGCAAAACCTCATGCTAGCTAACCCACAAGTGAACCAAGGAAATTATACTAGAAGAACTTTATTAATTCATCAATTCCAGGTGCCTAAATCAGTGGAGCAAGAGAAAGTTTGATGACTGGCATAGGTTAATTGAGCCAAAGTGGCAAAAATTACTATTTGCATATAAAATTAGTGATTTGCTTAATCTTATTTCTTTCTACGTACAGGTAAAAATGTACAGGTAAAAATGTTTTATTTCCAAGTAACTTCTAGAATTCAGTTAGTATTCCAAGTGTTCCAGTACCAAAACAACTAAGTTTAGTTCTAGTACTAAAACAACTCAGTATACATGATCTCACTGCAATATTCAAGACAGGCTTCAACCTCCATTCAACCTGCAGTGCTAAAATGGTAAAGATAACAGTAATTTATGCTAAATCCAGATTTATTTTTTTTTTCCTACAGCAATTAACACAATGAACAGGAAAGCTATACAGATGTAAATCGGAATAACTGACATCAGAATAGATATTCAGCTTTATACAAAATAAATAACCCACACAACTGGTAGGAAACCTAGCTCAGTTTGCATTTGTATCATATAAACATTTAAATTCTCATGCTTCAGGCTCTTCATCTTCTATAGAAGAGAAAAATAAATATTTAGGATGAAGAAACACTTGAAACACTGGGGAAAAAAAAGGTGACAACAGCTACCACCTACTCACACATTCATTTTTAGCAGAGTAACCACTCTTTTACAGAGATTTATCCAAAAATACCTGGATATAAAGGCCAGCAAATTAAACCACAAACTCTAGGAAACAACTTTGCCAGCACAGACCAAGTAATTTACAACAGCATAAACCAAAAATTAGGCTCCTGAAATTTAATTTGTTTCTTTTGCAGTCAACCTTCTTCCTTTACCACACTGAAGGCTTTTCAATATAACTGCAGGGAAGTTACATTTAAGCAGAACTTAATAACTGAAAATATTATATCTTTCATCAAAAGAAAAAGAACTGAGATGTGCTCTCTGAGTTACGTGTTAGAGTTTGACTGAAAATCAAATGTATTAAAATGGAAAGTGAAATTTTTACATCATATTTAGTCACGACATTTTGTACACTTCCTGCAGATACAAAGAGACTGATTATCTATGCTGGAAAAGATGCACAAATGCATGTACTTGCAATGATGTACTTGAAATCTAGTTCTATGTGATGGACCTGAAAGATTCTTTTTCAACAAACAGCGCATATTAGCAGGTTATTTACTGAGTGACCATTGAGGCCTAAGACTTGCAATAGCTACACATTGCTCTTCATTCAATTTAAGGGCCTCAAGAAGGTGCGAATTTGGAAGCTAAGATAGCTGCTGAAACTGTGCATTCACAAATGCAGTATTTTTAACCCATGTTCCTGAACAGATATGGCACTGCAACTGCATTTCCCCAGCTCTGAACAAAAGCTTCAAAGAAGCACACTTGTTACACTGTCACCCTGATTTTCTCAAGTTTTACTAAGCCTTCTGATGTTTGCATTCTTTGCACAAACGTTCTCATGCACTTTATGTAAATAACTTATTGTTTTGCATTCCTTTATGGGGGAGGAGCAACCTGATGGACTGTTGGGTTGCCCAGTGGCATTGAGGAGGTGGCACTGTAACCCTCCAATGACACTGACATTTCAAAAAGAGATATATATATGGAGTCAGATATTTTAATAAGGAGTTTTTTTAGTTTGCTTTCACCAGATCTGCTCCGTGTTGTTCTTGTGTCGCTCCCCGAGGGAGGGAGGGGGGCGGGTGACAGTTACACCTAAACTAGAAAACTAGAAAAACAGTATAGCAATGCTGACCAATTAAACATGCCCCAGGCCCCACTTCTGCATCAGGACCAAGTGGCTTGCAATGGTTTACATCAGTCTTAAATTCTCCTGGCCTCAGGTTGCACCCTTCAGACAGGGAATGCTCCCTTCCACTGGGAATGCTACAAGCGTCCTACTTACTGGCACAGACCAAAAGCATGCCAGAAGTGATAACAGCTCAACAGCACAGGCCGCTGAACTCTGCTAGCCATGTGTAGAAGACTAGAAGATAAGAGGACTAATGCGTATATCTCCAAACACCCATAGCCAGATAACTGTGGAGCCAGCCAAGGATTGTTGTGAGAAAGAACAGGATGTGGCTGCAGAAGGGGGCCATATAGAGGTAGGGCAGCACTTTTCCAGGACAAGCGTCCTTGTTCTGGCTCCTGGAGATAAGTGCAACACAGTACAGTGTGTGAATGAGGTCAAGAAGTGGACATGGACTATAGAGGGGGGAATCAAGACCACCAAAGATCTCCAAAGCTCTCTCACTCATTTCCAGAAAGGTCTAAAAGAATGGACTGAGCATGATAAGAAATTTGCATAAAAAGTGAGAAACTTATCTCCAGGGCAGAGAAAACTTATCTATAAAAAGGTACCCCGACAAAGCCCAGGTGTGTGTGCATCCCAGGACCTTGGCCACACCACCAGCTGGATCAATGCTGGAGCCAGGACTGCTGATGTCTCTTCCTTTTTTCCTCTTTCACCCACTTCTCTCTCTTTTCACTCTGCCTGTTTATTCAAAACCCACTACTGCTGCTTATACTGGGAGACAATGGACTAAAATACCAATTTTCATGGCAAGTGAATAACTGAATGAAACTTTGCAAGCTTTTGCAGGTCCTCTGACTTCTGTCATTCCTTTTGACCATGAGCACCTATGAATCTCGGGGGCTCTCCTTGAGAGTGGGACACTACACCACAAATACTCACTTGCTAGCAAAGATGTAGCCAAAATTTTAATTCAGGTGGCAGAATCTTTGAACTTTCAGATGATAAGTCCTCAAGGTTTTGTTGTAATACACAGCAAAACTCAGAGAATGCTTTCAAACCTTTCTGTAAACTGAAAGTGTCTGAAAAACATCAGACTGAGAGCACAAACAGCTGGCACAGCAGCATGAAATACATTCCTTAGCCACCCTGACCAGAAGAGGAAAGGATATGAGGCAACTCACAAGGAGACAAGATCAAGAGTAACATGAAACCACACCTTTAGACAATCTCAACACAGGTTGCTGCAGTCCTGCTTTTGGTCTCTCCTCCAGAATGCGTGCTCAGCTCACAGAACTTACTCAACAAAAAGCTAACCAGAAGGAAGTAGAGTGAGCTAGCAATCAGGCCAGCTCCATGACCTACCTCATCACGTAATTCTCTGAACACTGAAAGCAGCAGCAGGGAGAAGCGTGTTAGTCCTGTTCCTCCTCCACTTAAGCTGCCGTGGGACTGCATCTCAAAGGATACAATATACTCAACTATTCCAGCAGTTCAACTTAATGAGAGTAAGTGCACAGAAAAATGGATTTTATGATCGTCTTACCCTACTTAGCACTGCAGCTAGAGTGAGGCAGCAGTATACTCTTAACAGGAGGGTAATTCTCTTTTCTGATATTAATATGCATATTTCAGTAACTGTCATCTTGCATCTTGTATTTATTTATTGGCATTAAGGTTATCTGAAAATGTCAACTAGGCCTTTCAGAGTTAGAAGTCTGAAACAGTACTTGACATTACTATGGCAATAGCTCTAAATCACAGAATCAGAATGATTTGGGTTGGAAGGGACATCAAAGTTCACCTAATTCCAACCCTGCTGCCTTGGGCAGGGATGCCACTCACTAGATCAGGTTGCTCAGGGCCCATCCAAAGTGACCTTGAACACTTCCAGGGATGGGGCATCCACAACCTTTGGGCAATCTGTTCCAGTGCTTCACCACCTGCTGAGTAAAGAATTTCTTCATAACATCTACTCTAAACCTGCCCTCTTGCAGTTTGAAAACCAGTTTTAACCTTTTAGTTTGAAACCATTCCCCCCTTTTCCTGTCACTATCTGCCTATATAAAAAGCCCCTCTCTCCTCTTTTTATAAGCCCCCTTAATGTACTGAAGGGCCACAATGAGGTCTCTCTGACGTCTTCTCTTCTCCATGTTTAAAAACCCCAGCTCTGTGTCTGCAAATCAATATCTTCAATTCACAATGGATAAGGAATAAATTTCTTATAAACTGAATTAAGTCTTGAAAACAGGCATCTGCCAGTTTACAACCAGCCACAGCATAAACTGAAATTCAGTAAGGTTTGGTATGTCTGACTACCAGGAAATTTTTCAACTGAAGCTACTATTGAAGTACTTGAACAGAGAGGATACAGAGACAAGTATCAAGTTGTCAACACGCTGATCACTCAAAGCAGAGACACTTCTGGATGCTGCAGAACAGAGATCAAAATGCAAGCAGTTAAGCAACAAAATGGACTGGAAATTTTCCAGTTCACACCCATTTGGCAGGGCTTGCTGCAAAAGCTCTTGCTTTAGTTCAGTCCATTTTCCCAGTGCTTTTATTGCACTTTGGCCTTCTTGCACCAGCTGGAAAAGGTAGATCATGGTTTCTGGTAACAGAATTAGTGGCAAAAATCCTCATTTTCTTGTTTCATTTGTGGAATGCTTTTAGAACACATATTTTTAAGACTTTCTCCACGTACCTCAGAATTGTGAAATGCACACAGATGTGTTGAAGTATTTAAACCATGTTAAATCCACTTCACACTTAATGACCTCCATAAACTTCTGGTGTTATTAAGCCTCAATAAAATAAGCATATTTGAGTAAATCTTCAATACAAGCTCTTTCAGTGGCTGCTAAATCCAGCCTGAGACGCTTCTCTCCTGAAAACAGAGAGCGTTCTGCAACACACCCTGAGACTGGTCCAGCAAAAAGCTGCTAGCACAGCTGGGCTGGGCTGCATCACAGTCAGTGCTGCCCACATAGGCTCCAGCCTGAAAGGCTTGTCCATAACCAAGCATCCACTGTGAGTCCCCAGCTCTATCTGAGGCCAAAGGGCTTCCTTGCTCATGCTGAGAGGTTGATGAAGTACTTTCTCTCCAGCTACAGACCTGGAGACTAAGCACAGCCATGGGAAGTTCCTACTTCACTACTGGTGGTGGCCTTCTATGGCTGTAGTAAGTCAGGGCACCCACATACTGCCCTTGGCCTGTGGCAACAAGTAAAAGAAGGAAAAAAACCACCTCTGTTAACTCTGATGTAGGGTTAGGAAATACCATAATCCCTCAAGAACAAACCAGAATTGGGCACTGCTGCAAGACCCGAGCACTTTCTCAAAGCTAATAGCATTAGTGTCATATAATATAATAATAAAGCAGTACAGGATATTTTGGAAGGGCTACTTTTTTTTTTTTTTCTGGCTTGCCCTGCAATGTCTGCCATGCTTCATATGTGCTACATTCACTATACACAGAGCTGTTACTCCTGGTTAATCAATCAGGAAAATTCCCAAAACAATAAAAACCCTGAAAGATGTAAAAGGAAACTAGAACAACCAAGCACAGTATCAAAAAACCCCACCCAACCAACCAAAAACATAACAAAAAAAAACAAACAAAAAAAAAAAAACCAAAACAAAACCTCTTTTAGAAATTCTGTTCCTCTTCTAATTAACATGCAATCATAAAAATAGTTGTGGAAATTAAGAGTCTTCACAGTCTTGAATTGTAAATAATATACAAATATTGAATGAGTTAACCAGGGAACTTTACCTTCCAAAATAAGTTTCAACATAATAAACAAAAGAAAATAGTTTGTGCGCAGCAACTTGAACGATTTGCAAGGTCACTAAAAACCCTTGTAAGAGATTATGTATTGAAGGACTTCAAGTATCAAAGGAAGTATATTTAATTTCATATGAAGTAACAGTGAAGTTCAGCTCTGCAGAAAACAAAAACTGAACCTGATCTCAGGGAAACAGAAAACATAAATACACAGGACTTCAGCTTATTTACACAAGTAACAATCACTTCTTGTGAAAGTGATCAGAATGGTGTCATTGAGCCGTTTGCAATTGCACTTGACCCAGGAATGATGACAATGTTCAGAACTCACAAAATTCCGCTAACAAGGAGATTTGGAGGGATTCTGTGTTCTTCACACCAACTGCCTGGCAAAAACCTCTCATTTCCAACTGTAATCCAGAAGACAAGGTTACATTCAAGAGGCAAATGGCTTCTGCCCTTCTCCACAGACACCACATATCACTTCCATTGATGGCAAGAGTTGTAAGGAGTGAGTGAAGACAGGATGCAGCACACAACCAAAAACCTGGTTTCATTATCATGCTGGACTACTGAAAGCATAACCAGTAGTCAGCACGCGTACATTCAGGTTAAAGTCAATCCATTTTCACTCAAATCAGCTATAAGGTTCCTGGAGGAAGGTCAAGAAACCTTACCTGAGATATTGTACTGAAAGGCAGTAATAAACCAATAAACGACAAAATTATGGCATACATCTAGTGTGTTTCCCTTCAGATACACTCTTCTATAGAGAAAAGCCAGTACTATAGTGCTTTAAAAAGTATGTGTAGCTGCAAAAATCATATTGAAGGTGGAGCAGTGGAAGTGGGAGTATTTAATCTTATGGGTGTGCCTCTATGGTAGAGTTATATGAAGCACTTTGCTACTGTGTCAAGATAACTGAATAAATTATCCCAAGGAGAAGGGGCCCCAGTTCAGAACCCTTAATTAATTTCTACAGTTGTACAACTGTTCATTTACTTCTGGTACATCACTGAGTCTTCCTTGGTCACATCCAGGGCTTCCTGTGCTACAGTCAGGTGACTTGTGCACACTGCATAATAGACTTCTGCCAGAAATTTAACCTGCATCTTCACAGTTCATAGACTGCAGGTCTCAGTTCATAGGTCCCTAATAAGCCAGAAAGACTATAATGAAACCAGCATTAAAACTGTATCAGACAAGTATTATGTGAAGGGGAAGAAAACCAGATAAATTCTGCAAGAAGTGCAGATAGCTCTTCTGCGGAGATATAACTGAAAAACTGTCTCCACCACTGAAAGCACCAGCTGCTTACTCACCCAGAGTGCACTCTCTGCAAGAGACACCCACTGACACAATCAGCAAGAAAGTCCCAGAGCAACTCATTTACTTTATTACAGTAAGGGAGAAATGCAGAGCCAAATTTTTACAAGGGTGTCTAGCTCTTAAATCAAAACATACATATCTTGTGGGATTTGAAAGAGCACTGATTCCCACTGGCTTCAAATGATTCAGACTGTGGGAAATTTTTAAGCCCCATGCTGCATCTAAACTCATCCCAATGTTTATGAATAAAGGCAGACACGATTTAGAAGAGAATTCAACTCTGGGCATGCCACTGTTAATAGTTGATCAGCAGCTCTTCATAACTGAAGTATTACATCTGCATCACTCAAGGCATAAATTTGGTCTCAGAGGTAAAAAGTAATATAACCCAAAAAAGCAGCCTGTGCTTGTACGTCAAGATCAGCCTGAGGTTCATGTTCTCTTGGACCACAAACAATTACAAACTTCTTACAGAAATCTACCCATCAGTAATTACCAGAAAATCCCCCAATTGTCAAAACAGATTCTTCTGTCATCTGTCACACACACACATGTTCTGTGGTATGAGATTACTTTGCTGACTGCCACAGATGTTTATCTCATTCTAACAAATGCTGCACTTTGAGTGTGTCTGTACTGCTGAATATAAACTCCCAGAGGAGCCAGACTGAAGAAGCAGTAGGAGACTACTGTGGACAGTGGATGTTTGGGGACAATCTAAAGCAGGGAGCCCACAATAAAAGATATGAATCCCAGCAATAACTTCCATTTTATTAAACACAAACTTGCAAAATCCCTGTCACCATAGAGCCACTGAGGTTTTATAATTCCTTTGGGTTTAATTTACAAATAAACTTGCAGGTTACCTATGCATGTAAATACAGCAATTCCAAATACAGACTGCTGCAAAGGCACTGAGGAAACAGAGGAACAAGTTTTAAATGATCCGCACCACAGAATACACTCAAAACTCAGCTGTTCTATACAGAGACAAAAGAAAACAAACTGCCATAAAATTGAAATTCTCTCTTGCTTAACTTAATTTTATTTAAGACATAACAGAGGTGAAATTTAGTGAGGACAATGGTGCTAAAGCATGCATATAGGGTCTTTTCTACTTTTCACTTGAACCTTTAGGCTTTAACACAACTTGTTTCAGCTGTTGTCACTTGCTACATTTACAGCTTTTTGTATTGTGCTTCTTTACTTTGGAAAGCTACTAAAAAAAAGAGAAGCCAAATTATTATCATGACTGCAGCAAATTCAAGAGTAATTTCTTTATGACACATCCTGTTCAGAGCTACAAAAATGCAAACTGCAGAAAAATCAGTCACAAACTTTCTTCTGCATTACTCAAAAAGCATTCATCTAGCTCCAGTCAGCATTTTCTCCAGTGGGGAATATACTTAGATGATGTCTGCTCATACAGATGCCTCACGAGTTTTACATCTTTACTGTCTTTTAAGGGCCTTAATAATCCAGACTTCCGCTTTCCTCCCACCACTTCAAATACCATGAAGTATTTCTAAACTAGCTCTATCACCTGATGTATTTAAGTGCAAAAGAGAAAGTACCATTTCAAAAGCCTAATTTCTAGTAACTTCCAGTAACTTCTAAATAATCCAACAAAAGCCTTCATGTGGACTCTCTAGTCAGCTGTCTCACTGATAATACTTCAGTAAACAAACACATCAGGAACGTACCCCAATTGTTATTTATGTTACAGACATGGCTGGTAATTCACACCTATGGCACATGCTGCATAAGCCTCTCAGCTGTGAGAGAGGCCTGAGGAAGCTCTTTCTGCACAGCAGAGTTACAAATTGCTGTGACAGGCCAGTGACAGAGTCTGAAAGAGAACTCTGGTCTCACAGCCCACATACACGGAGTGGGTGTATCTGCTGTGCTTCTCCTGCTTCAGACAGAAACTGAAGGAATATTAGTTTTCCAGTCACCTATTGACAAGTAGCCTGATGAGAAAAGTGCAATACAGCACCAATACTGGAATCTAGTTATAAAAATTTACTGGTGGTCCAGAAATGGAAATATTTGTGAATATGCTGTTTCAACAATTCTTCATAAATTTCTTCATAAATTCAGTTCTCCACTAGCACTATGAACACACATACTTTGTATCAGGATTATGGATTTTTTCCAGACTCATATTTTTGCAGATATAGATGACACTCAGGTGCTTTAGAATTAAATACACTGTGGCGAAGATATGCCATGCATTTGTTTTATGTTTCTAATGCTGCTTTCTAAGAGAGTCTGGACTCAACTTGTAGAATCAAAAGGAGCTTTATAACTCACCCCACCTAAGCATTACAATACGTGCTATGCATTCTGACACAAAGATTCTGTGCTCATAATACTTTGCATCCCTGACGTGACTATAGTTATACTCTCAACACAGCCATCAGCTCAAGCCTGCACACCATTACTAACTTACTTGGCATCTCTTCCTCCAACTCGTCACTTGCATCCTCGCTGCTGAAATACAGAATTTTTAACATGATTTCCACTGACAGTGGGACTAAACTTCTTTTTATTTTTATAGTAGTTGTCCTGGACTCTGAAATTGGACAAGAATAATATGCATTACAATGCATCATGATCATTTCTCCTGCTGCACTAATAAGAAATATCATTTGATTCTCCAGTCATGATGCCA
>WBNO01011437.1:0-55501 GCA_013400575.1 Peucedramus taeniatus
TCCGGCGGCGCCCGCGGGACAGCGCGGCCCGGGAACCGGCACGGAGCGCGGGAGCGCGGCTGCTCCGCCATCGCCGGCCGCTGCGGAGGACAGCTTCCTTCTCAAAGTGCCGTGCCTGAGGTCAGCAGCTGTGGACGGTTTAGCCGCCCAGATGATAGCTTTAGCTTTTCAACCCAGCATCTGCTACTATATCAGGATCGCGACCATTTTAAGCCACGTAATTCCCATTCCCACGAACAGCAACCAAAGGAGAAGGCAGGACAGGAAAGGGGTTAATTCGGGAAGTGCTTCTTTAGTCCCTTACCCCCTTAACTCCCCTTCATTTTCTCTCCAAAATTTCTGAAACTGCCTTCTCACCTCAGACATTTTTATGTATTTATTTATTCACTATCGTCTTTAAATTCTAGGGTACTATGAAAGATTTCAGAGTTTTTTTGCTGAGAACTAGTCCTTAGTAGAATAAACAATAGGGAATCAGGAAAATCGTTACAAAACAAGGAGGGAAACCTGACGCTTTTCTTTTCCTTACCCGTTTCTGTTCTCCCTCATTTCATCCTGTTAGAGCAGAGCTGAGAGAGCTCCTTGGGCAGAGCGTGCCAGCGTGCTAAGTGGGGGGCACACTGCTGTGGGGAACAGACAAATTTTACCTCAAAACCGTTTCCTAAATGAAGATTTGTAGCCAAAAAAGCAATGCTCAGATATTGAGTCTTTCATTTCAAAGGGATATTCTGGGGCAAATAACAGCATACCACAAAAGCGAGTGTGAACCAGCCAGCAAATCAGCATTCAAGGCAGTGTAAGGCAAAGCATGAAAAAATGGGCCACGTTATGGTGGAAACTCCAAGAGACAGCAAGAGGACTCTCAGGGCAGTGCAAGACCTGGACGCAAAGTGTTGCAGCAGACTCACAGGAGAGGACTGAGGCTCACAGGATGACCACAAGGTGCTAAAACGTGAGAGGCCACTTTAGGTGTGGCCCAGATTGACAAGAAGGCTCTGGAGTGCCTGCCTGGATTTGCCTGAAGAAGGTAACCACTGGGTATGTGACTCGAAAGCATTAGTAGCAGAACTGTAGCATGTGTACGTGCTTTTAATATAAGGTTTATTTAGTAGGTATTGAACAGTGTCTCAGTCAAAGCTGTTTCCTAGGTAGTGCCAACCTGGGACTGCCTCACGTGCAAAAAATGGTGCAAAGTGATCCACCATTTTAGTTCTGCTAGTGCGTCCACTGTGTACCAAGGAGATAATTTTGGTTTAATTGCAATTTTGTGCCTAGAAGAAATGAATTAACAAGTTTGATTATTTGTACTTGATAAAATTTTAAACTGTGCATGTTAATTCCCAGGATTTAATTCTATTAGTATAATGTAGCCCTCTTTTTTTTTTTTTTAATTTACTTTCCATAGCTTCTTATCTTTCAGTGTAATTTACTTAATAAAGCTTGTAAGTTCAGCAGTAATATCAACTTTGTCTTCAGCTAAATAAGAAGGAATCCAGCAGAACTATAGTAAATTTTATATGATTCATTTTTAGCCTGCTTTTGCTCTTTCTTTTTGTCTTTTGAAAATAAGGGCCTTGTAGTAGGGTAAGTTTAATTTTGTTTTCCAACACCACACATAGTACAGCTTGCCCTGCAACCTTTAGGGGCTGGGCAAGGCCACTTTAACCTTTAAATAAAAGTAGATGGTTTTTAGTCCTTTGGGATTTCCTAGCCTACAACAAACAAAAGGTCTGCAGTTGGCTGTGGGTGGTGTCTTGGATGTGGGCTCCTGTCTGGGCTCCTCAGGGCATTGGCTGATGTTCCCAGTGGGTACATGCTGCCAAGTCCACTGTTTTTTCATGACTTTGCCACTCAGGAAAATTCAAAAAAGGTGAAGCAAATACCAGTGAATGCAACAGTACCATACTTACATCTTGATAACAATAATTTGAAGTATATTCTGAGTGCTGGCAGAAAAGATGAAAGCAAACTTCATTTAGGTGTGTAAAAGAGCTGCAAGTGTTGATTGCTGGCACGAATAATGCGGTCCTATATAAACGTTTGATCCTGCAAGCTTTTATAGTGCTGTGAACAAATCTTTCCTGATGAATGATGACTCAGAACAGAGCTTTTCGCTTGGCATTTGATAATTCATTTCAATTGCAGCAGAAAATAATTGTTCTATTCAAGCATACCAGGATGTACTTACTCTGTCCCTAATGAGCACATTAGAGCAGGCAACTCATCCCTGTCTGATTTTAGCACAGGCCACAAACTTTATGACTGACTCATTATTCAGTCAACTCACAGTCCTAAAGAATAAAACTCCAATGGGTTGCAGCGGTCTTAAAACTGTATTCTCCCTTTTCATAAGTCACTCAGCTATTCACTGATTTGTTGGAAGGATCTGTGAATCTTTGGGAATACTACTGGTGACCTCATGTACTCTGTATTTTGCTTGAAAAGCTTAAAAATGGAGCAATGTGATTTTGATTATGGAACAGGCTGACTAAAGAAAAATAAGTTTATATTTTGTCTACAGGCAGAATGTGTCTTAAATATCTTAAATAAATAGTTCAAATGTAGGCAGAGTTTTTTAAAAAAAGTGGATGACTCAGAAAAACATGTCATACCAGCACTTGATATGCTGGTATTGCCTACGAGATTGCAGGGACCATTTAGCATTGCTTTTAGGGAGGCCTGAGTCATCAACAGTGTCAAAAGACATAGATCTCTTGGGTAAGAAACTGCTCTGCTGCATTGGTGACCCTTCTCTCACTCAGGGAATATGGGAGATGTTTGCCTTCCAGAGTATCCTTCTTGGGTTTGTTTCCACGAGGAAAGACAGAACTGGACCTCTGGGTTACCCAGCTTGTTTGGTGCAGGAAGGTGTAGTGAAGGAGGGGGTCAGCCCTTGCCAAAACTGTCAGGTTTCAGATTTTTTTTTTTTTCATAAAATGGTTTCTAAATCCTACAAAATAGCAGCGGAAAAATTGGTAGGTGTATCATACAGTGTGGAAAATTTGTGTACTTAATTCTCTCTGGGGCACTCTGGCTGTCTTCAGGGAAGGTGAATGAACGCACTGAAATGTCTCTATAGTAATGAAAGAAAACTCATTGTGCCACTGGAGATTGAAGCAGCATGGCCCCGTGGGTAATAAATTGCTACTATTCAGGCTCATGAGCGCATCAAGCTGATGCAGAGCACTCTAATGACCATTATAACTGACTGCAGTGAAAAAGACTGTTATTTAAGTACATTTCAAAATGTACTGTAAATTGGGCAGAGGTACAGCTGTACTTATGCACTGAGACAGCCTCTGGTTTTATTCGGTCTGACAGACTGTGCTCTTTTGAATTTAGGTTTCATCTGTGTGAGCCGAATGCTCTTATTGCCTCTGTCAGTACGGGAAGCAGCAAAGCCAGGGAGAAGGGGTCCTGTTCACAGAAGTTCCAGCTGAAAAATGCAGGTTTGGGTGAAGGCAAGGCAGGGGAGGGAAGGGTCCAGCCACCATTCACATCACAATGCTGCCCTTCCCTGAAAACACCTACTTGTACCTCGCACCAAACGTGACCCTTCTGAAGGCAGTTGTTTCTGAGTGAACCTAAGCAGGATCTTTGAGGCCAAGAGTCAGTGCCTCCCAGGCCTTTACACAGCCAGAGGAAACCGTTTCTTTGCTTTATATGACCTTCTGGACCTCACAGTCCAGACTCCCATCCACACTGTGCCTGTGTCAGGCTTGTTTGATTGGTGTCTACTTCTACCCCACTTCATAAGTTACTTGCTTTACACAACATGAAATTTCTTTGATGTGCCATATGGACAGTGAAATTTATGGCATACTGTCAGTGAGTGTGATACAGCCTTTAGTTGGGATTTCCAGCTTGAGGTCCATCAGTATCTCTCATCTTATGCTTTTTATGGCTGGGTCCTTCACAGTCAACTTTGCTTTTTGTGTGTTTGGCTCTTTTGGGCCTAATTGGATCTTTTTTTTTGGAGGGTAAGAGGTGGTGTGTGATGTATTTTTTTTTTTTTTAATATGAAGAGATCTAATGGATACTGTGGAGTCGTGCAATATGGCCACTTAATTCAGTTTATCACCTGGCAGGTACATTGTGATCAAGGAACTGAGACAAGCAACTTGCAGTAAGCAAGCTGCCAGCAACATTTTAGCAGCAAACACTGCAAAAAAATCATCTGTGTGTGCCTCATGTTCAGCACATGGGGTCAGACCTGTGCTTCCCAGGAACCAACCAATCCCACAAGAGTGTAGTAAATAAAGGTGGACATCTTAGCTAATGAATTAGCCATGGAGAAAATAAAGCACACAAATTACAGTCAACGGCTTATAATTGTGACCTTCCTAGAGAATGACTGAGTCAGGAATAAAGAATTATTGCATGGGTGTTTGCTGACACAATTTGGTTGCTGAATAAATTTACAGTAATTGGCAGCAATCACTCCAGGCTTTGTCAGGCAAAATGGAGAATTTTCTTTGGGTGAAGCCCACGAAAGCCAGTGGAAAGACAAATATCCAAAAGACAGAGCAGTTTTCAAAGGAGGGGCTCCATGGTCTACATGAAGCTTGAGGTGAGGACATCATCCAAATCCTGAGTGGGTCCAGAGCATCAGAGGAACTCTAAAGAGAAAGGAATGAAACAAAAAGGTTTTTCTCTCAATTGCTTCTGAGTTTCCAAAGATTATCAAGAAGTTGCACAGAAATAGTTTGTGACGTCTCAACCTCTTGTTTTTTTTTTTTCATATCTGTGAATAACAAGATTACTTATGTCACCAGTCAGATGATTAAAGTTATTTGGCATTTATTAATAGGTCAATGTTTTTACTAATTTTGAATGTGGTATAAACAATTCTAAAAAAATTTTCTTTTTTTTCAAATGCCACAAATCTTTCTTAGCTATTTACTTCTCTTGGTATAATCTCTGCACCATTCCTGATTCTAAGAGAAGTTCAAGGAAGCAACTGATATTATGCTGGACATGTAGTATGAAAAAAAGGGATCTGACCAGGCATTTTTCTTACTGACTTAACATTCTGCTGCATTTCTTTTATTCTATCTATTTTTGACTATTTTTGAAAAAGCATGACAGCTGAATATCTTGAACCAGCTGAGAGCATTTGTGTTTAGACATGAAGTTAAAGATCAGAAGTTTTGATGTATAACAGCTGTAGAGGAAATAGATGCTAAACACTGTCAGCCTGCCCAGATTAGGCTCCTTCAGGTAGACAACTAGCTGGAAATAGTAGCACATCTGCATGAGACAGTTGTTCAGTGTTTGCACTGAACAAAAAGTACCTTTTGTCTTTACTAATTTCCAGCTTACAAAAGCAAAAAACCCCTCAGAAAATCCCATAAAAGCCAAAACAACAACAACAACAAAACCAATAACAATGGAGATGCCTCCATTACCATGTAAAAATCTCAGTCAGTTGGAGCCATTTCCTTTATGTATTGGGAATGTTTAGTACATGCGTTTCCCACCTGGCCCAATGGTCACTGATTATTTTCGAGACATTTTATTGGTCCATTGCCTCAAAATGCCTAGAATTCCTAAACTTTCCATTTTAGCTGGGCTAAAATCAATTTGTACCATGTTTTGACATTATATTTGAACACCTGCCTATGTGACTATGTTGATGGGATAGGAACATGATTAGGCAAAAAGAAATTCACAAGAGAAGGATTAAATATAGTTAAAATGATTGTCAGTATTCTGTGACATTAAGATTTCAGAGCTGTGAGGAGTCTATGTCAGAGGATATTGTTTTATAAGTTGTGCTGTTTTAACTCACTTTATGACCTGATTCAGAAGGAAATTTCTTAATTAACGTTCCACATATTTGACAATAAAGTTCAAAGGAATCAAGAAGTACTTAAAGTATAGAATTAAAAATAACTCAATTTCTGAAATATCTGATACTGATACATCTTCTATCTACGTTTAATTAAATTTCTTTTTAAAAATATCCCCTCATTGCAAGAATTAGGTCAGTTACTACAAATACCTTGGCTCATTTAAACAGTTCTGAATATTACCATTATGAAAACTGACTTATACAATATTTATAATTTCACATATTTTTGGTTTTCAGGGAAATAAAAATTTCCTTGTGCTTCTAAAAGAGTGATAATAAAATAAACCACCTTATTTGTAGTGTCAAGTCAGCCAGAAGCTTGCAGTTGCCTGTAACAGTAAGGCAGAAAGGTGGTCATTGACTTCAGTGTGATCTCCATCAGGCTGTTGTGCATCCCTTTCTGTGAAAACAGTTTCCTATGACTCTCAGGAGCATGAAGGACTGTGAATTTAAATAGACCAAAATTAGTTGTCCTTTTTTTAAAAGAAAGGACTCAGCCTTTGCATTACACAGTCAAATAATTCTGCTGAAACCAGTGAGACTCTCTGAGGGTTTTAGCTTGCTGCAGCTGAAAATTGGTTCTGAGTCTGCAGTATTAGAGACTCAGGCATCGTGAGCCCTGAGTCAAAGCTTGAGCTGTAAGTGTGGAAATCATTTACCAAAGGGCACTTTGGGCATTTCCCCTTGATGCTCCACATTGGAAGTACATACCTCCCTCCTCCAATAATGGAGAGAACTGGGCTACCAGCACTTGGGTTAAATATCTACACTCTTAATGCCAACAGTGTTAATAAACTTCCACTTCTTGTGCAACCCTCTATTCTTTTCCATGTTTGTCCTAGGAGAAGGAAGGCATGCAGCTGGGAGAAGCACACCTTTCTGAAAAGGCACAGGAACTGCGTGGGTCCCCAGTTGGGAGGGGTGACACAGTGATGCTCCCATCCACAGCTGCAGCCATCTGGACTGCCTGTGAAAGTGGGTGGTCTCCCCAGACATGCAGAAGCAGTTGGCACAAGAATGACTTCCAGGTCAGGGTTCTGAGCTTAGGATATAAATACAGCTGCCACTGACTTCAAATGCTGGTGGATTGAAAGGTGCAGAAGGTTAAGGCAACAGTCAGGCAGGGGTCGTTCAACCCAGGCGGGGCCACATGCTGTTGGATCAAAACAAATGAGTTACACACTGGAACCACTCCTGTAATTTTTTTAAGCACAGACAGCAAGGCATCAGTGAAGACCACAAAAATCTGAATAGTGAAATACCGGTTGGCAGCTGCTAGACATGAAAGTGAGACGCAGTTTAGGATGATGTAGCATATTCCTGAAATTGTCACTGCTCATGTTTTGATGGCATTACAAAGGAAATTATTTTCCCAGTTTTGAAATATGCATTTGAACGTCTGTTCCATTAAACACACATCAGTATGTTGCCACCTGTTCCAGTCATGCTTGATAATGAATGGTATGCAGAGATAATACACCTGCCTGGCCTTGTAAATGTTCTGCAAGGAAAAATCAAAATTAGGTAATGTAAGTCAAATTTGGATAGATAGTCCTGTTACAGTCAATGTTAAATCCAGTGCCCTTAATTACTTTGTTGCCTGAACTGGAAACCCTTCAAATAATAAGAGGGGGAAATAAAGCTTCTTGACAGTTAAGAGCCAAGGGGTATAATTTTGTTGCAAGGCCCATCAGTTACCCACAGATGACAGCAAATCCCCATGCAGATCAATCAGAGAGGTGATATAAAATGGAAGCAACTGTTGGCACACACACTATTCAAAGATATTAAAGCTAATGTTGACATGGCTAAAGATAAAGCAAGCAGAGTTGTCATTGAGATTCCATTGAAATCAGTACAAATCTTCCATTTACACTGCAGGAATGTGATGTAGCTATTTAAAAAAATAGAAAAGAAAATATATGAATTAAGGACAAAAAAGGGGTTAACTTTAAGCATATACTAATGCTTTTGATGTATCTGCTAAAGTACTTTAAAAACCAGCTTATCTGCTGTCTGAAAACTGGGACTCTTAAAATAGCTTGCAAAAACCTTTGTCTGAGGTAACCTCACTCTTGCATCCATGCAGAGCACATGCAGACTTATGGTGTGCTTTAAACCTCAGGGTAGAAATTTCTGCCTAGGAAGTTTTCCTGCATAAATATATAAGACATTGAAGCTGTGGGTATCTCTGCTAGAATGACTGTGAAGTACTGTAAATCAGCAAGAGATGAGAGGATAATATGCACATCTCATGCACTCATTTCTGTCTCTTGGGCTCTTACATGGTGTTTACTTGCAAAGAATCACTGCCAAATGAGTCTGCTCCAAACAGGCTCTTGGACAGTAGTTCCACCATGGCATTTCATTACCCATCATGCAGTTTATCAAGCTTGCATGTGGCTTTTCTAGGTAGGAGCTCTGTGAAACTCAGAAACACTTCTTTCTTCTCTGATTTTTTTTCTTTTGAGAAACAAGGGCTTACAGCCCTGCAGCCAGCAAGTCAGCTGCCCACTTGTAAATCTCTAATGAACTTGCAGTTGCAAAGACTACCTGTCTGTCACAAACCAGGTGCACACTATGTGGCAGGTAGCTCAAATACTTTATATGTCACATTTACATATGTATATGTATCTGTATATGTTTATATCTCGCATGCAAGTAAATCAAGACTGGGCAGAAAGTCAGGTTTTATAACTGGTTAATATTCCTTTTGCAAGCTTCTCCCCTGAGCAAGCTGTCACTGGACTGCAAGAGGCCAACTTCACTCTCTATATATTTTAGCTAGGAGCCTCACTGATCTGACCAGAAACTGGCTATGAGCCATGCCACTGAAATCCAGCTACTGCTGCAACTTTGTCTGAATTCAAGGATCACCAGTTCTGGATTTAGTAAATTGTTGCTCACCAGTTAGGATGTTAAACATAGTGTTACAGACAAATACCAGGATAATTACACAGGGAGGCTCTGATACTATACAACTTAGGAGCTAATCTAGGCTCCCAAGTCACTTGGAGAGTCTGCAAAGAAACACTGATTCCCTCAAAGGAAAATTCAAAGCTTCAAGATGAAATATCTATGAGTGTTTAAAATAACTGATGTGAATGTAGCAACTGTCTTGCATGGTTTGTAATTCCTCTTGTACTTTAACTGGTCATGAAATTTCTCACAACCCCCTTGTATAAAGCTGTTGTGTGATCTTGCATAAGGCTGACAGACCTCTCGAACCGTACAGTACAGTACAGAAGGCTGGTTGTGTCTGGTGCCCCAATGGTCATCCTTTGGTAGCAGGGTAACTCTACTATTAAATAGGGTTGCACATTGGTTTCTGATGTTCCCAGCTGAAATTATGATACTGGCTTTACATAAAATGCCCCTGACAGCAGGTTATTGAATTGTCCCATAATTCTGAGATGCCTAACACATTATTAATATGCTTTTTTATTCCAGGCTCCGGTTTGTGGGGCTCCTATACACGATGTGTGTATCACGCATCACTCACTCACTCACAGTATTGTCCTATGAGTTTACACTGAAGCAAGGCCTGACATATATGATGAATTAAAAATCATTCAGCAGTGTTAATCCCTGCATTGTACTCAGTTCTTGAAGGGCCTGATCAGCTTGATACTTTTCTGACAGATGCCAATGACAGAATGTTCAGTTAAGTGTAATGTGGTGAGACAGGCTTTCTGTCATATAAACAATCACCATAAATACATGTAACGAGTAGAATCATAGAAAAGAGAGGTGGAAAGGACCTTAAAACATCTCGCAGAGCAGGCCAGATACCCTGATGGATATTTCTCTAACCGCCTCTTTAAGAACCCTAGAGATGGACCTTCCCCAAGTGGGCTATTCGCGGTCTTTACTGCCCTTAACTGAATCAATGTGCTACCAAATATCTTGCCAGAATCTTTTTTTGCTGCAGATAAGGCCTGCTGGTTTCTGTCTTATTCATCGAGGATGCAGAAAACATAAGCCTCCCTTCTTTGCAGCAACCTTTTCTGAATTTAAAAACCATCATCATGTCTCTGCTTCATTTTCTCTTCCATAGATTGCACAGTACCAATTAGTTCAATCTTTCCTTTGTAGCTCATGTTTTCTAGTTCTCTGATCATTTTCTAGTTCTCTGATCATTCTCACACTGCATAATAAGAGCTTTGTGAAAGAAGAAAAGGAATCAGAATTACTTTACTTATTATTACTTCAATTAATTATTCAATCACAATGCATTTTATTTGGGTTATTTCTAGTCTAACTTTACTTTTGATGCTTAATAACATGTACACAGATATATCCCTATGGATTTTGCTTCTGGATTATGTTGGCTCATAGTCTTTGTGAGTTGCATGTCACGAAATAACAGAAGTCCACAGGCCAAATAGACATGCTCTCAGGGCTAAGAAATATAGACATCCTCTCTTTCTTGCTATGTGGTAGCTAACACTCCCCTGATGTGAGAAACAACTGCTCACTTTGAAAATTTAAAAGGTTTCTTAAATCTTGACAAAAACTACAACAAAAGGACTACATAAGGAAAAAGTTACAGTGCTGGGAACTGCCTTGTGCATACCACATGGCCAGTTCCATTTCAGGATGGATGTTCAGTCTTTTTATACCCCTGGGGGTTGCATCAGCCAACCCTGGCCCCTCCCAAAGTCTGTCACTCAGCTCTGCTCTGCCCTTTATCGGTGGAGATCGCTCTCCTGTAACTGGATTGGAGGTCAGGAGTCGTCATTGCCGCGCCCCCTTAGGAACAAGCTTTTCCATTCCCAGCTGCCCCATGCAAGGGGCACAAGTGCAGCCTTCTTTTACCTGTCCTAGACAACCCAGGCTGTCTGATGGTAACAATACAGAGGGGGGAAAAGGGAACCATTGGGAGAACAAAGGGCATTTAAACTATAATAACATAACTATACATCACTAAAGCTTTTCTTAATATTCACCCCATAGTCATCCCTTAATTGTGAGAGCCAATCATCTCATTATCCATCTGTAACACCTGATAAGACCAGATGCTTGTTTGAAATTGTGTATCTGCTACCAATGTACAAGTCCACTGCAGAGGCGTGAACAGCTTCAGTCTGGCTGTCCTTCCTCATCCTGTTGGGCACAGCCCCAATCTCTGGGACTTCTGCAGCTTCTGTTGCACATACCTGACAGCCAGGTTATCCCTCTGGTCTCTGCTTTTTCCCACAGACCCGTGGCTGACCACGGACTCAGTGACTGCAGCACAACGAATGGGGGGGGCTGAATTCAGATTACAGATCTGTCAGTGCCAGCCTTCCTTGCCTAACAAAGCTGCCATCCAAAAAAGCTTCCTCTGGGCAGGGGCTAAAGGAGGGAGTTTCCATGTATTGCTCGTGATTTGCAGGTCTATGTTGAACAACACTTCTGAAGTGCTTCTGTACGTAGTGTTTCTGACCCAGCAGAAGTTTGCTTTCAATGGAGGCTTAAGTGACACTTTTAACAGTTTGCCAAATCAAAAACAGCGGTCCCAAGGAGCAGTTACCAGAAAGAAGCTTCAGTTCTTGACTCTTCCAGTTGAGTAGCATATAAAAATAAAGCTATTGAAGTCCCATATAATACTGAAATAATATTATTATGATATATGATCCATATGTGAAGACTTAGTGCAATGCTTCCATGGATATGTTTTTGCGAAAATACTCTGTCTGCAATGAAGGCAAGAAGAAACTTTGAATCATGTCTACCAAAGTCAACAGACCTGAGTAAAGGAAATCATAATTCTCATTAGCCTGAGTGCTATATAGAGGGATATCTGACAATCAAAGAGTTAATCCAATTGCAAAAATAAAAAACTTTTCATACAACCCATTCCCTTAAGAGGTGCTTTCTTCATTTTCACTCAAATTCTGTAAGAAAGAAAGAAACAGAAGATAAAAGCTGCCAGAAAGCTGTGCAATTTAGGGGAGAAAGGAGAGGAACAAAACCAGAGGGGAAGAGAGGTGGAACAAAAGAAACTCACTCAGAGAAAGGAGAGCAAAGAATATCCACTAAAAGGAAGAGAAAGGCTGGCATCAAAAGGGATTTTCAGCCTTAGAAAGCAGCAAGCAGCCAGGCACTGCAGGTGGTATCACCAACAAATCCAGTCTGCAGAGAGAGATACTCTTGCAGGACATGCTACTGGTGTAGGGGTTAGGAGAGAAAGTGTGATTTTTAGAGGACTGAACTTCAGAGGGATTTTTTGAGCATGAAGATTCAAGCTATTTTCCAGTTGCTGAATGAAGCTCAGCGATCTGTTTCACCTTTTGTATTTCTCTTTTTTGATTGACCTGTTATTTGTAGACTCCTGCTTCAGTGAGCTGTAATAATTAAAAAAGATTGAGGTTTTAATTAAAGGTGTAATGAATTTGGATTTTACTCATAGAGAAAAATGTTCCATGTGGAAAGTTGATATTTTCATATAAGAATATAATGCCTCTGCTGGAACACCCTTTTGAGGGAGACACAACTAAAGAAATGGGATATGCTAAGAATTTTTTTGACTGTTCTAATGTCCTTTTTCCCCCCATAAAAGAAATTATGTATTAACATCTTTGGTTTCCCTGGGTCATCCAACTCCTAATATCCCCCAAAGGATGCTCAGCATCCTAATGCACCCAAAAGTGATGTCACATATGTGAGTCACTGTCCCCAAAATCAATTATTCATAATCTGTCACACACGTGCTTTGTTTTTACTTTTGGCCTTGCCCCTGTGCAGGCACTGTTCCGAGGCCTGACCATTTCCTGTTTGGAAAGAGACCTTTGGCATGCACTGGCAGGAGTCTGGGGACCCTGGTGTCACCAGGAGGGGAGCAGGGCAGCAGGGGCAGCCCACAGCAAGCCCAGTGCCTCCCTCCAGCCCTCGCCAGGTTCCACCCCAGCACATCTGCTCTCCAGTGCTAATCTGTCTGTGAGCAAAAACACAGACCAAGCATGGTCTGTGGAGGAGATTTCATTTTCCCAGAGCCATTCATCCCTATGAATGTTCCCCACTTCCAAGCTCATTTCTTCAGAGCTGTTCACAGTCTCTCTGTGAGCTGCAGAAGGAATAAGGCCCACGGACAAGGCCAGGTTGGATGGGGGCCTGAGCACCCTGGCCTAGTGGAAGTGTCCCTGCCCATCGCAGGGGGGTTGGAACTGAATGATCTTTAAGGTCTGTTCCAACCCAAACCATTCTATGACTGTATGACTTTCCAGTGGATGTGTTTCTGTTGCTTGAGTCATTTTTTTCAACAAGGCAGTTGTTGCCCTTGAGCACTTAGTGGCTCCTTTAGTTAGGACTGATCACAGGTGTTATAAAATGAGCCCCACTCTCCCTCGCAGCTTTCCTTCCACAGTGGAGCTGCTAATAAAACGTGGGGTGGTGCTGTGCACGATTTCACAGGTGGGTCTATGAGTACTGGATGTGGGTAGGGAAACAATGCAATTCCTTGAGCCTTGTCTCATATCTCTGCCAGTGGCTATTCTATGAAAAGGGAAAAAAATAATTTATTAGGAGCTGCCACTCCTCTCTGAGATTTGACTATTTGAAAGTCATGAAGAGTGGAATGGCAAAGCAAAAGGACATACACAATCTGGGTGGTTTTCATAAGAAACCAACATAGAAAATGTGCTTAAAGTATTTTTGGGTGCTGCACTGACCTTGAGCTCTTTCACTTCATTAATACTATGATTTTATCACCACACTTTTGAATTTAAAAAATTCTCTTCCCCCTTCCTGTGAAAAAATTCCTGTCCCTCCCTCTTCTACCTCTCTCAAATCTCCCCCTTTCTTTCAGCTCTCATAATCCTTGGCGTGATAATGGCTAAGGAAATGGTTTCAGACAAAAGTCTGATATTTTAATTTTGATAACCTACCTAAGCAGCAAGGTTTGTGTGGGATGGAGATTAATGAAAGCCAGGCACAATGCACCCTTGTCACTAGGTTGAAGAAGCAGATAACCCTCAGGGAAGCAAGTGGTTCAGAAGGGGAGTAAGTAATAACACATTTTAATTTTTCATGCATCCCTACCCACTCTTTAATGGAAGGAAAACCCAAATGGCAAGCAAAGAGAAAATGGAAAGGGAGCAGCAGCCTTACTTTTGGATGGCTGAGAGGAGAAGGGGCCTGGGGGGCCCTGCCAGCAGCAATAATCGGGCCAGACCCAGGGCCTGCTGTAGCAAGTGGATGTTTTTCTCTGTATATTTTCATCATCTATCCTAAGGAGCCAAGTAAGAAGCCAAGCTTCACAGTTCCATAATCCCCAAATCCATGTGGTGCCCACTGTTGTGGGTAGCAGAGGCAGCGAGGGGAGATGAGGGTGGGGCAGAGCCCTGGGCAGCCCTGGTGGGGTTGGTAGGACCCTGTGAGGCACCATAGTTATGAACTGGGGCCCAGGAGCTGCCCAGCCAGGGCTGCAGCTCCCTGGCCAAGATGGGCAGCTCACCTGCCTGGCAGGAGATTCCCTGCTCCCTAGGGCCATTCTCTGCTTCCATGTCCTGTTCAGCTGGCAGGCATTGCCTCAAGCCCCAAAAGTTGCTCAGCAACCTACTCATTTTCCTCTCAGCCCCAAGGCTCATCAGGAAGCACCAAAGCCATGTCACAAGAGATCCTTCAGTAGGAAGCCCTTTCTGAAGACTTGCACATCTTTTCCTGATGCATGGAGATAAACACCTGCTGCTGTTTACTGCTGTTTTTCCCAGTGAGACATTTACCTGGGAATCCATCCATGTCAAGGCACATCCCAGGTATATTTTGACAAATAGAGCAGGGCAGGAGAAGTGTAGGAAGGGCTACTCCTGCTTGATGAGGATGGAAGCTGAGCCATGTAATTCTTCAGGACAGCTGCATACACTGCTGCCCAGCCCACCATTCCCTCCCTCACAGACTTTCTGCATCTCACAGGTGGCCACTACCAAGAGATGGTGTAGATATGGCTAGAAAAATGAAGATTTAGCTACTTCCTGGTGTATTAACCAGAAAGTTAAACCTCTCTCTTTTAAAAGTTGCCCCATATCCTATGATGTGATATGACTTAAATAAACCTATAGTACCTTTGATGCTTGGATTATTTTTAACTGAGTATAGTTGTTGGCCTTTGCTAATCTCCCAGCACCTCACTCAGATTATACTAGAATGAATAACTACTGAAGTAATCATGGATAAGTAGCTCACTTCTTTACTTTTTGTCTCATGAAATAAGCTTTTTAAAATAATTTCTGAAGGGTCTTGAGTGATGACAATACTCTATCATTTCAGAATGAGTCTGTAGCTCAAGAGAGTTGCTAGAATGAGGAGGGCAGGGCAAAGGCTGCCTGGAAGCATGGAGGAGACAAGGTGAATGTTTGATAACATGCAAGTGCAGTACATGTACATAACAAAAAAAGTAAACTGAAATAAAAAAGAAAATTATGAATTCACATGGAATAGCTTGAAGCTCTTACCCATCATGATGCCTTCCAGTCGCTGTTTGCATGGGGAAGCTACAAGAAGGGAAAGCAGTAATGAAAGCAGCATGGCCAGACTGGAGTTCCCCATTCAGTTCAGTGCAGCTGGTGGATCTGGGCTTCTGAGAGGAAGGACAGCATTTAGATGGTGACAGGGACCACCCCGACATACAGCACAGAATATGAGTAAGAATTATTGGGTAGGTCAGACAATCTGGGGATCAGTCTGTTTCCATTAATTACTAGTTCAGGTATGATCCTTTCAGTTTCCATAAGGTCCAGAGAGCCGTTGACTTGTCAGCCCTGTGTCACTTTTGTGTTTGTTGTTGTTCTTCTACAGCCCAGACCTGTGCAACCAACTCCATATGAATTTGGTGACAGCAACTTAAGGACTCTCCCCTTCCCAGCTGGGTGGCAGGTCTGTCCTTGAATCCCAGCTCTTGCCTGCAGTCTCACTCTGGATGCACCTCAGACAAGTTTCAACATCTTGTGTTGTGCTTTTTTACTTTTAGCTGTAGCCATGCATCGAGCCCTCTTTTACCCATCTGCTTGCTGCTTTGTCGACCTTGTGTGTTCAGTTTGCTAAAACTGGCTGGGTTTGAGCAGTAACAGCCTAACCAGAAAGGTCAAGAAACTGCTTGTTTCCAGCCATGCACATAAATAGTCATAACAGACGAAAAATTATTTAACTGATTTCACATTCTAATAAACAAAAGCAACATCTACGCCACCGACCCATATTACATTTATCCTGTTTTCCTCAAGCTTTTTTCAGCATCAGTTTCAGGGGCAGAGCAGACACTTGCTGGTAAGACTGCATCTCATTTTGGATATTTTGCCATGTTCTGGATTCCCCTCAGACACCTTGAAGCTCTCCCTTATATCCAAAATACTACATATCATCAAAGAATTCATCTTACAGCAGCAGATATTTCCCTGACGACTTGTTTTTGATGAAAGTTTCTGCTCTGTTAATTTGTAACCCTTTGGTAGTACTCAGGCTAGTGGATTCATCTGTTTTGTTTCACAAACACAGGGGTTTGTGAAAGATCTTGTGCATGGGTATCAAAATTGTCTGCTGTAACTACTGGCTACCACGATAAGCAGTGCAGAATGCAATAAATCTCACCCTAACTGTAGTAAATGTTGTCCCTCCTCTTCCTTTTAAAGCCTGTTTCCCGGCTTTACTTTTCTTGGGAATCTTTTCCTGATTTGCAGCTTAAGTTTTCTCAGAGGCAGGGTGTCCCTGTTGGTTTTTACCAGCTTCATCCATTCCTTTTCACTGTTATTCTGCCTCCCTTGAGCTCAGTTGCTGGATTGATCGACAGAGGGCAATAGTATCTCACTCCAGCTTCCAGTCCTCTTTCCTGCTTCTCTCTCCCCTCCCCTTTGAGTGTATGCATCCATCATTTGCTTCTCCTACTTCCAAGCTTTCACCTTTGACCAGTGAAGGAGGGTGCCTTTAGCAGTTACAGGGGCACAAGAATATGTGTTTTTCTGCAAAGCCTGGCACAGTGCTCAGCCAAAGGGCTTCTCTGTGCCCAGGGCAGCGATGGTGCATAGACTCTGAAAGCAATTCCACAAATCACAGTCCAAGGGTTGTTAAAAACCAATGCACCCATTTTTTCTACAGAGGTAGAAACTTGCAGGAAGGGCAAACAATAACCTCCTGGGCCAGCCCTGGTACTCAGCATTCCTGCTGCCAGGGAATGCATCTCCCTGTACACCAGGCAGGTGCTGGGGATGCTGCTGGTAGTGGTTCCAAAACTTGTGTGCATGGATCCATTGTCCAAGGAGTGCAGTGAGCTGATGGCCTGCAGATTTAGATTCAATGCATCCACACAGGCATCCACTGGAAAGTACACAGGGCTCTCCATACAGGAAAGGATGGAAAGGAGCTCTCTCTCTCTAAAGTTTAACCCGTAGTGGAAGTTGCTGCTTCCATTTAATTTTCAGTCAAATATCTGCACTTGTCTGGAAACAGTTTGTCATATGAAAATACTTCTCTTCCTTCTGGGTGGAATGCAGGAAGTATTTGCTTATATGTACAACTGTCTCCCTGGAATGGGAAAAATCAATGGTGGGTATAACAATCATTGTATGTTCTAGCCAAAAGACAGTACTACGCCTATAGGAAAATACGTTTGGGATTGTACAGTGCAAGTAAATACTTTTTTGAGCTGGACTCCAGCTTTAAGCCCTGGACTTAGAAAATCTTGTTCTGTTCATGTTACAGACTTCGAATTGCCTGATGGAAGTTGCTCAGGGCTGTTCACGCTTCAGGACACTGAGTATGCAGGGAAGGCTTTGAGGGGCTGGGGGCTCACACATAAAGCCAGCAATGGGCTATATGTATCCTCCCTCAAGGGCAGACAAGGGAACAACTAATAACTCTGCTTCTGTGATAAGGATCTGTTTGTCTAAGGATGCACCTCTGTGGTCTTCTGGCTGACGGATTTTCTCTGCTCAGACTCCAGGAGAGCTGAAGGGCAGCTACTTCTCAGCATCTCGGTACATGATTAGCATGGTATTTACTACAATGAATGTAGGCTGCCATGCAGCCATTTTGCACCTTTAGTCTGAACTTGTCCTCCTGAGAAAGGGGGAGAGGCCAGAGGAGGTCATACTAGAGCTGCATCTAGCCCAGCATCCTGGCTCTGCTCTTACCTATTGGACAATTCACAGGGAATGTGTGTAAGGGAAAGGGCCAGTACAAAATTACTCACATCTGACAATGAATATCAGACAATGTTCATGCACTCTCTGGCAAGGCAGTTGTGTCCAAACTGTCATATTTAATAATAACTGAATGGGACTGAACAAGTCTAAATATTTTTGAACAAATGTATACTGTTGAGTTCAACATCCTGTGACAGTAAGTTGTACAGTTTTCCTTAGAGTCACAAATCATCCTCTCACTGCTATTCTCTTATTACAGAAAGCTAATAATATCTTACTGTATCTTCCCTGAAGTTCACTGTGCTAGCTTGTGGAGACCAGAGGTAAGATTTTGCCTCTTTTCCATTTAAGAAACCAATTCCCTCTATGGCTACTACCTGTCTTGCCTTGCACCTGCCCTTCACTGCGATGTTGCCAGATTTTATGCATGTGACTGAATATTCTCATGTTCTTTCTTCCCTTTCTGAGGTGACAATGTCTGCTGGCCCTTGGGAGGAACCCACCCACTACATTTGTGCCAGCATCCATGGAAAACCTGCAGGCAGAGATGGCTTGCAGTTTTCTTTTATGGCTATCATTGTTCAGATGGAGTTTTCCCTGCAAGTCTTGTTGAGCTTGATTAGACTGGAGTAGAAGATATCAACTTCCCCAGCAATCTGAAAACAACAAGGCACATAAAAGAGCCCTCAGCTCTGCTCAGCTATTTAAGGAGCATTGAAAGACTTCAGAAATATTTCTGAGGCTTTTTCTTGTACTTTTTGGAGAGATTTCACAGATCCTCTCCTTGATGCAGGTGAACTCTGAAGATGTTAAGTGACTAAGGCTGCCATTTTTGGTCAATAAAAAGGGTGTTTGTCTTCTTGACAAATGCACATCAGCATCCTCATTATTAGAAAGAAAAAAGGTGGACCTGATAGTCATGGGGTAGTCATGTTATATATAATACTCTTATTACTGTTGGCCTTAAAATACTTCAGCATGACAAGATTAGAACCAGTGTCATCCTTTTTTATTTAAATTTAATTTACACAAAATAATGTTCTTCTTGCTCCATTTCTTCCAATTCCCTCTCTTTTCCTCCCCCGTTCATTTTTCTTTATAATTTCAAAGTTAGTCCATTCACCAATGTCACCCCCTTCCACAGTCCCACATTTCACCTTTGCAAAACACAGCAAAAAGCCAGCCATTTATTCTGCTTGTTATTTGTAGCAATTAAAAACAGGAGTTTGCAAACTGAGTTGCACTGTCATTCAGCAGATGTCATTCAAAGCTTGTGCAGAGACAGAGAAAAGTTATTCATCTTCACTGTTTGATTTTTGTTTCCTCCTGCATCAGTGTTACCTACCCTTCTAGAACAAGTGTGTATCACAGCATGTTTTTCTTTGTACCATTTTTACCCTTCCTTGACCCCACTGGCCTTCCTCAGCTGACTCAGAGTGGCTTTGGAGGTGAGTCTGTAACTCTGATGGGTGGGACTCTGGCAAGTGGTTTAGCTCCTGTAGGCGTAATGTGGGTGAGGGACAGTAAATGGATGGTAGGATGTGGAACACTGCATTAAATCACACACAGTTCAGTCAGTAGCTGGCACTGGCTGAAGCTGCCCTGCCCCAAGGCCAGCTGAGAAGCTCCCTCATTTGGCTTTTAATCATTTTTATCATCATAACCACTACTGCAGAAAAATGGTTTTACCAAAACCCCACATTTTTTGACTCTTTGTGTCCTTCCTTCCCTCCCAAAAGTTGCTTCCCTCTGCTTAGGGGGCAGTGTCTTCTCCCATACATCCAAGTGCCCTAAGGAAAAGAAGTCACAGTAAAATCTTCAGCAGACTCTGCACATGCAGCTAGAGACAGTGAGAGTGGCAGTTTCAGGTGTCCCTAAACTCATCTGTGTTGGTGAGCATCTCAAGAGCTCACCCTTTGCCAGCCCATTAATGTGCTGCAATGCCGGGTTCTTCAGCCCTCTGAAAATCTCATATAAAAATTAGAGATTTCACAATAAAACTCCATGTTTCTGACAGAAATATCATTGGCTCCTGTTATAAAACTAACATACACCCCAAACATTTAACAGAAAGAATTCATGTCCAGAAACTCAGGTCATGAGGCAGCCAAGAATGACTGGCGTTGGGTGTAACAGAAGTTAGTGCTGAAGCTGCACGGGTAATATATTAATTCACATGTATATGGTTGATTATGTATTATTACTACAATTAAGGAATATTGCCAGTGGAATACAATGTTATGACAATGTAATGTTCTCTAAACTACCCTCTTGGCAGATATAAAAAATAAATGGAAAATCTGGAGACAAAAAGGCCATGAGTTGCAGAGTGGGTGAATTTGGCCCACCTTCCTTGCTAATGTAGAACAGTTGGCTCTGGAATGTGATGCTGGATCACTTGCTTGTACAACAACATCACCTGTCTGTGACAACCATTTAACACCCATCCTTAGTCCCAGTCACAGTAACTTGCACCATCATTGCCCAAAAGAGCAAAACCTGCTGCAGTTAACAAGGATGTTTCCTTTTTAAATTTTTTTTTCTTCATGCGAGATCTTTTGGTTCATTAAAGCAGGAATAAAAGCAAAGCACCTTCCTGTGGGTTTTAATGTGGCTGTACTGAATAATCATGTTTAAAAATGAACCATGTCCATTTGTCAAATGTTATGTTTAAATAACCAGTGCTCCAAAAGGCATTAATTATCAGGGTTATATGAAACTGTCATCATGGCCCAGCACAGCGCTTCCAGGGTCAAGGCTGCTTGACAATTGTGAGAAAAGCCACTGCTGTGACCAGAGACGAGTCTGCAGCACTGAAGAAAACTAAGCACAGCTGGACAGGCTTATCTTTTTGTGGTAGGTCTGTGCCCAGGAAGATGACAGCTCTGGAGAATCTTCAAGGAAAGGAAAAAGAAAATAAAGAATAATTGCCTTGAGGTTTGGCTACCTACCCAACACTTCCTCCTCTGAGCTAAGCCAGTAACTGCTGGAGAAGCTGCATAGTGCAGACTGAGGCTGATTTACACTGGGCACAAAACTGGCTATTAAAATCTTTGTGTCCTAGAAAATGCCTTCTCTTAACTAGCTCAATTTAAGCAGACAGGTGAGTGTATCAGGGTAGAGAGTGGATGTAGGAAAACAGCAATGGGCCCCTACTGGCTTCTAACAGCAGAATTATCTTAATAGTTATTAAATGAGGTGAAAATAAGCTGAGGGGAAGCATGAGAGGAAAATTCAGGGGCAAGTGGCAGGGCTCAGTGAGCTGCATCATTACGATGCTGCAAGAGATAGAGGACAAACATCTGCAGATCACAAATACATTTGCCAGCTCAGAACTGCAAAGAGGTTTGCCAGTCTCTCTCTTCTCCTGTGCTCAGAGTTCCCTTAAAATAAAACCATTATAAAACCTTCCTTCCGAGAAGGCCAGTGCAAATGAAAACTCTTATGCTAGGAAGAAATCTAAAGAAAAAAAAAAAAAAAAAAAAAAAAAAAAAAAAAAAAAGATCCAATTTTTAGGATCTCCAAATGTCAAAAGAAATTGCACAGATAATATGTATTTTTACAAATCCATTTTCCTTATTTTCCTCTCTCTTTGTTTTATCCTTAGTGAGCAATTTAGATGTGTCTAAGAGCTGCATGAGAGCACTGCTACAGAAGGCTTCTGAGAAGGCTAAGCTAAGTGCTTAAATCCTTAAGCACTAAGTGCTGCTGAGTTCTGCAATTGGGCTGACAAGGTTGGTAGTATTAACTCAAATCATTTGTCCCATGACATTTTAGGGAGAGTTCCCTTTGGAAGCTCTCTGGCTCTTTTTTTTACTCCCAGACTCCAGTCTCAGAGAAAAGCCTGTGTCTTCCTGGCTGGTTTTGCAGATGGGTGAGTTATTGCTTCACTAGTGTGTGCTTGCAGCAGGTCATCAGGATTTTTGGTGTGATCCTTGTCCACCTTTTCCTAAGTTAGATCAGTACACTCATACAGGAAAGTAATGACCTACTCTCGCAGGACAGTAACTTCACCTCACCTCAGAGGTCACTTAAGTACTCCTGTCACTACTACACAGTAATATTTGCACATTAAATACACAGCAGCACCCCTTCTGTTTCAGCTCAGGAGCCAGTTCCAGAAGATGTGGACATCTCAGCCCTGAGGAGCAGGAAGGGAGGCAAGTGCATGATATGCACAAAACACATGGCTCAAGAGGTTTTGCTGCCTGGAATTTCTTGTCTTTAAACTTAACTTCACAAGGTCAGAGAAGCTGCTTCATCTGGTGGTGCGAAGGTGGGAGAAGAGAGGCAGCCGCTTCATCTTAATCAGCCCTTTTCACCCTTCTGCTCTGGATGGCAGGCCTGATAGTATGGCAAAGAAACCTTATCTCACTTAGACCATCATGGTGGCTTGCAGTAAAAAGCTGTGTCCATTCCATCCCAAAAGGAATGTGGCAGCCCCTCCCAGAGAGTGTCCCTTGTGCCAGCACAGCAAGCCGGGAAGACACATAAGGCTGTAAAGGGAAAGCTGTGACCCAGGTAAAAGCAGTGGCCATTCTGCAGCTTCCAGCTGCCCTTTGGTCTGAACATCCCCACAGGATGGGCTGCGCTCTCAAAAGTTGTTTTTGACAGAGGTGATTTGCACTCTGAGAAAGGCCTGAACTGTAATGCTCTGAGAGCTGTGTTTTGAAGAGTGTTTGAGAGGCCTGTGTTTTGAACAGACTCTGAAGATGCCACTGAAAACGAAGACTTTGCCAACATAGTCGTGCCCAAGTTGAACTTTGTAGTCTCTTGGTACAGGATCAAATCAGACACCAAACTGTGTGAATTATTGTTGTATTGCACTAAATTATTTAGTTGTGGTCTTTGTATTGGGTGTTGGGAAAAATGTTACTGAGTGTGTAGATTATTCCCCCTTCCATGTGATGACGTGGTTTCTCCCCATGCACTCCTTTCCACACCCCTGGTGCCCTGCCCCCATGGATTCCCCTCCCCACGCCCCACCCCAATGTTATCCCATAGGCCATGGTCCTCTCTCCCTGCCCCCATCCCCTGGGGTACAAAACCCCACTGCAGGTAAGGGTTCAGCCTCTTTCCTGCCTGGGTGGTCACTGTGGCCAGCAGTGTCCCATCCCAAGCCAATAAACAGGACACTCGCTCCCACGTGGGGAAGAGCGCTGCTCGTCTTTTATCTTCAGTCCGTGCAGGTCCGTGTGGGCCTGGGCTCCAGCTAGCCAGACCAGACCCATACAAAGCCCAGAGAACCACGGATTTCTGCAGATTATCATGACTGAATTCCATCTACACATAAGGGCATTTTTTTATTACGAACAGCCGACTTATTTTTCTTTCTCTGCAATTAGCTGGGAACAATCAGTCTTCCTGATGGCCCTCTAAAAACTGAAAAGATCAAATATATTCAAACTGTTTAAAAAATTTCATGTCCTTAGGAACAAAAATGAGAGGTTATGACACTGCTGTAGAGCTTGCAGTCAGTTGGTATGAAACCAAGATGTTTCAAAGGACTTGCAGCTGCCTATTAGCAATGAGTAAGAAGTCCTGGAGAGATGGGACTGGAGGTGGGTCATAAAAAGAGAAGAAGTACACTAAGCAAGAGCATTTTCACTCCCTCAGTTCTGAGAAATGGGCTGACAGCAATGATTAAAACATTTCTTACAAAGAGGTAGAGTGTTTTGAAAGTGCTTTTAAAATGTTTCTTAACAGTAACTCTTCCAGTCTCTAGAATTATTGTGATCGGCTTTTAACAGGTGGGCTGCAACGAAAGTGTTTTAAATACCCCAGGGAAGCATTTAAACATACACCAGATTTTAAGCCAGAATGAGGCTATATTGAACTCTATGGGGCACATTTGTGCTACTCAGTGGTGTGGAGAGTCAAGTTTTCTGCAGAAAAGTTGTCAGTGTATTATGGAAAAACAAATTCTAAGCCAGAATTATTACTTCTGTCTGGGATGTCTGTGTGCTGTAGACATACATATACAGCATTTTCTGTGCAGACTTATTCTAATTTATATCTTGATCCTTCATGAGAAGGGAACCTATATTTTTTTTCTAGGGATCTCACTAGTTGTAGAGGAGTTAAAAATTATGCATCACTTGTGAAGGATAAATTCTTGTGGTTATATTTGAAAATCACTTTGCATGAACACTTCTGCTTCAGACCTGAAGACCGTTTGATTTTTCAAAGAAACTATATTGGTTTCATAAAACTCATTACTCTTTCCTACAAACCTTCTCACCCTGTGTAATAGGGGAATAACCTGTACTGCAGAGGAAAAAAAATTAGCATAAATATCCATGTATTTTATATATTAGAAAGAGACGGTATTTTTATGAATGGACAAATTTGCTACAGTTCCACTGATCGAGGTGGGTGAGACTGAAGTCTCACAAGTAGAGACTGAAATGCCAAAGAGCTGCCTCAGGAAATGGTGGAAGGGCATTACAGTAAATGACTGCAAACAACCTGGCTAAGTGAAACCAGTTATTTCACAAAGCCAGGGCTGGGCAGAGAGCCACAGGAGCCAGATATTTTCCTGGATCACCTTGTGTGTCAATGGCAACAACACCAAAAAAAGGCCATCATTGGCAAGCACCTTAACCAGATTAAAAGAATGGATTGTCTTTCAATTATTTTCAGGAAATTAACATTAAAAATGAGTTAGTTTGACTACATGCCATAGAAAGCCCAAATGCAATTCTAACCCAAATAAAAAAAAATGTGTCAATCAAAACAACATGTCAGGGAAAGAAATCTGTTATGGTGGCATCTGCCAGAACCTCAGGGATTTAATGACTGATCTGAATGGCTCTGGATAAAGGGATTGGTTCATTAATTTTGTTATTCATTGATTATGGGGCCTTCTTAATAATATAGATATTCTAAAACCAAAACATAATCTAAACCCTTCATTTTGCATTATAAATATAAACTAATGTGTGGTAAAGCCTGTGAGAGCATTTGCAGGGCTGTCAAACCACATGGATTAACTTTGGGATGTGGGAAAAAGAAGAAAGGAAGAGCTATTTCTAGATGACAAAGAAGATTATTCCTGTATTCCCTTTTTTCCCATTGTGCTGGGGAGAAGAAAATACAGTAAGGCCATATTCTGCATTGAACTCTTCACATGAATTTCCACGCTTAGTTAAGTAATGAGACTTTCCATAAAACCCTTCATTAACATTCCCTTTTTGGGTGGCTGATGACAAGAAATCCAGAACTGGCTAGGGAAAATCACTGCACCATGCAGCAGAGCTGAGATTGTTACCTGAGAAATACATTTGCTTTCTCTTTTTTGACCAAATTATTTACAGCTGAAGAGCTCATTTTACTTGTATTTTTCTGTGAAGCAGATAATATTCAATCACTTGCTGAGTTATAGTCTAAAAAACAGTAGGTCTTCATTATTCGGGGTGGTGAACTCAATTGTCTCATGCAAAGGAGTTGAACACCCATTGACTACAACAAGCTCAGTTCAGACAATGCTGGAAAATGGTCTTTGTTTTATAAGAATTGAGAAGTGATTAAACACTTGACTATTATAATGCATTCACATGAATTCCTGTCATGCTGCAGTCTCCCATTGCAAATACTTGTTTTGTCAATTATCTCAACTGGAATAACACAGGAACGGCTCAGATGTGGCATATGAGGTTAACTTATTTATTTTCAAAATGTTTTAAACAAGCTTACTCATTTTTCTCTAGAAATTGCAGGTAGAATGTGTTCTTTCTCAATAAACTTTCAACATTTACACTCAGATTTTCACTCACTGCTACAGAAAGAATATGACATTTTTCCTTCACATGTCTTACATTTCTTCTACTGGACCTTCATACTACCAGTGATGATGAATAATATATTAATTTAGGGAAAAAAATATCTAAAATATTTAGATCCCACATTTTGCCTTATGAGTCCAGTATTATGCAAGGTGATGAATTAAATATTGCATTTTGGGGTATTATGATGGCTTCTGGCAGGGTAGGATGTCTAATATTTTGCCCTACTCTGTATTGGTCTGAGAAACTTTATGTGCTTTGGTAAGCATAAATTTTTGTTCAGTGCTAGCAGCTTAGATATCAGTTCTAGGTTTTTCCACCTGTAGTTTGGATTATTTTTCAGAAGAACTATAGCATTAAGAACAATGAGTTTCAGACATCAAATTCCTCTGGAGTTGAAAGTTATTTTGCTTGTATTCCCTGAACCCTGATGCTCATGGTTCTTTCCTTTCCAATGGCAGCAGAGGTTCTTCCTCTGAGCTGCACCCATCTGACATCTGAGTTTGAGAGCTGAGAGGATCTCTGTAGCCACAGGGGTACTGCTTGAACCTCTAACACATTTACAGACATTTCTACATCATCTTCTGTGGGTGGTGCCTGAAAAATGAAGCCCAGTACACATTTGATACAACTGTAGTAGTGGTTGAATAGCATAAAAGGGAAAAAAAACCCAAGATAACCATATAAAAATGATATACAGGTATATAATACATATGTGTATTATATATGTGTATATAAAACATATACCTTTGTATAATACTATAGATTTATTGTATATTAGATGATGTATATAATATTCTATAGACTATGTATTATATATTACAGTCATGGAATAAATTGTTATTACTATTTGGATAACTCTTCTGCAGAGATCCTGTCTGACCTGCAAAAACTTCAGAGTAAAGATGCCATTTGCTGATCTGGTTGAAAGGGCACAGGTAAAATGTGCAGCTGGTCTTAGTGATTTTATTTGCAATGTCATGGATAGCATTTGTCAGAAAATGTCAGAAGGAGATGCACAGTATTTCATCTGTGTGTTTTGCCTTAGTCCCTATCTATGGAAGTGATTGCTAATGTATACACAATTAATTTTTTAAGGTTTGACAATTTGTAGTATCAGGGAAAAAAACATGTTAACACAGAGGCATTAGGATAGAAGAAAAACGACTGACAGAAAGACAGCTCTTTGCCTGGCAGTGTGGGGCCACAGTCAGTGGTTGCTAACAGTCCCCAAACTGTTAGCAGAAGAAGATTTTGTCAACACAGTGTCAAAGCAGCGTCTTCTGGGACAGAAGTGCTTTATTTGTGGGAACAAAAGAATATCTTTTCTGTTAATATGGAAGAAGTAAGAACAACTAAATCAGAGCTCTGTTTTGAAAGAGAAAACTTCAGTCTGGAACCACCCGATAATGCATGAAATCAGTAATTAAAAGAGGAAAAAGTTATTTAAACCTTATGTTAACCTTGAACAGACAGAACAAGTGGGGGGAGGGCACACGTGTGCACACACTGTGCCTTTGTTAAAAGCAAAAATCATTAATCTGTTTTTAGTTGGGTAGAATATTTCTTGGTGATGTGCATATGTCTGTTGTGTTTTCAAGAGCTACTTGGATGCTTGGACACTTCCATCCTTCTGAACATCAGAGACAGAGTCAGAGGCACCCTGAGCTGGCTGGTTAAGGTGGAACTTTCTCAGTGGTTGTCACTGATGTCTAGACTTAGGCTGAGTTAGACTTGCATGTAAACTGCTGCTACTTTGAGCTATTTTTTTCTTTAAAGTTGTTTTCTTGCTGCAGTATGAACAATGAATACTGTTGTTTCAATAAATTTGGCTGGCCACTGCATACTGCTGGCTGCTGATTCTCAAAGGGGAACCACCAAACTTGCCAAAGGGTAAGAGCAGTGGGAATACATGGAAAGTTTTAATTGGATTCTCATTGAAGAGGAGGGGAATTATACAATTAGGCATGGAAAGCATAAACATAAGGCTGTTCCGGGCAGTCTACATGCAGAAACAAACAAAACAAAACAAAAACACCAAAAAAACAAAACAAAACAAAAACACAAAAACAAAACAAAACAAAAAAAAACCCAAAAAAAGCCCACCAAAATCCCAAAAAAACCCAAACCAAAACAAAAACACCCCCCAAAAACCAAAACCAACCAACCAAAAAAAAAACAAAACCACAAAACAAAACAAAACACAAAAGGTAATTAACCCTACAATTGCTTTATGGAGGGACATAAATTCCTTTAAGGGAGAAGACACACTTCTGATGACCAAGTCATTCACCTGACCCTCTCCATGTCATCCTGGAATAAAACAACCTCTTTTTCTGAGAAGTTGTAAGCAATCAGCCCTTTTAAAACAAAAACACTCACCTCACTTGTGTTGCTGGAGAAGGTCATGGACTTGATGTGAAATCAGTAGCCCTGGACACCTTCTCCCCACTGCTCCCCACAGAGAGCTCTGAAGGGAGAAGAAGGGAGGCTGTAGTCCAGTGGAAGCAATCATGGCATCATAGAGAAAGTTGTTCTGCCAACACTCAGGCTTTTAAAAAGTCTTCTCCAAATGAATAATAAAAGAGTTGGAAAGGTCTGCCTGAAAACTCTGAGTGAGGGAAAAGTGAAAGAGAAGAATATCAGAATATCAGTGTGACAGGACTTGAAATACTTGAAAGACCTTTTCTTTTTTTTTTTTTTTTTTTTTTTTTTTTTTTTTTTTTTTTTTTTTTTAAATTTAAGAAATAATGTTTCCTTGTGGGACCCCAGAAGGTGCAGATACAGGAAAAAAAAGAGATATTTTTCTTCTAATTATGCAGGCACTGGGGATAATAGTAATTAGTTCATCTACTGCAGAAATATAAAGTCTACCGGCTGGAACTCAGGCACACTGACTCACACCTTGGAGGAGATTAAGTATTGTTTTAATTCAAATCCCTACAAGGAAGACAGGTGGACAAAATGTAATTACTAGGACACTGAGGATAACTATCTATTTCTGAAAAAGTGTATTATGGTCTGCAGTATTTGTGAGTAGACAGGGTCTTCTTTTTTCATCTGCAAGTTGGATGTAAATGAATTCATAAATTTCTCAAGTGTCCTGTATATGTATGAAAAGGGCAATATTTGGAATGAAGATTGAAATTTCAGAGACAGCTCTTGCTGTCATGTAAAAAAGTAATTGCTAACCTGTGACAGGGATCATCTTTTAATATCTCAAGACAGCAGCCCTCAAAACTTGTATAAATCTTTATCTCAGTTGTTTTGAAGGGATCTATACTAGATTGTCTTATTCATACCTCCTTCATTAGTACAAGACTGAATTTTGCTATACCTAAATCATTCCTGGTAAATTTAGGGTCCACCCTAGTTTTCACAGCTAAAGAACTTAATTTTTTTCTGATTTATTATTGAAACAGCTCCTCTTCTGTAGCAGAGAGTTTGATAAAAGAATTTAAAAAAATGAGCAAGCAAGACCAGTTTATCTGTCACAATAATGGTTTGTCAGGTCATACTGCAATATGTGTGATGGCAGTTCTTCAGGATGTTGAGCATGAAGTGAAAAGGTTCATGGTGACCACCTTTGTGAGGCAAGGCAGGAAGAGAAAAACAGCAAATTTCAAACAGCCTAAATACAAACATTTGTCCTAAACATCAAAACCTAGCAAGGACATACCCTTAGCAAACTTTCCCAGTTTCTCAAACTTTTGTTTTGCATTACTGGGAATGGTGCACACACATTGAAAAGCATTGTCTAGCCAAGAAAATATAAATCAACTTCAAAATTACTCAGAAAACTATACATAAAAGCACACACACAAGTGCTTTGGACAGTGGAAAAAGTGGTGCCTGTGACATCCATGAAAGAAACAGACAAGTGGAGCTGGGTATGTAGGGCCTGGCAAATCAAACTATTCCAAAGTTGCTGAAACAGGATCCCATGAATCTACAGACTGATCAGTAAAAAATCCAGCTAACATGGACTCAATCACATCTGTGGATGAGAAGAACAGGGCTTTCTGAACTCCAGTGGAAGTTTTGTTATTGTGAGTTCAGCATTAATCTTATTTGTGGAAATATGAAATGCTTAAAATGGACAGATGATTTAAGACAGAATAGATAGGAAATTTGACCTGGATTTGAAAGACATCCATTCATTGTTACTTAGCTTATATACACTTGCCTCTTTTAAGGAAGACAGTATATATTTTTTCAGTAGGTCACAGTCCAAGGGTGAAGATGTATATGTTTATAATAGCTGAAAGGACTCTGAGTGGGTGAAGAACATAGAAATTGAGATTTCTTAGTGGATAGGAGAAGCTCTTAGTTCAGTGTACTGTGAAACACCTCAAATTTTCACTATCTTTTTAAGTAAAGGCTTTCTTTTTTATTTCAACGTTTAAAAGAAAAAATAATAACACTGCTCAAATGTGCTGGAGGAAAAATGCCCTATTCTGCCATAAAAGTTACTGTAGTGATACTGTCTCCCACAGGCTACACAGCAAACCTGTGCAGCATCTGCACCTGGTGCTGAATGATGAAAAAGGGCTTATTTTAAAGTTAAAAATTTTCTCATGAGAAAGCTTTATCTAAAATTTTAAAAGTGGGGAAAAAAAATTTCATGTCTATGCTGATTCCTGCAGAGGTCCTCATTCTGTGTGGCATTAAAGCTCATCTTTGACTGTTTAGCTAGATAAGGACTGCAGGTTTTATGTTCTTTGTAAATATCATATTATATGCATGAGCTTACTTTTTGTGATTCATATTCCCTGTAAAATCAATTACAAACCGTCAGATGGGACCTAGTGTGGATTTCAGAGATAAATGTGTATACCTTTTTATAGGCTTGGTTTGTATATATCTCTGTATAAATATATTTATTATAAAACCCTATTATTTATGGTCCATAAAAAATTCTAGTCAAACCAAAGATTTTGGTTTTGTTCAGAAATCATTGATCACAAGTGATACTACATGTGCTCTGACTGATGAAATGAATGACAGAAGTAATCTTTTCTAGGAAGAGAGGATCTAACTTTGTGGTCTCTCTATTGCACATTTAAGGTCAGGACATGAAGTTATTTTCTTCCAAAGCCTAAGAACTCTTTTTCAGGAAATATCTGGTTTGTTTGTTTTTTTTTTGTTTTTTTTTTTTTTTTTTTTTTTTTTTTTTTTTTTGACAAGGCTTTTCTGTTTCTGACTGGAAAATTATCCTGTGGAAAAAATAGAAAGCATAATCTGTATAAAATATTGAGTAAAATAATTCTCAAGTTATTTTTATCCCTTCTTCTGGAATTCTGGCACAAACTAATTTTGCTTCCCTTCCTTGACCAAAGGTCATCACTTTTCAGTCTCAAGGGAAAACCAGTAAACTGCACATAGTTTAAAATCACCATTGACAAGATGCAGTGATGTGGATTCAAATGTATATACCTTGTAGGTTACATTGCAGTTGTGCACTATGCTCTGTTCAGCTATTCTGGGTCAGGTGGAATGACCCAGAGGAACAGCTCTATATCTGAAAGTCTCAGTTCCTCCTTTGCTCCTTTTACTTCTGCAGTTCTACTTCTTCATCCTGGTGTCTGTGGGAGAAGGGAGCACTGCTTGCTCTGCTGTTTTACACAAGCTCATTGCCCCTCACTGGTGAGCAATTTAGGGCAGGGGTTTTGGAGCAAATGGTAATGTGACCCTGCTTGTTTATCCAGTGCTGATTGCCAGGTGCCAAGGATCCTGCTCTCACTAAGCTCACAGATGGGGTCTGGTCCAGGACCTAACTCATCATTCACAGACATACAGACAGAGAGAAGCTGGCTGTTGCTCTCCTCCTGCTAACACCCCTGATCCCAGCAGGCAGGAAAAGAAAGGTGAGTGGTGGTGCTCACTCCAGGGAGAGGTCTCTAAAACACATTATAGGTCTGTAGAGCACATCAGCAAGGACTTAGGTTAAAGATGAGCTGTAATTTCAAACCTCACAATCAACAGCCAATGCTGTTTAATAATGTGCAATTATTCATCCCACCATCCTTGGAAAGGTGCCTAAACCAGACTTTTCAACAAGCAACCAATTCACCTCCCTCCCAACTGGCTATAGCAGAATTCAGAGTATAACCCTTCAGGCAGGAGGTCAACATGCTCAATTTACAACGTGAGGTCCCTTCAAAGCACCTTCCTAGTAGATAATTATATTTTTCACAGTCCATTAAAGTATGTGTATGTATTTAAGAGGGAGGGGTGGCAATGGTAGGTAGTGACTGGGAACAGTGGGGAATCAGGAAATAAAATGTTAAGATTCCAGTGCTGGATGTAGACAAGGGAGACACTGAAGGTGTCAGAGTGATGTGGCTCAGGACAAGTGTGAACTGTCACAATCAAACATGGCAGAGAGAAGATGGGCAGCCCAGGAAGGCTCCTTGTCAATGACTATGTTTGGAGAGTGGGAACCAAAGCAGGGACAAAGGTCCTCATCACAGGAGAAAGTCCTGCATGATCTTAACAGGATGTTACGTGAACCTTAGGGAATCTGGGTTGCTGAAGTCAGGGGAGAAGCTGATCATGATAAGGTGAAAGGTTGAAAATGTTTGAACAAAAGCATTGTTACAGTGGGAAAAGGGGACAGGTTAGGTACAAAAGCGAACAGATAGAATCAGAAAGATCCAGATTCTAGGTGGATATACAGATTAAAGGAGAGACCTGGGTTAAAGATGAAATAGAGAGCAAAAACTAACCAATTTCCTTAACATCTGCTAGTGCATGAAATCTAAGGTGTGACATATAATGAATGCTTTAACTGAGAGAGGGGGGAGAGCTGAAGCGAAAGACATCCCCAAATCTGGAAGGGGTACATTGCTGCAGCTGGATGGAGCTTTCACAAGCTAGAGGCCAGCCCTGGTGCTATTACTTCAAGCAAAGTTTTTTAATCCAGCAGAAGGCAACTCTTTCTCCAAGTTCAGTGAGAGCAGGTTGAGGCCATGTGTTGATGGATAAAAACTTAATGTGTGACCTGACAGCCACAATCACCTGTAGTAATGAAATAGAGATTTTGGAGTTCACTTGAATTAGCAATATGAATTAAGCATTTAAAGTTTAGCCTGTAGAACTATGTGTTGAATTTTAACCTTTTTACTTAAGAAACCTCTGCCATGGTACAAAGGGCATAGGAAAATGCAAATTTCTGAAGTTTCTTGCATAAAGAACAATACCAAGAGAAGATCAAGAGATACAAAAAGCCCAGATAAAGGAACTCCTCTGTCTCCAAGCTAATTAAGGTCACAGAGTACTCAGATAAGAACCAAGGGACCGAAAGCACATGCACAAAGGAGAAAAAGTTCAAAAGTTCAGTCATGAGGAAGACCACAATCTTCAGCCTCAGAGACCACCAGAGACCCCTGTGCGACCACCACAGCCAACAAGGCATGCCCAGAAGGGCGTGGATCTGATCGCCATACGAGGCGAGGACAGGCGGGGCCAGGGGTTGAATATGCATGGGAAAGTTGTGTAATGTATTGCATATGGAATAGCTTTGTGAATAAAGCTGTGGGACAGCCCGAGGCTCGGGGCACAAGTTTTCACAAGAGCTATCTCGCTTGTGCCAGGCACGGACATACACACCCACTGCATAACTAAACCTGGTTGTGGAGTTTATTTATTCCGCGTATCGCTTCAGTAAGAGGAGAATACAGGACTAGTCTCATGGTAGAGTTTCACAGCCAACTGCTGCAAGCACAAATGCATATGTGAAATGTTGAGCTGGTAAGAGTCCAGGTGACAAATGAAGTAGCTTGTGTGCTATATCAGTGCCATAACAAAAAAAGAACTAGAGATGTGTTTAAAACCAAAATCTAAGTCTCCACCTAAACAACACCTTCTTAGGATCAAACAGACTTTTCCCACTCATTAACAGCCAGAAGTTTTTTATGTCTGCCACTCCTTTCTCAGTGCAATAAGCCTATGATCATCAGTCTGCAACAATGTGTACTTCCCCTGGAAAGATCAATCTTGCTTAGGAAGGAAAGAGTGCTACAAAATCATAGGAGAAATTCTTATCTAAAAAAATGTCCTGTGTTCTGAATTTAGTCAGGACACCAGCAAAGAGGAATGAATCAAATATACAGTGTATGAAGCACCAGTTAAATTGCCAAGTGTAAAACCATGAGTAATGTCCTGTCTGTTATCAGCTGATTCACTCAGGGAATTTTCAGTGTGTTTTGGGCACAAGATAACTGTCCCAGCCAGTATCTGAGCAATGGCATTTCTCCTGATGATCTCAGATTTGGTTTGATATGTTCTTCCACCACATAAAGCAACTGTGGAAGGACAACCAGACCTGAACACAGATTTATGAAAAAGCAAATTTAGTGTCAATATTGCAATCTTGTTCCTTATGCTCAAAATAAAATCTATAAATTTGGGGCAATTTCTTTAACTATAAAATACATTTTAACAGCAGCCTGTGTCAGGCTTTGGAAGGTCAGATTTCTAACATTTTGGAGTCTATGACTTAGACTTCTTATCCAGCATTTTGATAAGAGAGCAAGGTCCTCTACTAAAGGAAAGAAAGACAATTGATCCAATAAGTCTTAGCAGCAGCAAAGATAGCTTCATGGTACTTGATTTATGTTCCTGTGAGGCAGGGGTAGTGGGCTAGGCTGGGAGGCTGAATGGTTGTCTGCATGCATTTGTCTCGACTAAGAAGCAAACTTCACCTCAGTGAACATGAGGCTCTGTGTGTGGTGGCTTAAATTTTTAGTGCTTTAGCACACAGGAGACACCCAGGCTGAAGAGAGCCAGCTCTCTTTCACTGGTGTGGCTGAGAACTCTCTTTCAGGTGAGTGCCAGAGCACTCCCCAGACCTTTGGGTCAATGCTGCACAGCAAGGAAATTGATAAATGCAGATCTACTGGAGAACACCACGCAGGCCTGGATGGGGTGGCCTGGGTTTGGCAGGCAGAGAGCAGAGGAGGGAGAAATGCCCCTCAGTTACAGGGCTGCATCAGCAGTCACAAACAGCCCCTGAGTTCACCCATTGCTTCCCTAGCTCCCTGTTCCTACAGCACATTTTGCTTGGGCTGTGCACAGAGTCTGGAATTGACATCAGACAGGGTTTGCACATAGACATGAGGCACCAGGGCAATATAGTATAAGTGAGGACACAGAGGAGAAGAGCAAGAGAATTTGATGTTTATGCCTCCAGGCAGGGGCAGTAGATAATTTTGATGAGTAGTTGTAACCAGACAGGAAAACTAAGCTGTGATCAGTAATTTGACGGTATGGTAAAATGTTTTGGGGATAGAGGAGAGCTGGTGCCTGCAATCAATCACTCCATAAACAGAGGCAGTCTGGAAACTGATCAGGACTTTTTGCAGATAGAGATTTAACCAAAGACAAGAAAGAATCCTTTACTCATTCAGTGTGATTAACTGCAGGTTCATGCTGCAAAGAATATCTGTGACTGTGAAAGATCATTGCTAGTGAGGCACACACAAAATGTCAGCTTTTGGGGAATTGAGCAAGATCTATTGCCTGGTGATAATTAACTATCCATCAATAAATGATAAGTGCTCCAGGAAATCAACACTAGAAAGAAGTTGTTCAAAGGAGAAAAGCAAGTCATTAGAAGGAGCAAACGTACTGGAACATCTACAGGAAATAGACAGCACATCAAAAAGCTCAGATCTGATACACATGAAGGTGGTGGAGGGTTGGTAGGAAGACGTCAGAGTTGCAATCATCTGGCTGCAGGCTGCAAAATGAAAAAGTGGTGAAAAGAAAACTTCCAAAATAGGCCAGGCTCATTGCACTGCACTGATGAAACTTGACACAGAATCTGTCCCTGTTGCACCAGGCTGACTATCAGCAGAAATTTAAAGATAACATCTGCCAGCAGAGACAAAAAACCCCAACATTTCAGTTTTCAGCTAGACCAATCAGCTCCAGTAGTCTGAACCTCAAACGCTGCCAGATGCTTGTGGGGCTTCTCCAGGTAGGCAGGAGCATTTACTAGCACATGCACTCCCAATCTTCTGACGGCACTAAACCTCCACTAGCCATGGGGAAACTCAGTGTTTTAGAGGGCTTTCCTATGTCCTGAGGCATAAGGCTTACTCCATGACCTTTGTTCTTTTTTGTGAATGTGCTTACACAAGTTTGAAATAGCCTTCAGTGTCTTCTTTTATTCCACATTGTTCCTTCTGTGCCTTTGGTGAGCAACTTTCAGCACTAAACAATTACAGCAAGTTACATTAGCTGACAAGATGGTGAGAAAGGTGAATGAACCTCCACCTTTAACCTAACATGGAGCTGTGGGGAGGACAGTGCCCACAATGATTAATCTGTCTTGGTGCCTCTGGGTTTAGATTACAGGAACTGAGTTTTAGGCACTCAGTTCCACAGTGGCAAAGCTGTTTGCATGTGGAGATTAACTTCCAAAATGTGACAGCAAAGACATGAGAGAAGGAGACTGTGCCTAAAGTGTCATGTTTGAATAAAACTTCTTTCTGAAAATAGAGAGCTCAGGTGCAGGATTTCTAAGTTTTGCAGTTATTTCCAGACCCTGTTTATGCTGCAGTCATTAGAGGTAAGAGGAAGCCAGGAGGAAGTCATTATATGTACAGGAATCACGATCTTGATGTTTGTTAATAATATTTTTCTAGCTCTGGTGAGGATGAAAGGATAGCTGAAAACAGAGACATGGTCTGCCCGGGTGTAGAAATTGGAGCTGCTTGTCCAAGTCACAAAGCTCCTTCTCTTTGCTGCCCAGCTAACCAGTGTTTTTCAGCTTCCTCTTGGGCCATGATGATCACATAAGGGACATGTGGGAACCTGAATTATTAAAGGAAACAAAGACCTTAAAGGGAAATTAGATAAATCTTTAGAGAGTCAGGGTTTAATCCTGCTGCCTGTGGACTGACTCATTTTTCAAGCACTTAGATTTTTGAAGACAATACCTAGTTGGAGGTATCTCATCAGTTTGAGATGAGTCTGGGGTACCTGGGAGTAGCAAAGGTGGAAAACACTGGTTTGCAGAGACTGCAAATATAGAAAGAGAGAAGAAGAGGGAAAGAGGAATCTATGTGATGGTGATTTATTAACACTGCAACCCATCAGCAGAACCAGAGTTCTGATAATAGTGTTATAGATGGTGTGGATTAATTAATGCTCCTATGAAATATAAGAATAATGGTGAAATAACTTATGTTCATAAATAGTGGTGCATGTATGAAAAATCTCTAAAAGTTTAAACCCCACAAACAGAGGAGGGGCAAGGTTGCTTCACAGGATTGCAAAACCATGAGCAGCAGCGAGGGAGGGCTTGATTAACAAACTAAAAGACGTGGCTCCAGCGGAGATGAACCCATTCCTGGGACTGACTGGGGAACACCCGGGTGATGATCGGCTGACAAGTGCCCACGATGGAGATAACCAGGGGCGTTAGACCCTCACATCTGAATGCCAGGTTCCCTAACTCGGCATCTGATCTCATCACTTCCCAGAAACGGCTTTGTCCAAGTCCAGTGCAGAGAAAAGGAGACCTCATGAATACGTGAAGCAACAAAGGAATAGGAGAACCTCTGCCTCAGGCGGAAAAAACTGTATAAAAACCGACCTGATGGAAATGGCATTTGTGAACAGAGGGGGTTCTGATGCGATAGAGGTCAGACCAGAGTTCACCCAGCGCCGATCCCGGGCTCTGTGCTGTCCTTTTAATTGTGGCTATCCAAATCATAATTTGATTGCAAAATAAAACTTTTTTATTACTAAATTGGCTGAATCACTAATCTACCTATAACAATAAGATATATGCTATTTCTGGGCCAGCTATGCAGATTTTATTGTTGGAAATAAATATTGTTCTACTTCCTGGCTTTTATGTAATTCTGAACTCGAGCATTGAAGGCCTAAGAAAGGCTAGTACTTAAGAAAAAATCTCTTAATGCAATGGTTTGCTGTGAGTGACAGCCTAGGGCTTCCCCAGAGCTGGACTGAATTAAATCTTCCCACCCCTCTTACTCAGAAGCTGACTCGGTGGTTGAACAGCTGGAGCTGCATTTGCAGACCTCTCTCACGATGGCTCTGTTGGTGTTTGCAGCAAGCTGGCTGCACAGCTGTCCTGAGGGCACCCAGCCCAGGGACTACCACCAGTCCCAGTGGGGAGTTTTGCTGCCCTCAAGCCTTGCTCCTTGGCAGGTAATTTTTTTGGGATGGACCTGACAAGGCTAAGAATGTTGCCAAACCTCATACCTGACTTTCCTCATACCCTCTGCCTGTGCAGGGCAGTCTCATCCACTGGTCCTTGCATGGCTGCCTGGCTGCTTGAACTGTCTGGGAATTCCCAAGGCAAAACCCTACCCTCACTACTGTCAACCAAAGTTTAAAGACAACAGATCTCAGTATAGAAATTGCCATAATCTCCTGTGTATGTCATGGTAATACAAGGTCTTCTGAGGGGTTTATTTGTTACCAGGTTTTAACCACGCTAGGTGAAGGCATTGTGAAGTTATTTTCTATTCCCTGTGTAAAGTGCCAGCTTATTTCATCTTACACATGTCGATGAGAGATCAGCCTGAATTAAGTTTGTTTTAGCTGTTAAATCACATTTTTCAATTGTTTAAATACTTCAGACAGAATTTGCACAGTAACATTTTAGCTTTTTATAGCTGTCAAGAAGTAATACAAATAATTACGACCTTCCCTGGTGGGTTTTATCTGATTAAAGTGACATGTCTGCTTATGCAAGATATTTGAATAGAGACATTCAATAAAGTCAGTAATGTTTAATTTCCCCTCTCCTCCTCTTTTTTTTTTCTCCTTTTTTAAGCTACATTTCATATTTATATAAAAATCTTGTTTTAAGGTTTTGGATATTTTTCTTTAAAGGCTTTACATAATGAAACAATTTGATAGCATATTTTATGTGCTTGTAATGAAATATTTCCTCACACTACAGCAATGTGCTAATGTATCTTGCTCATGCTAAGGAGTACAACATCTGTCTGAGCTAAGTGCTGTGGAAATACCACTGAAGTAAGGAGTGAGCCAAGGTGGAAGCCAGAATTTTCCCCAGATTGCAACTGGGAACTGATTGAAGGAAGGAGAAATTAATTGGAAGCTGCCTGTGGTGTCAAGGGCTTGGTGAACTTGCATAGAAAAAGTCTTCTGTAGCATGTTTTGCTGGTAAAAAACTCCCTAGGACTATATATCCTTGAATACAACTTTCCACTCTTTCATCCGTTACCTGGCTTCATATACAGAAACATTTCTTGCAAAAGGCTCAATGCCTGGGTCAGCTTTCAACATTGGGTTCCTTGGTACACAGGCACTAAAAGTGAGATGTTTAGATTCCAGTCACAGTTTTAAGTCTTTTAGGCAGTGAATTTTCAGGTTTTGTGCTGTAAAATTTACACCACACTCCTGCATGAAACAGCAATTCAAACATCTCTCCTAATTAGTCTCTGAGGCATGTGCTCTTTGGGTGGCCAGATCAGGTTGCTGTGGTGGTATTTTTGACTACAAAATATCTCTCGTATTATGAACACCAGGAAGGAAAAATGAGGTTTTTATAGTTCCAAGCAATATACAATAGCTATGAGACCCATAGTTTCTGTTAGTCCTAGCTGGTGTTTGTATGCATGCTTTAGCAAGCACTGGCTAGTATATCTTGTCTTAGACAAAAAGGCAGATGGTAGACTTGATGCTTGCCCCAGGGAGCCTTGAGTCTCAAATTCCCTTACAGAGGGAAGCTTTGGCAAGGTGAGACACACCAGAAAAAACCTGTCTACAGGGCTGCAGGAGCCAAGGCCACCCCTCTCCATGCAATGGGGAGATGCCCACAGGGCTGGTGCTGCTGGTGCTGGGGGTCCCCAGAGCTCCCTCTCCCATGGCAGGGGCCTGGGGGCCATTTCATGTATCCCTCTTCTTTACATCCCTCTGATGTAAAATACTGCCAAGCTCTCATCTTTTCTATCTTGCTATTAAAATACCCACCAGCTCCCCAGCTCCTTTTGTGCGTTAGTTCCCTTTTTTTTATGGTTTAGGTTTAGATGTGACATTTCCCTTGGTTTTGTGAGACTGCTGAAGGTATTTTGCTCTATTTTAGAGCTGTCAGTGGGCTGCATTTAGATTTCTGTGTAGATTACATGAGACAAGTGAGGTTGAATGGTTTATAGCTCCTTTCCTCCCTAGTGCTGCCCTGTCCTATAAGCCAACACATTGATATTTTGCCCATAAAAACGATGCTAGGAAATGCAGCTTTTTATATTACTTATATTACTCTATTGTTACTAATGTTCATTGATTTCTACTAAAAATCCTTCACAAGTACTAAAACACTATATGGAAAGACACAAACATCCACAGCAAAAATGAAAAATGACATTTATTTTTATTAACACTGTATTTCCTTGAATCTGATCACTGAGGCCAGCTTAAGCTGTTTCAGAGTATATATAGAAAAAGAACACTCAGAGGGGGTTTAGGTATGATTCAATCCTACTTTAAGAACACTTTTCTCTGTCAGCATAATATGAAGTGGTCTTGGCTTCAATACAAATCTTGCCCTACTCTTGCACAGACTCAGGACACTGAGGACAGGGCAAACATAGATTTATTTACCATGGATTTTAACTCTACATCAAAATCGAGCTCATTGGCCTGCCCTAATAATTCTGCCCAACTGAAGAGAGATTCTAGGAGGGCTTCAGTGCAGCACTATAAGCAACTGCAGAATTTTTTATAATTCCTGATGGCAAAGATTAAATAACTCACCATTTTTTTCAAATAGATAAGTATGACACCTTAACAATTCTGTCTTTTCCTTACTGCAGACATTTCCATTTCAAGCCCTGACAATATTAAGGAAGAGATTTATTGGAGTGCATCACACAGCCTGAATCCTTTGGCGTCAAGGTATTTATAACAATGTAAAAGTTACAGTGTCAACAGTGATTTAAATCATTTAGTCTCTATGATAAACAATATGTTGCCCTAAAATTTAAGGGATGCACTGAGAACATAAGTCACTCAGAATAAAAACCAAAGTCAGTGGCCAATGATTTGGGTTTGCCAAACCCATCATGACACAAAATGAAAGATTGAATGAGAGGGGCTAACAGTGAAGTCGTAATATCCATGAGATATATATATATATATATCCTCATGATACTTCATAAGCCTACCAGATAAAGGCAGATGTCCTGTGTGAATGCAGTACCTACCTTTATACCTGAAGAAGTCAGCACTGAATTTATCAGCAAAAAGCTAGAATAGAACAATATAAAGCACAGACAAGATGTTTGATGCTTGCCTGACAGCAACTCCTCTGATCATCATTTTCCATAATGAAAGTTTTATGTAGATCAACTCTTGATCAATGTCTTAGATGTACCCTGGGATAAATTAAAAAGCAATATATGGAGATGGAGGAAAAAAGAAAAATCAGACTTCCACTCTAAACTTCTGTACTTTTTATCAAGGTAGGAAGAAATGCCAGGGAATGAGGGAGAGCAGGAGATGTCACTCAAGATGGCTGAAAGGGAATAAGAGAATTGATCTAAGAGTGAACAGGGAAATTAGCAACGATGCAATAAAAAATGTTAAAAAGAAATGTTGTGATCTCAGGACCCCTGGGGACAGATCTAAACTCAGAAGTCCTCTTTAGAGGCTTAAAGAGAAGGGAAAACAAACTGAGAAAACAAAGCAGTTAGGTCTCCAATTTGTCACACAAGGTACAAGCAGGTCCTTCTGTCCATCAGGAGCTGGGAGAGCATGGGAAGAACAGGGAAGTGAAGAAGTCTCCTCAGCAGCTTGAGAAACCTAATGGCCCACCCCTGCTAGAATCAGTCTGTCCAGAATTTTTTCCTATTCCCTTGGACTTAATTGCTCAAATTTCCTTCCCTCCTTTCTAGCTAAGCTTATCACTGTCAAGACTGTAAACAAATCATGGTGCTCCTCAGGGTGCATCTCATCTACTCAAAACACACACTACCAAAATTGTTCTGTGTAAAAAGCCCTCACCAAGAAAATTCTGGTTTCTGAATTGGAATTTTTAAAACGTGTTTATGTTCATTTCTGTTCACTTTTCAAAGAAGTAAAAAAAAAAATTATTCATGAGCTAACAAGCTGTGGGAAATTTTGTTACTATGAGGTTTGTGTGTAGAAAATTTCTTTTCACTTATATGATCCTTCCAAGTTCTTCAAGCTTGAAGTGCCTTTCTTTTCAGCAAATTAGGAATTAAACTGAGTTCACCTTGGAAAGTTAATTTTCCATAAATTTTGTGTGCAGCTGCCTCAAGTGTGATAGAACATGCCCTTCAGCAATTTTTGTTTTCCAGCCAGTCCATTGGAAAAAAAAAACAACCAAACAAAAACTAACCAACCAACCAACCAAGTAAAAAAAACCAAAACAAAAAAAACACCAAGAAAATCAAACCACCACAAGAGTAATATAGAAGTTATTTAGAAATGTACTTTTAACATGGAGCTGGATGTTGTAAGATTCAGAATAAGTAACCATTTTTCCTCAACTTTTTAGATTCAAAAGGAACACTTCAAAACAATTGAAAACTGAAAGTTGACTTTGGCACAAAGTCAGTGTGGACAGGAGTAATATAAAAGCAACAAATGGCTGCAGGAAAGCTATCCTCAGTGCATTTTCATTATCCTAGTAGATATATGAGTGCTTGTGTGAGCCTGCAGTGCATTTCTTCTGTCTAAAGCGTGTTTCCTCAGAGTCTGGCTGCAGGAGCCTCATCCTCCCCTGCAGGGATCACTGAGTCAGGGGCAGAGGACAGGCTGAGAAGCTGTGTAGGTGAGCATGAGTCAGCTCCAGCAGCTAAACACAGTAACTTTCTTCATCTCCCCCAAAATACATAAAATCACAGTCCATTTCTAGGTTGTAGCACATTGCTATGGTTGAATTGTTTGGAAAACACAGCAGCAATGGCTCTGCTCAGGAGAACTGCCCTCAGAAAACTACAGAGGAGTCTTTTTGGTTTTGTATGGCCATAAACAGGAAATATGACTTCAGCTTTCAGGGTGTAGTCCAGAAAATACTTACCCAAAGGTAAATAAATAAATATATTTCTATATTTACATAAAATATATAACCCCATGGAAGTGAGAGTTTGGGAGTCAATGATCTTTAAGGATCCGTCTAACCCTTAACATTCTGTGAGTCTATGGTTCTATATAGGCTTCAACAGAGAAGAAAAATTCCCTTTAATGAGACTATCTGCCACAATGAATAAAATAAATATGATGTAGACATGTTTTCAAACCAAAAATCACAGCTTTTGCCAAATTTCTTTAACTATTAAGGAACTATTTTAGTTATTAAAAAATTACTCACTGCCTTGGGCAACATTTAATGATGTAAGAAGTTTTGTGTTTGTTTTTAAAAAATAATGAATTGTTATATTTCAGTGTATCTCAGATGAAATGTCATGATTTTCATCTTTAAAAATATTGGTTCAAATGTCTAATGGACAGCTTGCAAGCACAGAATGAAAATTCAGCCGTCAGCAAAAGCTCTGGTGGAGACAGCAGTGGAGGACAAAACTGGGCCTAAGTCTTGAGCTTTGTCTGCTGCCCCGTTTGTGCCCATCACTGGTACCCAAGAAGAGCAACCAAGAAGCAGCAAGAAGAAAAAACTGTGATGGGAAGTACCATCAGTTCCTGGTGCTTTTTCCCCCCCAGTCAGTGGGCTGTAGGACATCTCAGTGAGTGGTCAGGGTCCTGCTGTAGCTGGGAAATCCTCAGTTACTTATAGATCTCACGGAAGAGATTCACATGCTGATACAGTCTGCAGCTCTCTATCCTGCTCCTGTTCACACCATGACTGAGAAACAGGTTTTTTCATGCTCCTTTATGCATGCCACTCTTTACACTTGGGTTACAGGTGAGAGCAGAGCCTGTGATCCTGTGGGTAAATGGGGACCTCTGAATTACTTCTAGCTCCTGCTTTCAAGTAGGAAACAAAAAGAAATACCTTTCCTTTCCACGATATTGTATGCCATGGAAAACATGTGCAGAGAGGAGTAAAAATGTTAAATAAGACAACTAAAGATTTTCTTTTACCCAGTGAGAAATGACAGACTCCCATTTACATCCTGTATGATGTTTCTATCTGAGTTTCTGTGTGTTTGGAGCAAAGATAGCTGCATTTTGTATCTGCAATTCCCTATCAGGCTGCTTTGCCTTCTTTTTGCTTTTACTTTACTTCCTTAAGACACTTCCTGCTTTTTCCTTCTGGCAGCACATTTGTTGATGCTTCAGAGCCCAGAGATTGGAGCTTTGGCTTTGGCTGATGGCACTGGTTTGAGTGGGCAGCAGTAGAACAGCCTGAGCAGGACTGTCACTGCTTTCCAGGGGTGGCTGTGTGGGGCTGCTCCCCAGCTGGGCTCAGCAGCCAGGGCATGCACAGGCTACTGAGACAAACCTGCCTTTGCACCTCTTCCTGGCCAGTGTAACTCTGTTTATTTGAATTGACTCTTGAATGGCAGGCAGTCAAAGCAGATTCAAGCATTTTGCACTATGGGACCACCCTTTCTCTTTCTCCTTTGTGATTTAGAAAGGGAACTTCACAGCTGAAGTTTGGCTCTGAAAGAAATTCTCAGGCCACCAAGGGTTGCAGTGGGAATTGGATGCTTATGGGCTCTCAAATGGAGATCTCTGAGCTCTGTACCTCTCTCTAAATACTATCTCTGTTTAAAAATCTGACTCATGCAGCTTTATTTTTCAGGGCAGATGGAGAAGGACAGAAAAGAGATTACTTTTAGGCCTAGCTTATCCTGAGATAATAGCTCTCCGAAATGCCAGCACTTTTATGTATTGATATAATTAAACACGTCTGCTGAAATGTCACCGCCGCTGTCCGGTGATCTGATGGACGGCTCCGGCTGGGGGATGTTCCTAAACAGCACAGACAAATTGCTGGGATGCTGTGGTCTCCACTCGTGTCCCCCTGCTTCACAAGTGATGGAAAGCTACTGAAGGCAAGGAGGGCTGGTGAGTCTTACATAAATGATTGCTCTCGGTCTCTAATTGTCCTCACTGCCTCTAATATGGAGTGGTTTCACAGGAACTTTCCCCACAACTCCCAGTTTTTGGTACGTTCTACTGCCTACACTTGTTTTTTTGGCCCTGATTAAGCAATGCACATGGGTTCCTTTCAGCAAAAGGCTGACAAACGACACTTGTCTTTGTCTCTTTGTTTCATTTTGGATTTTATTTATTTACTGAAGGTACAGAAACCTGCTCACTGACACTCAAAAAATCTCTCATTCCTCACAAATGATAATGGAATTTCTTCCTCAACTTGAATTACACCTTGCATTGCTACTCTGCCATGAGAAGGCTGACACAAACTGGCCCAAGATTTCTAATAAGAATGTCCTACCAATTACCAGAAAGTACACAAAGCTCAATATTCATTTTGGGAAAAGTAGGTCATGAATCTCTCCTCTGGACATGCTGCAGATCTATCTTAAAAGGTAAAAGCAGGAGGGAAAAAATGGCCAAAAGAAATCCCCCTCATCTCTTACCCTGGCAAGAAATGTTCCAGGAAATTAAAATCTTATAACTGCTCCTGCTTGTCAAAGACCTCATGAAAAAGAAATGCAAGACAGTCACTAAAAGAAACTTGAGATGAGTAGTGGAACCCACTTCTTATTTTCTTTTTCCTTTCTTCTTCAAGGGAATTGCTTTCACCAAGCAGTGCAAAATATTAGGACACATGCAGACAGCATTCTCCTGGACTTTGTGACAAACTGCTGCTGAGCAGTGTTAGATTCCACTATTATGTGCAAGAACTGGTTTTGGAGATAGTTTCTAATATTGCAGGCCAATATTGCAAAAAAAGAATGAGCCATTTCAGCTGTCAGTCTCATTAATTATTACACTTTCTTGTATTACTGTTATTTGTTGAGGCTACCCCATTTTTTTCCTAAGCTTTTATTTTTTAGAAATGTAACCTCTTGCCCAGACCACAAACCTCAGGATGAAACATGTGCAGATTTTTCTTCCCTCAAAAGCAGTATACTATTTAAGTTTTGATCTCCTGTAGTTCTGGGTGAAATATTCCATCTTTCATTTAAGAAAACGCAGAGGTGCAAGTGGAGCTCCTCCCTACTTCCACTGTATGGCAGTGATTCTTAGGGGCTGCCCAGCCAAATGAATGACCTATTGTGACAGACATCATCAAACACATAGTGAGAGACTGTGTCTACCACAAAGATTATTTTCTAGATGGAGAAGATGCATAAAGGGCAGCCAAAGGAAAGTATTTTTAACTATATTTCACAAATAAGGAAATGAGACAGAAATGTTAAAGCCTAAAACTCCTCAGATGCATTGAAATCACTGGGATCATTGTGGATTATTGCTTGAATAAAGCAACATAACCTCTGTCACACAGGAAGCCTTTGGCAAAGAACAGAACAGAGATATTGCAGAACATGTGCCAGAGGTCAAGAGTCTAGCTTTCTTTTTGGGGAAGAAAAGATAAAAGGAAGTAAAAATTTCTGTCCATAGGATATTGTGCTGGCACGGACAAGCAAACAATTGAAGGATAAAAGTATACAGTTATTCTGGAAAGTTACTTGGCAAAAGACTTTTTCTGCCACTTTTTCTTTGATGAGGCATCTGTCCAAGTAGGCAGAAAATTAATTTCTTGTTTTTTAATTTTTTAATCTGTCCCGGACCTTATAAGAATCAGTGGTGCCATGTGGGAAACCAGGACATCTCTCTTGTTGCTTTGGATGGGCTGAGCCCCGGGCAGGGGGCTCAGAGGGCTTGGCACAGAGCCAAGACAGTTTTGCCTTCGATCTTGAGCCATGGAAAAAATTACCAACTTTATGTGAAGAGTTACAGACCAGGGAAAGTAAAGTAGAATGATTAGCTTATCACAGGGTGGAAAAATAGAATGTTAAGATTTTTATGATAAGGGTACAGGGGGGTCAAGATGGAAGAATCTGGGCGTGTACTGTCCTTCCTCCTTCTTCTTCATGACCTCCATCTTCTTGGTGATGGTGGCACTTTTGGATTGGTTTAGAGTAGAAACTGACTGTCTAACATAGGTGATAGGTATTGGGAATTAACTGTAAATAATGTCTACGTAGTTTATAGTATAAAAAGACAACACAGCCCCGGGGGCGAGCAGTGTGCCTTGGACTGACCTGCTGAGAGCATCTTGGCTGGTCAGGGAGAACATGTTTATAGATAAGAGAAAATAAACAACCTTGAGAACCAAAGCCAAGGAACTCCGACTCTTTCTTTGATCATCTGGCTGTGAAAAGGGACTCTTGGGAGCGTCCTAATTAGGCAAATCCCGAGAGTGCCATGGAAGAGCAGACTGGAAGAGTGCTGGTAGGTTTGCTTCCAAGCCCATTCACAGGAGGGCTGAAGAATGGAGGGACCTCCAGAACTCATCTGGTCCAATCACACTGCTCAAGCAGGGTCACCTAGCTCCAGTTGCTCAGAACCATGTCCAGAGGGCTTTTGAATATCTCCAAGGAGAGAGATTCTGCAGCCTCTCTGGACAACCTCTGCCAGTGTTTGGTCACCCTCACAGGCAGTAAGTGTTTCCTGATGTCCAAAGGGGACCTCCCATGTTTCAGTTTGTGCCCATCACCTCTTGTCCTGTCACTGGGCACCACCAAAAATAGCCTGGCTCTGTCCTCTTTGCACCTTCCCTTCAGGTATTTATATACTTGAGGACCAATAGGTCAAATGCTTGAAAATATTCAATATGTGTATCTTTACACACATGTGCAGCTGTTTGGAAAGGCCTAGGCTTGCCTTTTATTTTTTATTTTTTTTCCATTTTTTGTTTTGGGTTTATTAAATTATTTTGGAGTGGTATCATTTTTTTCAGTGGGAAAGAGGTTTTCTGGGCCAGTCTCCCAAAGCACTTGACTACAATTTTAGGTAATCAAATAGATTAATCTTTAAATGCTACATTATGTTAAAAATCTGGCTTCGGTCCTGTTGTATGAAGCGCTCGTACAAATATATTCCAGAATGAGAGTAGAGTAGAACATGTAGTATGCAATGACTGCGGAACATTTAAGACAGACAATGCCAGTTTCTCAAACTTGAAGGAAAGCAGACCATTAAAAAAATTATTCCATGGGATTATCCTGTGGTCTGCCTCTGCTCTTTCAGTTTAATGTTCTCCTTTTAAATAGCTTTAGTAAATTTACATTTGATGAGTATCAGCTGTTCTGTTATTACCTTTACTAGGATTTGATTATCTCTCACAACACTTTTCCAGTCCAGATGTTTTTTCCATTCCACAGTGAAAATGTTTTGGACGTCTGGAATCAAAATGGCATAAGAAACAGAAAACATACAAATAAAGCACATAATCTCTGAAACTTTGAACTAGAGTTTATTTCATAGAGTTGTTTTTTTTTTGTTAGGTGGTAAAGGGGAAATGAAATCAGAAATATGGAGGAAATCCTGCATGGAAGAAATTAAAGAAGACATTTTATTGATCAATATATAATTACAACTAGATACAGTAAAACTAAATACTGTTTCTATACAGTGTGTGTGAGTACAGTGACAAATCCAAGACAGAACATACTTGGCTACTTGCTGTATCAGAATGACTCTGGTTAATGCCCACTGCTGCCTTTTCAGCCAATTATAACCACTGGCCATGAAGCAGGGTCTAAATGAAGTCTGAATCCTCCTCCGAGTACAACATTCATCTTCTGTAAGAGGCAATGAGTGAAGCACAAGTTGACTGAATGTGAGGCTCTGTTTACATCTTTAAAGCAAGAATAAGAACTAGCAAATTAAGCTGAGGGTTTGTTTATTACAAACAGGTTGCATACCTTAACTCTTCCCAAAGGATTGCCTAACTACAGATCCTAAAAAACAGAGATACACACTCAGACACAGACACTTGAATAGACTACAGCCAAACAACTTATAGCATAGTATAAAGACAGAAATAGTCATAAAGCAAACCATGAATAAACCCTGTTTCATAATAACTATGGTATTGACACATGGCTTATAGGCAAGCATAAATGGCCTTTACCTCTTTATCTCGTTGGTTTTTTTTTTTTTTCCCTGTGGCTTTTATCACTTTTTCTGCTGATGTTCTAGGAGCATAACTTTGAACCACTGGTATGTAACACAAATTACTCTTCCCTTAGTTACTTCAGACATAAGCCATCTGTTTTGGGAAGAGTGCAGAAGATGCACCAGAAAATATGAGGACAGTAATAGAAATAGGAATTATAGAAATGTTAAGTGAGTAGAAACGAAATTGATATGTCCAAGGAAACATAAGGAATAAAGATAAATCCTTTTTCATAATGGACCAAAATCTAGATCACAGCCAGTGCTAGTGCCACAGGCTGTGGAAGGAAAAAGGAAACTGAGCACCTCCAACCTCCAACTTTGCTATCCAATCTTGATTTGCGCAGTGTTCATATACCTCAGCTGCAAAGTGTTTACAAAGATTGAAACAATTCTTGTTCAAAAAGTTATTGCACTGTAAATTCATGAAGTGCTTGCTTATCGCTCACAGATGGAAATTTCAGCAGCAAGACAATACCCACATCATCCATACTGTGTGATACATTTATTTGCAATCTTCTTATTCAGTTTAGGTTATTTGGGTCACAGGTTCACAGGATGTTATATAACATAGAGCTTTTTTTTATACACCTTTCTGCTCACCTTTCATTCCCAATAGGAAATGACTATCATCCCTGTGCCAAACTCAGTGAAGTTTATATAGAAAAATAATATGAGAAAAATCCTTAACATTTAGCTTCCTGCAAACCACTCCAGCAGCTGAATAAAAGAAGCCAACATCCCACAGCAAGAGAGTTTTGCACAGATCACCTACATGTGTGAGGCTTCAGATCAGAAAAGTGCAAAGGTTTGCAAGGTTGCAAAATGTTAAGATGCAGGGAGAATGCACATATGTGCTTTTGTGAGTCCCTGCAGGGTATTGACATTTAGATAAAAGAGAATGTACTTAGGAGAATTAATTATTTCTCACAAGGTGAAAGAAAGAATTTTAGACACCTCATATGAAAGAGTGACTAGTACACGAGAGAAGGTGAAGTTTGTGACAAGGCAGCTCAAGATAATAGGATGAGGAACTAGGGGACTCTAACCCACAATTTTTGTGCTTCGAATTCTGTATTGATCCTTCCAAAACTCAAATTATGGTGGAAGAAGGAGCTCACTGTTGTGGCTTAAATTTGAAAGCACCAGAACAATTGGACGTTGAAGAAAATACTGATGTTTTGGCTGCCCTTTGACTTCCTCTGAAAAAGAACAGGAACCATTCTTTCACTGAAAAGACAAACCCTTGAGGTTTTTTCTGTGACATCAGAGATCAGAAATCACTATTGAATTCCTATGCTTTCACCACCTGTTTATGTGTTTCAAGGAAGTTCAGCTAGCCAATTCCTTTATCAATTCCTTTCTTTTTTATTTGTAGCTGGTGTTTCCTGTTGCCTGAAGTAGAGCTCATACCCATCAATTCATCCCTTTGTTATTATTTGTGAACATAAGAAAGAATAATTGATAGTATTGGTGTATAATTCTACATGTAACAATTTCCTGAGGGTTAAAGGCTTTTTTCTCTGGTGTTCTAGAGATCAAAGAAGAAAAATTCCATAAGCTCATGTCATAATTGAAAACACACTACTTTCAATATAGGTTTTAGCACACGGAGGAATGAATGTCTTTAATTCAGGTAAACCCAGCCTTCAGTCCCCCTTTTTCACTGTTACTGTCCGTTAGCCACCAATTTGAAAACAGCAGAGAAATGATTTGATTTCATAACCAAATAGCTGAGCAGAAACCATTTCCTCCAGCACAGCTTTTACATTTATATTTAAATGAACTGCCTCTGGCTGGGAAGTTCTGCCTCATTTAGAGACAGGAGTTAAGAAGACCTACTGTGAGACACAGGGCAAAGCAGAATTAAGAGATCTGGATGAATTTTGCATGTCTCAGAACTAAAAGAAAATATACCACTTGTTCATGTCTGCTGAGGCTGAGTTCAGAGAAAGGGTGGAGCAGGGTTAGTCTGGTGTCATGCACGGAGCTTGGCCACCACAGAGCTGCCTGCACCTGGCCCAGGACTGAGGGACTGCCAGGATAGGACTTGCTTTTATGTTACTTGGTGTGACTCTATGAAATAGCAGGTTGCAGTCCCTGCAGCTCACACTGCAGACATGGCCTGTGGGAAACTTAGGAGAATGATGGGAAATAGCTGAGAGCTTATCCAGAAAGTAAAGGATAAATGAACTAACTTTGAATTCAAAGTGATGGACTGGAGACCTGCCCCTTCTACTTCCTCAACAACGATTAGCAAAGAGCTGTTAGCTCGAGCACCAATTCAGTAACATTAGTGTATTGTGCTTGGCCCTTCCACAGACATTTTCTTCTTTACAAACTACAAACAGGGGCTAATTATTCTTTATAACACACTTCTCAGGGGAGAAAATGACAATCTTTCCTCTCTTTACAGTAAAGGAAACTCAGGTATTGCAGTTACTTGCCCAGTGCCTGTCAGAATACTAACTTGAGAGAAAGAAGATGAGCTAGCAGTGATCATGGCCCTACCAAACTGTAAATGAAAGTGACCTCCTGCCAGGCAGGACCTGCTGTATAGCTTCAGTCCTGCTCTTTTCCCACAGGGATGCTGGTGCTCTCAGTACATGACAAGGCACTGTCATTTCACAGGAGGTAGAATGACAATATATAACTAAAGAGTAATGCAAGAGGGAAAGGTCAGGATGGGGCAGGACCCCTCTGGAGAAGTCTTTCAGTCTCTCTTTGTGAATGCTTCATCTCCAGGTGTTAAAACACCTGGAGATGAAGCGTACACAAAGAGAGACTGAAAGACTTCTCCAGATGGAGGTTTCTGCTCATACCTTGGATTCACTCCTTGCATCAGGTCTCTGGTTCCCCAGCCAATTTTCCCAGTCAAGTGTTAGGAAAAAGCACCGAGTGCTGAGCACTCCTGCTGCAGAGTAAATGCAGTTCTGCCTCGGCAGGTGGCTGCTCACACTGAGCCCTGCAGGGGAATAGGTGCAGGGGCACTGGGAGATGCAGAGAAAGAAAATGCCGAGGGAAATTTAATTGAGTGGGAAAATATTACCTTCCTGGCTGCTTCTGAAAGTCTGCCTGCTCTATTTTACTGGTGAAGAGAAAAAGTTAACTGTATAAGGGTGAAGTTTACAGGGAAGTGGAACAAAACGTAGGCAAAAACTGAGTGGTCAGCAAGCTTTCTGCTTTGAGTTGCAAGAGGAGTGAGGCAAAGGGATAGATCCCTACAAGATAAAATCTCTCTTGCTGCTAATTTTATGTGTTAAAATGGACAGAAAGCTTATGGCTCTGTGCAACTGGCTCCCTTAGAGAAGTAAAGCCTACTGGCATCTAAGTGGGAGAGAAGACAGGAGCAATGACAGAGTTTGTTGAGGGAGTTGCATGCCTGCCACTGTATTTGTCATCCCTCCAGGAAATCTTCACACTGGTGTTTCTTCTATAAATTCTGAGATAGTGGTCATGGAAAAAGGAAGCTGGAGTTACTATTTTCTTTACTGCTTTTTCCTCTTTCTGTTCAAAATCTTCATTTAAAATGAAAACTATATATATATATGCTTTATTTATATGTAAGTATTTCTAAACATACATGGTTTTAATTCTGTATATACATAGGAAAAAGAAAGATAAGGAAAAATACAAAAAACAATGTTAAAATAAATTTAATAGAAAAGACACTGTGTTCTGTGAGACGTTAGTCAGAATTTATAAATTGCTTATAGTTATCTTCTTCTCAGCTGTTCTTCTTACCTCTTTCTTCCTGAATTTCTATTAATTTCTGCCCATCACTAGACTATTATTGGCACTGCTATTTGCATTACCTACCTCCAGATAGCTCAGGGCAACATACATCTCTTTTTACTCATACTGATGTAATACAACTTCAAAAGAATGCAATTACAACAGTTACCAATGGCTGAACTGCAGAAGATCAGAGACAAGTTTTCATTTTCTTCCATTAAAATGTCATTAAAGTCTGTTATTTTCTATGTAACACTCACCCTAGGCAAGGTCTAAGCAGAGAGCCTAGACTCTTATTTAAGAATTTTCCCCTTAGCCAGTAAAGTAGGTATTATAGGAGATACTCTTCCTGATGCTGGTTGTGCAAATTTATTTTGGTGGAAGTTACCAACAGCGCCAATTGATAAACAAAATAGATAAGTAGCAAGGCCTTGACCTTTGAAAATATATTCCAAACTTCAAACAAATTACTTGCCAATTTATTTGGAGAAAATTCCTTTCATGTCCTAGTGAGTCTGTCCCTTTAATTTTAGCCTGTAAGCCCCTGGGGGCGAACTTGAGCATGCATGTCATTACAACTATTCTTCTGCAGAATAGGTTGGCTTCATTTAAAACTTTCATCACTCTAATGGTGCTCCAGGAGAAGTGATTTGCAATGAAAGGCTTGTGAGAGTGTCTAGCAACTGAGTGGGCAAAAGGAAGTATATTCTGAAGACAGTGTATTTTGTCCTCAGCTTCTTTCCTTCCCTTACCTATATTTGAACCCAAAAGGGAGATCAGTCCAAATGGTGCTGAGAGTGTCCAAGGTGCCCCATACTGAAACAAATGCCCCATTCATATGGGTGTCTGCCCAGACTGAAGGGAAGACTAATGCCATCACCATTCATTAGCCATCACAAATTCAATTGGTGGGAGAGGTACTAGAAAAGAGACATTACTGCCACATCCATGGAGCTGCTAATCAGGGCTGAGGACACACTGTCTTTTACAGTCAGCACCAGTGTCATTTCTGTGAAAAGCTGATTAAATCTGGGATGCTAAAGCTAGCAATGTGTTTTTCAGATGGCATCTGGTGGCACAGTGTAATAGACTATATTATTTGCTACATCATTGCTCATGAAATATTGTTAGCAGGGTGCAGATCATTCGTCCATTAACACCCTGTGAAGTCACCTTGAATCCCATGTTTCCAGAACAGTGGAAAAGACTTCTATTTCACAGCTGAAAAATAAGCCATTTGAATGCTTTTAAATTGCCTAGTACAGAATTTAGCTATTTCAACAATGCTCTCTTACCTATCATAATTTTTCAGCTTTAAGATCTCATCTGGAAGAGATGCAAATATCACTCCAGTTGGTCTGAACGAGTGGGATGCCAGAAGTTAATACGACCCTTTTTCTCATTTGTGATAGTTCTCTAAGGAGACATTTTTAAAGGTATGCATCATACATAGATTATTATATATATTATATCAATCCATTCTCTATTTAATCCTGCTGGGATGTGGAAGAAAATGTTTAATTCTCATTATTTGTTGCAGCTCCAAGACACCAATCACATGCATATTACTATCTATACCAGAGAAACAAATCTTTGAAATTACTCAGTTGCTAAAGTACTCAATTCAGAGGATTTTCCTACCTGTCCAGTTTGGAAACTAGTGGCCAGGTAGACTGACAGCTTTGAACTCTGATGTCTGCTGTGAGAGTTCATGGACAAGATAATGATGATTTATTAGTCTAGATTTGTCTGGAATTGCAACACTGTTTCCTCCTGCTGTCCCTCTGTCCTACCCAGAGAACATTTACAGAGTTTTATATTGAATTTTGACTTGCCCTTGCCAGTGGTGGGCAGAGTTAAATGAGGGTAGTTCACATTTTTCTGAGCTATTGTGTATGTCTGCTGTAGATGCAGCAATATGGTGCTGCTCTGGTTTAAAGAGGTTTCCTTTGCAGTTAAAAACTTAGTTTTTAGAGTCTGAAAAATTAATGTTGTCAGAAACTGGTGGCCCTCTAGAGCTGAATGCACTAGAACTTAGTTGACTCTGATGTCTAATTTCCAGGAGAGAGAGTAGTAACCCTGCAATAATTTTACTACTCCGCACTGCTCTATGTTTCATTAAGAACTAGAGACACAAGGTCAAACAAAAAAGAGTCAAATATTGAACAGAGGAAGGAAAAAGAAAGGGGTTTCTTTGAGCAGAACTACAGGAAACCTTGGAAGCCTTCCCTTCATACAGAAAAAAAAAGCTCACACCTTTTGAAGTTCAAATAATGTCAAGAATCAAATCTGAACTTTGATATCAACTGTGGGACACAATGAGTAAAAAGAATGCCCATTACTTCAGATTTTTCTATAATTTCTGCTCAGTTTTCATCAGCTGATCTTTTTTTGACCTTTTTTTCTTGATGGCAATTACCAAGTGAAACTCCTGGGACAGCCAGCATAAGCCACACAACTAACACCTGGCTGTTCTGATGCCTCTCATTCAACTGATGGAAGCACTGAGGGCTAGGACCAGCCTTGTATACTTTGCAAAGCATTCACTAAGGAGTAAAAGGTGAGACTGAGAAGAGTCAGGGCTTCTGCAGTCAAAGAGCGGCCACATGAAAGCACAAAGCCTTGTCAGCAGTCTAGAATACATGGTCTAGCAGCAGAAAAAAGGACTAAAAGAAAGAAAGTGGCACAATTTAATTGATTACAGCATGAGAAGATATCACAGGAAGCTATTGGGGGTTGGATTTGTTTCCTTTGTGTTTGTGGAATCCCCCCCCCTTGCTGGTTTGCTAGGGAACTAATTGCTGGGTACTTATGGGTACTTGACCAAAACAAAAAGGGTGGAGCAGAGTTCCTTGTGAGCAGCAGCTGATCATGAGCAGTTGGTCCTAAGGGAGCTGTACCGAAAGGATGTGGGAGCACCAGAG